>JAVJIF010000735.1:0-348386 GCA_038442645.1 Agave tequilana | reverse complement strand
TCTAACTCCTTCTGCGCCTTTAAATACCCCCTGCAGTGCAACACAGAACGTCGTCCAGCGCAGTACAGGGCCAAAATTAGGGTTTCTTCTAGGTTTTCTTCTTTGTATTAGGTTTTTCTTTTTATTTTCAAGAGAGAGAGAGAGAGGCTTATGTTGAGCGTGACACTGATGTACCTTCCTCTTCTCTGCCATTGTACTGATTAATAAAGGTAATCTTTTTCTTTGTTTTTATGTCATTGCTTACTTTTCTTTTTTGTTTTCTTTTTCTTTTCTACTTTATTTCTCTTTGATCTATGTTGATTGTATATGAGCATGCAAGTGATTTCTGAAGCACGAATATAACGAGTCTTAGCGAGAGCCAACGATATTCATGGAGATGTTCTCCTCCTCAAGGTACGTATCAATTCATGCTTGCCAAGGCTTGATGATCTAATGCGAACAGGGGGACTGAGATCAATCCTATGCTTTATGCGTTCATGCCTCCAAAGCAAGGTAGAAAGTGTTAAGATTTCATATTGTTCCTCAACCAAGGTTAGTATTTCTTTATTTTATTTTATTTATTTTCTTTTCTTTTTGTAGATTAAATCACAACTCTTCTACCAATTCTTTATTTGCCGACTCATTGTAAAATACCGCCTTCTTCTTAACTTAGCTTAAAAATAAATAATTTTAGGGTAAAACTTACAAACGCTTCCATCGCTAGTCCCTCCCTGAGGATCACGACCCGCATAGCCTTGCTACAGCGGATTCGAATTGAGCACTTGCACACCTTTATTCTCAGATCTAATATTTTATATTTTGTGTGCAAAAAAAACTCAATCAATAGGATAGAATGATATAGCTCAAGTGGAAACAAAGTGTTTGGGAATCAAATAACAAAGAAAAATTCTTGAGAAAACACTTGCAATATGATAGAAATGAGGATCTAAAGCAATATCCCAAAAACCTATTTTTCTTTGATTTTCCAAAACCTTTGAAAACAAAATAAAGATGAAATCTTTTAGCTTTAAAACACTTTTTGAAAGCTCTGTAAAAACACTGGAGAGTATAGAAAATTTTGGCTCTAAAAATCTTACCAAAATCCCAAAGAATGAGGCTTATATAGCTCCAATAAAAACTAGCGTTTATGCTGACTTTTCAGCCTAGGCGGCTGGCGGTCGACCGCCCGGTCGACTGCCAACGGTCAAAAAAATGACCGTTGGAAGCCAGCGATCGACCGGCCGGTCGACCGTAAAAATCCAGAGAGCAAAGCTCTCTGGCCGGTCGACCGCACGATCGACCGCCTAAGTGCCTGGCCAACGTACACAGGTGTGGCACGTCGGTCAACCGTCCCGGTCGATCGCCAGAGCCTGGCAGAAGGCAATCTGGGTCAGAAAACTGGGTTTTAAATAATTCTAATAAATCATATAAAACTTCTAAAAATCCCAAAAATAGTTTCTAACTTTATATATGATATATAAACATGTGATAAAAATTTCAACACAAATATCAAATATTTTAAACCATTTTTGTGTTATGGAAAAATTACCGAAAACTAAAAACTGTATTTTTTCAAACTTTGATTTTTCAAATAAACTTTGTCCAAACATATCCAAATACAAAAACATGATACTTAATCATTTTAAAGCATGTTGCATATGGACATAGGTCCAATATACATGAAACATATACATATCATTGTTTTTGTCTTTTATTTCTAAAAATATGTTTTGTTAAAACACAAAACACCAAACTCATGAATAGGCATCTCAACATAAGTTTGTCTAGGAAATTAAGCTTACATGTATATAGAATATATCTAATATATACTTAAACAAAGTAAACTTGTATTTATACTATCTATTCATGAAAACCAATATCGGTTAAACCAAAACCGAAAAACTATATCCAAAACATGAAACGTGTGTGTATTGTGAACTTGAGCATATCACACTATCTAATCTTTACACATGGATCTAAAACATAAAGTTAACTATGGTACCGAGATCTTCTTGACGAACTCCGTCTTCAAGTCGACTCGATCCAAACAACTCTTTGTTGAGCATATCATGATCACGGTTTGGAAAGGCTTCAAAACTTCTTAGCTGAAGCAAATCACCAACTAATATCTTGGTTAATGATCTAAACTAAAATCACAAGATTATTAGTACACATAACTACATGAGTTAATCATCATCAAAAATTAGAGTGGAAGGCCTCTGGGCCAATAATCTCCCCCTTTTTGATGGTGACAAAACTCATGGAGTTATATATGCATGGATTAAAGTTAAGCTTCAAAAAAGCTCCCCCTTAACTCATGCATAGGAAATAAGCAATAAGAATGGTAATGAAGCACATGCATAAATAAACATGTATGCTAATATAAGGAGATAAACATGCCAAACTCTAAATACTAAATATCAAAACTAAATACTTATAAGCATATCAAAACTAACTATCTTTAAACAAGATCTAAATACTAAATAAATCAAACTTAGATACAAGTCTTCTCGTTCTTCATCTCCAAAATGGCTCGATCCAAATAAGATCCATGAGCTCGACTCAATCTCGAGTACTAGATGCGATCTTAAACCACGAGCTCTTGAATTTAACGTGATAGCTCCAAACTGACTTTAAATCCTTTGTTAAAACTAAACACTAACTAAGATCTTCATCAATAACTAAAACTATATAAATACAAGATCATTAGTAACTAAACTTCATAAGTTAGTCATCATCAAAACTAAGGTGAAGGGCCTTTGGGCCAACAATCTCCCTTTGATGATGACAAAACTTATGAGGTTATATATGCATTGATTAAGGATATACTTCATAGAAGCTCCTACTTAACTCATGCATATCAATAAACATAAAGATATTGAATGTAATCTCAAATACTAATGAATAATAATAAAATAAATATGCAATAAGAATCATAAAACATATGTATATATGCAAAATAATTAATCAAACATGTATATATAATCCCAAATCTTTCTCCTTTTTTGTCAATCATCAGTAAAGGAGTGAAGAAAACTAACAATACCAATAAACAAAATTTTGATACCAATAAAAACTATCATTGAAAAAAATAATTGAAAGTGAAACCATCTTTTTACCAGTTGAAATGAAATATCTTTTTACCAATTGACATCAATAGAAGGACATGATACCAATTTGAAATTAAAACTAAATTTTAGGTAAATACTGAAACTATATTATAATATAGATACCAAATTGAGAATAATACGAATTTAGATTATTGATACAAATATTGAAAATGTTAGCATATACAAACCAAAATATTTTCCATCATAAAAGTGGGAGTAAGATACAAATTGAAAGATAAACCAAGAATTTTTCTCTCCCTTTATGAAATACCAATAAAAATAATGCATAACTTATATAGGATATTAATTATCATTAAGAATAAAAATCAAGTCAGCTTAGCATAAAACAATTTGTGCTTTTAAAACATGTATGAACATTGTCAAATAAGCACAAACAAAATATATGTAATTATGATTAGAGTGATATAATATCAATTTAGATATAATCCATACATATATAAAGCATGAATATATAAAAATTAATTTTTATTAAAATCATATATATATATCTCATAACTACCACCCTATTCATGTACATATTTAAAAGATATTCAATAAGGGTATGCAAGGCATTTCATTGAAACCTCAACCTTCTTGCAAAACTAAATCAAGTTTAGAAATAAATTTTTGATTTTTTAAATCAAAACTTTTCTTTTTCACAGCTTTATATTTGGAAAGCAAATTTTCACAAACAATAAAAGTTCTTCATTTAATGCATGTGCATCCATAGCATTTCATCATTTGAAGAACTAGTATAATCATCTAGATGGGTGGCCGAATGTACCTCAAGGAATCATTCCTTGGACCATACAACATATTTGCTCGGATTCATTCCTCTTAGTTCTCTCTTAAAAATGTGTTGAGCTTGTTCCTTTGGAGAGATCAATGTGTTCCACACTGTAAAAACAGAATCACAATAAGAAATAATAGAAAGATGTTCTTTGTCAAGTGTTTGCCTAAGTGCATCTATGGCATGTGCATTAGCCTCAATGTACCTGTCATTACTAAAATAGGTTTTGTTGGTAGTGGCAAGATAAGCATGCAAACTAGGTCTTTGAGGTAAGAACTCATTTTAAATTTTCACATGTTAATATTAGAAACCTCATACATGGGAGGGGCAAACTAGTCCATGAGTGCAAGCTAATATGTGTACAAAGAAATACTAAATTAGCAAATGAGGATATCGCTCTTAGTTGGTCAAACCAAATATCAGGAGCGCTAACTCTGATACCGATTGAAAGTACACCTAAAGGGGGGTGAATAGGTGTACAAGCTAATCTAGGACAAATGATATGAAATTTAAAGACTAATTGATAGCACACTATGTATAATCAAGAGTGAGCCCGAATTTCTCATGAGGAGCTCTGGAACTACTTCTGCCGATTCCTCTGAATTATGAATTTAAAAGCTTCTTGATTAAACACAAGTATGGGCATACAAACAACACCAAGCATGTATATGATATGAGCAATGTGAAGTAATGGAAGATATAAGAGAGAGTTAAGAGAAAAGGTCCAAACGCAAATAGAGGATATGTTTCGTGGTTCGAGCCACTGCTCTACGTCCCCACCTTCATATAGAAGGTTTTCACTATGTCCGCACATGACCTTTCACAAAGGATCTCCACTGAGGAATTACAACTCAATACCAAAAGTACACAACTCCTCCTCTCAAACACAAACCTCTACACAAGAGGTGGCACTAAGCCAAGCACAAGGTAAAGAAAAATAAACTTGATGATCCAAATGATCACAAACTACTCTTTATGATCTTGAAAGATCACAAATAATTTTCTGACAATACAAAAATCATAAAGATAGATTTAAGATGATATAGCTCAAGTGTGAGGAATCAAAGTTTTTGGAAAAGAAAAACACAAAGAAAACACTAGAAAAAACTTCTGATAGATATGTAAAATGAAGAAGAAAAAAATATCCCAAATCTTGTTTTTCCAAAAACATTAAAACAAATAAAGATAGAGAATTTTGACACAAAAACTCTTTTGAAAACTTTGCTGAAACTTAAGAGAAGTGTAGATTTTGGCTCTTAAAAATCTTCTTAAAAGCTAGCCTCAAGGACCCATATTTATAGGCCTTGAAAATATAGCCATTGGGGTCCAGAACCAGGCCAGAATGGCCGGTCCGTTTACCGCCCAGTCGATCGACCAACGGTCAGACTGACCGTTGGGGTTGCCAGTCAACTGCTCAGTCAACTGCCCCAAGGTAAAGTTGCCTGTCGATCGACCGTCCGGTCGACCGAGGCCTGAACAAGGGAGCAAACTCTCTGGTCGGTTGGCCGACGGTCTACTGGGGCTAGATCCACAAAGCAAGCTCTCTGGATCGGGTCGACCAACCTAAGGCCATGGCTATGTGCACGTATCCGTGCACTTCGGTCGACTGAGCTCTGGTCCGGTCGACTGGTTGGTCGACCGCCATAAGGCTCAGACCATGATTTTCAGGGTTAAAGAATGGACTTGTAAACACCCTAAAATCAAATAAAATACAGAAAATTCTACAAAAATAAGTTCTTATCAATATTTGAAGTAAAACTATGCGTGATCAAAAAATCAACACATATTACAAACTGTTTGAACTATTTTTGAGGTATAAAAAATTAAGCTTTAAACTAAAAATCTATATTTTTTTCAAAAACCAAACTTCTAAAAGAAAATACGATTTTTCTTCAAACTTGTATACATACAAAAGCTTGATATTTAAAACACATATGGAGCATAATGTGTATGGATAGAATCTAATACACATGTAAATGATATATCTATGTTTTTGACAGTATCCAAAACTAAGCTTTGATTTTAAAGATCTTAAAACACATGACTATATATACATCAAAATAAGTTTCTAGACAATGTGAAATATAAATGTATATGAATAAAATCCGACATACATATAAACTATATAAACTTTTTTTGATTCTATCTATTCATGAAAACCGGAAAGATATATTCTTAAAAATTCAAAATGGTTAAACCGAAGCCAAAATTTTTTTACTTGTGTGTGTATACTTGAGCATATCAAAACTAACTATCTTTACATAAGATCTAACTGCTAAACAAATCAAACCAAGATACAAGCCTTCTCGTCTTGATCTTCTGGACGACTCGATCCGAACACGAATCATGACCTTGACTCCATCTCGAGTACTAGATGTGATCATGAACCGTGAGCTCTTGAATCATCACGTGCTAGCTCCAAAACTAGATTTGAATTCTTTGTTGAAGCTGTGTGAATCGAATGGCAAGTGCACCAATTATTAACAATTATTATAGCATGATATAGAGCATCGTCCCATGAGGATTGTTGTTTTAGGTACCAACTTAATCTTTCTTACTTCTATTTAAATAATCAATTTAGTTAGAAGATGTTATGAATAAACTACTACTAAAACGGTTTGCTTTATATATTAAAAAACTAGGGTAATAATTTTGGCAATTGTAATCAAATAAAATATTTTGCTTGTGCTAATTCATCCTATTCATGCTAACAAACAAAATTTATTATCCTAATTAGTACTTTTTCTCGAATAATACCAATTCTATCTTCTAAATCTAGAATCTACAATCTCTCGATCTAGTAGATTGCTAGTTAGAAGATCCATAAAGTACGACGGATTTTCGTACCTGACTGCATAACTCTTACGTCTCAGTGTTTCGAGTTATGGTTGTTAATAGCAAAAGTTTTTGCTAAGTTATCTCATTTCGGACTCTAACCTAACCTTGTAATTAGTTGTGCTCATCAATTGTAACATAAAGTACAAGATTAACAACTTAGCATGCAAAAGATTCAAACTTTATAAAGCACGTAGTAAAATTTGCACAAAACACAACATCATATCATCAATACAATTCCCTAAATCATACCTTAGCGATGAAAAATTATTTTATAACTAAGAAAATGTAACACATTATAATATAAAAGTAGATCATGCTAAAAATCAAATAAAGAGAGGTAAGGGCACCCAAAAGATGAACCCTTTTATGAAGAATTCCTTGTTGAAATGCTCTAAGATTAATGCCTAACAGCCGAAGTTTTATTGAATTTTGCTTAATTAAAGAGAGATAAAACTGTGTATAATACAAAAGGCTCGGTGACGTTTATATAGAATAGAAAGCAGTAGAATCCTAATCAAATACAAAAACCTGGGTTTCCAAAATAACATAGATTTCTTGGAAAATTCTATCCAAAACCACCGCCATAGTTCAGCCAGCTGGCCGAATATTCGGCTGATTAGCTAAATTTCTAGATGTATTGATGCTCCACTTTTTGACTCATGCTGACTTCTGAGTTGGCATTCTCGTTGACTGGCCCACGCTGCTTGGCTGGAATTTACGGCTGAATGGCCAAACTCTTGATCTATTTCAGTCCCATATTTTTGTGAAGTTTCTGATTTTACATGAAGGCTCTATTGAGATGTTCCAACTCTGCTTCAGATCTCTGCTTCTGCATCTTTTTTATTCACTTGATATCATCAATTCATCAATTTTCGTTCTTTTCTTCTAATTTTCTCTTGACCTAAAATCTTCAAAATAACGCTAAAAAAATACCCATTTAGCATTAAATATGACAAATAATCGACATAAAAAGTGATGTAAAATATGTATATAAAGCACACACATCACACCCCCATACCTACTTTTGCTAGTCCTCAAGCAAAATCCTAATCTAAAAAAAAATTAAATAATTCTAAAAATAAAATTCTAATCCACTTTTGTAGGACTCACAATTGTACTTAGCATATGCAGCAAGTCGTTAAACCCCTTGGTTGTCCTAGTGGACGAGTGTTGTCATGTTAGGGTTTTCAGTGAATTACACCCACAAAATTCAGTAAAAGAATTAAAGAGATAAGAAGAGATTAAGATAAAAAGGACAACCAAAAATAAGAATAACCAAAAATAAAAAAAATAAAAAAAATACAGATAAAAAAAGACAAAAATATTTTTAGAGTGGTAAGCATCACTAATGTATAAGTTCTCTAATTATCACTAACTCTCATTATCAAGTTCAATCTCTAGAATTTTATTATCTACTTTGTAGAAATTTTCAAATCTTAGCCTATATCACCATCCTTCCTAAGTTTTCTGATCCTATGCATCTTCGTGAATGTGTGTAGCTCTTAACTTGGGATTTTGATTCAAACTTATATACTTAAACTTTTTTCATAGAAGTTTTAAAGTATTACTGCTTTGTTGTAAGCACTTCTTTTTTTTAATATACATAACTAATCTAATTCTCTTTTGTGTAAATATCAAGGCTTCTTGAAGCCAAGATACCTAACTAATTGATCATTAGACTTGTTAATATATATATAAATATATATATTCAGCTTACCTAATTATCTTTCACGTAAATACTAAGGCTCTTGAGGCAAAAATATCTAGCTAATTAATAATTAAGTTTTTTTTTCTTTTTCTTACGTATTACATAATCCTAATTATCCTAAGTTTAAACAATTGTGCAAGTATAGATAAGATGAATATTCACATGGACAAATTCTAGATGGCAATAATATTATAAAAATTTTCATTTCCACTCAAGGACTTTAAAATTCCATCAAATTGATTTTCCTTACCCAATTCATCTTATGTGGTTACTAAATCCCTTATAACTAGATCAACTTATTACAATTTTGTTTTTCCATTTTTTTACAATAAAGAAATAAAAGAAAAACAAAAAAAAAAATCCTACTATATAACTCCCCCCAAACATGCCTCCCTCTCTTTCCCTTGCTACTACTACCTTTTTCAGAACGTGCCCTCCTAAATGTGACTCTTCAGTTTTTTTTTCTTCTTCTCCTTTATCAATTTGTATGTTCTTTTTATCCCCTCCCAAATTAAATGCATGAATGCACGATTATCTTCGGGTGGTTGTCGATTAAAGAATTCATCATCCTCCTCTTTCGATTCATTGGATGATGATGATGCAACTGGGACATATTCTTGTAGCATGTAAGATACCTAATCAATTTGCACTGAAGCAGTATAAGATGAAGAAATAATTTCACCTTGAATACTAAGTTTATCTTTTATAACATGATTGAATTCATCTTCAAGCATTTCTTGTAAATTTGTGTGACAAGAATGGGTAGTGGCAAAAAGATTTTCCTTATCTTTACTGCTACCAATGGTGTCCAATAATGTGTAGCACATGCAAAAGTTTTGTTCTTTAGTCATCAAAATGTAGGCAATGTGTAAAATTTGGTTGTAAAAAGATGAAACATGTGATACACCCAAGTCATTATGATTCAACCATCTACATAATGCATACACATTCCAATATAGTGCTTTAGGGCTAATACCACCCCTTGAGGTACATTGCAATGTTCCCCCATTAAGTGAATGTAGTTTCCTAGGTTATTCGGTTCTTGAGTCCCTCTTTCCACAAGAGGAATACCTGTTAGTTCAGAAATTATTTATAAATGTAAGATTTTCGTCTCCCTTCTCCAATTCACTTCAATTATTTCTTGATTTTTATCAATGTTATGTTCTGAAAGCCCATCATAAAGCTCTTGTATTAGGGCAGGAATATAAAATTCATAAGTAGTAGCGTACAACAAATAATCCCAATCCTAACCTTTATTTGATCCAAAAAAATACATCTCAAATGCTTTGAATACAAGAAAAAATTATGCTCAGTAAGGATCTTAGACATGATGAACTTACAAAAAACTGAGAAATGTAAAAGATGGAAAAAAGAGCTCTTACTGTCCCTGAAGAATTTAGGAGAAATATCCTGCTAAAATTCGGTTACCGGGCTGAAATCTCGGCTTCCTGACCAAACTTCTGCCTTGAACATCACGGATCTGGTGGCTGAGGTCTCTGGAATTCCTTCTCTTAGTTGTAGAACCTCTAATTTGAGAGGTTGGACTCAAATTTGTGAGAAACAAAAGAAAGTTGAAGTAGTTTATATAGGAAATGTATGTACCTTTATTCCCAAACTACCCTTCATTTGAATTAAAATTCAAATTTTGAATCGTAGGAGATGTTGGAGACTGAATGCTCTTGGGAAAAGATGAGGGAGATTTGATATTTGAATTTTGAACTTTTTTGGATTTTTGAATAGGATGAAATAAAGAAGATTAAAACAAGGAAAGGATAAAGTTAAAGAAAAAATAAGGAAAGATTTCAAAAAAATTCAAAAGATTTGACCATCCCATACTTAAATTGTGCTCTGTCCCTGTTCACAAAATTGGGATTGATAATTCCCCCAAAATTTTCAATTTCAAAAAGAAATCCATATTTAAATCAAGTCTGATTTATCACAAAATAATTCAATTTTGAAAACCACATATTTCGGAAACAGACCAAGAAAAACAGGTAATTTGGAAAGCATACACTGAAAAATTTCTGGTCAAAAGCCTATCAGAGTTTGGCTAGCTGGTCGAAAATACGGCCACTGGGCTGAACTTCTGATCCTTTGATGCTCTATCTTCTAGTGCTCATGTTGTGGTAATTTTATGGTTCATCTGGGAGTATTCGATCAGTCTGCAGAGGGGGGTACCTGACATACAGAAGACACAAGTTAGTAAAGAAAAATAAAAAATAAAAAGTTATAAAAGAAGTCAGAAAGCTTTGGTTGGCTCCTAAGAAGCGGTTTAAGTTATAGTCATTAGCTAGACTTTCTGCTGCATTTTAAGATGTTTCATCTAGGAGGAAGGAAACACTGTGTTTTGTGAAGTCGCCTTCCATGTATGATTTGAGTCAATGGCCGTTTACCTTGAACGTCACCTTTGTCGGGCTATGAATTTCAATTACTCCATGTGGTAGTACGTGAGTTACCTCAAAGGACCCGATGATTAATCTCTAACTTTGCATAATTTTTATCATATTCTCATATTTATTTGATGTAAAATTCTGCTAATAAAGCTTTGCTTACTTAATCCTAGGTCAATGGTGTGAAAATGAAGAAGAAGACCCTAAACCACCATTTAATGGGTGACTAAAGGCCTACCAAGTAGCCATTGACTTTAAGGAGGAGATTTTGTCAGCACAGGGTATCAAATCACAAATCTAGGAGATCAAGTGGATAGGAGACAGGAGGGGCGGCACGCTATCCAAACCCTGGCATGTGCCGCCCTGACATTTTCGCTAAAACGCGGCCAGGGCCGTGTTTATGCGGCCATATGGGCGTCCGCGCCCGGGCTTTGGGCCAGGGGTTACCCCCATGGCCCCCTTTCCCTGGTGCCTATAAATACCCCCAGGGGTCTTCAGTTGAGAGATATCTAGATAATAGAGTTGTATTTGTTACTTTATTGTTAGGAATTATAGTTTTTGTTTCTTTCTTCTTCTAATTTTAGCTTTAGCCATTAGAGTGAAAGAGAGAGTGTGTACAAGTTGTATTTGAAAGTGATAAGCTAATACAAGTAACTACTTCTCTTTCTTCTTTCCATTTGCTTGTGTTTTCATTTGATTCTACATTCTTGCTTTAGTATAACTCCCTCTCTTTACCCCTTCTCTTTTATTGTTTCTTTTACTACCGTGTTGAACTAACTCCTCCATAGCATGACTAACTAACTACTAACCCACTAATCTCTAGTAACTTGATTGACAAACTCAAATAAGTCAATAGTGCCAGATAATCCTTGTGCAAACGAGAGCTATGACATCTTAAGGCGAGGGTTCTAACTTTACTTACATACAAGTATTCGTTTTCTTATATTTCATGCTTAACGGGTTTTTGATGATCTATGGATTGTATCCTTTACTTATTTTTATAAGTTAGAGATTTTCCTTTTAATTTTTCCGATACCATTATTGCACTTGTGTCTTCCCTTATTCTCGCCTTCTATTGGATCTTGATAAGGGAATGTCCAAGTTTTTGCCATGTAAAGCCAAGTTAAAATAAGGACTTTCATTGGTTCCCGACGTGAATAGTTCCTACATAAAGATTTTACTTGCCCATAATCTATCGTGAGGCTATATCTTCAAGAAGTTAGGGATTAGTGGGAGCATTTAGTAGAAAGTCAGCCATGCATTTTTACCATTAAGAAAATCTAATTTTACAAACCACCAAATCATTTTCAAACAATTCTTGAAACCAAATTATTTTCATTTTTCAATTCTTTATTTAAAATAAAGAACTTTCCCTTTTCTTGAACGAAAAAATCGCATTAAGCTTCCATCGCTCTCCCTCGTTGTGGATACGACCCGTATAGCCACTTCACTATTACGAAAGAATCATAAAAGCAGTAACATCGTCCTACACTCTTTTTACTTATTCTTGCGCTTGCTTTTTGCCGATCAAATTTTGCGCTGTTGCTGAGGAGGGAATGGCTTTATTGTTCAATACTAAAGATTGTTCTTTATTCTTATGTGTAGGAGAAGTACCAAGGAGCTTACTATCACGGGAAGCAAAAGAGGTGGCAAGGACGTTGCACAAGGATTCATTTGCCCTCAGAAAAATTCGTGTAAAAGCGAGTTTCTCCGATTGAAGTACTAACAAACTTATTTGCAGGGTTGCCGAAAGCTGCTAAAATTGCTTTCTAAATTTTTTTAGTTCCATTGAATGCTTCACCTTATTCTAGTGTAATAAACTCAACAGAAATTCATTTGTTGCTCAATTGAAATTTGGTTTAAACTTTTGCATTTAGGGCATGTGTCTATTTCAATTCATTTCAATTTCTGTTGAAGAGTGCTGGAGAAATGGTACGTGATACATATAGAATAGGACCAACATTTTAGAGTGATTTATCGCTTTGAGTGTTACCTTGTTGTGAATAAACTGTACACTTGCACAATTGACATTAAGGGCAAAATCCCAAATAAACAAGATAAGGTAGGGATTTCATCACCCTTTCTTAGCCCAAAAATCATCTCCAAGTGCACTCATATAACCCAAGCCTTAACTAAAAACTAATAGACGTTTGCCTTAGAAACATCTTGGACTCACTAAGAGATTAACCGAGGGTGAAATTGCAAGAACTATACTCCTGTAAAATCGGTGTCTAAGGAAAGTGGATTGAGAGGCAAAGCCTCAAAAGTTTCGTGGTTTGGCGTAATTAAGGCCCGTGGCTCACGCCTGGATACCTCCCACCGAGTTTTGTCCTTTCCTGGCTGATTAGTTTATAGTCGAGTTCCTGTAACAACCTCCCCCGGAGTATCGACCACTTAGGAGTCGTCTAGGTCCAGGTACCTTAGACTAAGGCTTTGTGGTTGTTTTCTTTCTTTTGTTTGTTTTTATTCTTTTTTGATTTTTTGTTGTCTTTACGTTGTTTGCGATGTGCTGCATGCAAGAGTGGGTGAGAGATCCTGCAACTTTCAAATTAACTAGAAACACTTCTCTACCCTTGCATTCAGAACCAGTGATGGCATCACTTCAGGACAGGTTTATTAGATCAGAACCTCACTTCCATCTTGCATAAAACTTCCTGAAGCAAACGGTAATAACTTTGAGTTTAAGTCTTAATTCATCAACACTCTCCCAAAGTTTCATGGTTTAGAATCGGAGGACGCATACTTCTTTGTTAGGGAATTTGAAGAAGTATGCCTCATGATGCGTACACCCCAGCTAGGAGACAATGCCATCAGGTTACGTTTCATACCTTTTTCCCTAAAGGACCTAGCGAAGAAATGGTTATACAGCTTGGCGGTAGATTCAGTCACGACGTGGGATGATTTTGTTAAAGCCTTCTTGAAGAAATTCTACCCAATCCACAAAACTTCCCTCATTAGAAAGAATATTATGCAGTTCAGATAAGAACCGAGCGAGCCATTTTGGAGCTACTTTGAGCGATTCAAAGATGTCCTAACTCAGTGCCCTCATCATGGTGTGGAGAAATGGCGTCAGTGCCAGATTCTCTACGATGTCTTAGATTATCAAACGAAAACCCTTTTAGAAATCATGTGTTAGGAAGGGTTCTTACAAAAGGATGAGAACCAGGGTTGGGATTTATTTGAGCTGAGAAAACCCTGCAATAGGAGCCAGCCTCGAAAAAATCAAGGAATTCACAATCTATAGCTTCAAGAGGAGGGCTCCTACTTTTACAATCATCCATAGCTGCAAAAGTTAAAATTGCAACCTTAATGAGGAGAATAGAGGCTCTAGAGACAAAAGAGCCAGCCAATGTCAACCAAATCAACCCACCACCAATTCACAATCCGGGTTGTTCATACTGTCAGGCACCAAACCATGTCTTTAGAGAGTACCCTATTTTTCATGCCCAGCAAGTGCCCCCGGAACACCTGAATGCGGCTTACTAATGGCCGCCGCACAATCTGTACTCGCAAATATACAATCCAGGTTAGAAGAATCATCCCAATTTCTCTATGGCCCAGCACAATCCTCCTAGGCCTAATTTCTTCAATAATTTTCATCATCTCAATCCACCACCAAAATTTTCTAGTCAAGCTCCATCTTCCTCCTCTTAAAGTTCACCAATGGAAAAGAAATTCAGTAAGTTAGAGGAAAGCATGGAAGCTTTTATGAAGTCCCAAGCTCCTTTTATGAAAAATCAAGGGCAAACGCTGAACAACCATTCACAGGCTATATCAAGATTCGAAATACAGATGAGCCAATTATCTAGGTCCCTAAGTGAAAGACCAAAGGGTACTTTACCTAGTCAGCAGCTAGTTAACCCAAAAAACTCCAATCAAGCGTATGAAATTTAGGATCTATCGAGCAACCAGTGCAATGCTCTTCACACACTTCGATCTTGAAAGAAGGTGGACAACCAGGTCTACCAACAAAAAAATCCCATCCATACTGATCCTACTCAAGCCTCCACCTCTGGTAGTTCTTCCCAATCTGATCCTCAAACATCTAATGAGGACAAAGCTGCTGAACAAGTTCATAAGCCTGTAGCACCCTTTCCCAATAGGCTTAGGAACAACAATAAGAATATGCACATGGAAAGATGCTTAAGATGTTTAACCAGGTCAAACTGAATGTGCCTCTTCTTGACGCTATCCAATAAGTCCCAGCTAGGATATGTGTATGAAGAAGAGAAAGAAAAATGTGCTCAAGAAAGTATTCTTGGCAACCAATATAAGAGAAATTCTGTCTGGTCCCATCCCGATGAAGTATAAGGATCCCAGATGCCCCACAATCTCCTGCACCATAGGACAGATAGAAATTAGTAGAGCGCTTCTTGACCTGGGAGCAAGTATCAACTTGCTACCTCTCTCAGTATACCAGCAACTTGGATTGGGCGAGCTGAGCCCAACCCGAGTCACTATTCAGTTAGCTGACCGATTTGTGAAAATCCCCAAGGGGGAAATCACAGACGTCCTTATCCGGGTCAGGGATTTCATCTACCCTGTTGACTCATTGTGCTTGAGACCCAACCTGTGTCAAATCCACAGTCTCAAACTCCAGTCATCTTAGGGCACCCATACCTTATTACAACCAATGCCATAATTAGCTGTAGGAACGGATCCATGCGATTAACCTTTGGAGATATGACGAAGGAAGTCGATGTCTTCAATCTTGAAAGACAACCTAGGGATGTCAATGATCAGACATTTGAGGTCAATTCCATTGAAAATCTGACCAGTGAGTATAAGGAAAGCATGGAGATGAAAACAAAGGCAGAGTTTGATCTGGAGTCTCAGAATTTTAATCTTGCCAGATCGTAGATTCGGCAGTGGATTGGGCATCCAGCCCAAGTGTACCTCATCATAGGAATGAAAGTCTGGATATTACCTCCAATGAAGCAATACCTTACCTAGAGCTAAAAGCCTTACTTGAACACCTCAAGCACGCCTACCTGGGCGGAAGAAAAACCCTGCCAGTCATCATAACATCCTACCTGACTAAGCGGCAAGAGGATAGCTTAATGTCTTTTCTGAAAAGACATAGGGAAGCCATTGGATGGACGATGAAGGATATCAAAGGGATAAGTCCAGACATAGTGCAACATAGAATCCATTTAACTGATGAAGCAAACCCCAGGAGGGACACACAACGCAGGCTTAACCCACTCATGCAAGAAGCAGTTAAAGCGAAAATTTTAAAATATTAGATAATGGGATCATTTATCCCATTTCTGATAGCCAATGGGTTAACATTGTTCATGCGGTCCCAAAGAAAGCTGGCTTTACGGTGGTCGAAAATGAGCAAAAAAAGTAGGTGCAGACAAGATTGCCTACCAAGGTTCGTGTCTGTATCAACTATAGAAAGTTGAATGCAGCCACCCGTAAAGACCATTTCCCGCTACCCTTCATCGACCAAATGCTTGAATGATTGACTGGACATGAGTACTAATGCTTCCTAGATAGGTACTCGGGATATAATCAAATCCCCATTACTATAGAAGACCAGGAAAAGACCACGTTCACCTGCCCATTCGGAACCTTCGCTTATTGATGCATGCCCTTTGGATTGTGCAATGCTCTCGCAACATTCCAACGGTGCATGCTCAGTTTGTTCTCTGATATGGTAGAACGTTTTCTTGAGATTTTCATGGATGAATTCTCCATCTAAGGAGATTCATTTGTTTAGTGTCTTCATCTCCTCGAGTTAGTTCTATAAAGATGCAAGGAGAATAACCTAACTCTTAACTGAGAGAAATATCACTTCATGGTGAGACAGCGGATTGTCCTGGGCCAAGAGATTTCTAGGAGAGCATTGAAGTGGACAAGGCCAAAGTAGAAGTGATTGCTAAGCTTCCACCACCCAGAAGCATCAAAGATATTAGATCCTTTCTAGGGCATACTGGGTTCTGCCGATGGTTCATAAAGGATTTTAGTAAATCGTTAGGCCTTTAACCAACCTGCTCGCTAAGGACGTGCCCTTTGGTTTTAACGATGAATGTTTTAAGCATGGGGAAAGCTTAAGAAAGAACTTATATTTGCACCTATTATTTCTACTCCTAATTGGGCCCAACCATTTGAAATCATGTGTGATACCTCTGATTTTGCTATTGGCTCTATTCTAGGACAGCGCATCGACAATAGGCAGCACGTGATTTATTACTCGAGTAGGACCTTGAATGATGCCCAACAGAATTATACAATGACTGAGAAGGAATTCTTGGCCGTTGTCTTTGCGTTAGAGAAGTTCCGGCCCGACTTGTTAGGCTTAAAGATGGTGATTTTTACGGATCACTCGGCACTGAAATACCTCATGACCAAGAAGGAAGCAAAAGCCCGATTGATTCGGTAGATCCTTTTGCTTCAAGAAATTGACTTGAAAATCTCAGATAAACGAGGTATAGAAAATGTGGTCATTGATCATCTATTACGAATTCTGAATGCACCGAACACACAAGCTCCGATCAACGAGGATTTCCCAGACGAGCACATCCTGACCATTTTCAAGGAACCCTGGTATGCGGACATTGTCAATTACCTGGCTAATGGACAATTACCCGTTGACTGGATAAAGCAAGATCAATATCGCTTCTTTGCCCAAGTACGATACTTCTTCTGGGAAGAGCCATATCTTTTTATGTATTGTCCCGACCAGATTATTTGACGATGCATACCACAGGAGGAATAAAGGAGTGTGCTCAGCTTTTGCCATGACCTTGCATGCGGAGGGCACTTCGGTCCTCGCAAGACTGCAGAGACAGTTCTACAAAGTGAGTTTTACTGGCCCATTTTGTTCAAAGACTCGTACCATTTTTGCAAGTCATGCGCAAATTGTCAGAAGATTAGAAAAATTTCAAGAAGAGACATGATGCCCCTAAACCCAATCCTGGAAGTTGAAATTTTGATGTTTGGGGTATCGATTTCATGGGACCATTCCCTAATTCCTTCGATAACCAGTTCATTTTGGTTGCTATAGACTATGTCTCTAAATGGGTAGAAGCTGTGCCTACAAAGACCAATGACAACAAGGTGGTTGTCAAATTTCTCAAAGAGAACATCTTCTTCCGATTTGGCACCCCCAGAGCGATAATTAGTGATAATGGATCGTATTTCTGCAATAGAGTTTTTGAAGCTTTGATGTGAAAATATTTCATCAATCACAAGTTATCTACTCCGCATCACCCCATGACGAATGGTCAGGTCGAAGTCACCAATCGAAAAATCAAGCTCATACTAGAAAAAGACTATCGGACAAAACCGAAAGGATTAGTCTGTCAAACTCAATGATGCATTGTAAGCTTACCGCACTGCTTTTAAGACAGTTTTTGGGATGTCTCCTTATAGAATCGTATTTGAAAAAACCTATCATCTACAAGTCGAGTTAGAACACCGTGCCCTATGGGCCATTAAGCAACTAAATTTTGATCTAAGTAAGGCCGGTGAGCTCAGGAGACTGCAGATCTCAGAATTAGAGGAGATACGGAATGAAGCCTATGAGAATGCTCGAATCACCAAAAGTAGGACTAAACTTTTCTATGACCAGATCATAACCCAAACAAAAATTTGCTCCGGGAGACAAGGTTCTACTGTACAACTTAAGGCTTCATATTTTCACGGGAAAGCTGAAGACTCATTGGTCTGGACCATTCATTGTGCACATCATTTTCTCACACGGTTCTGTGATTATTGTAGACCCTAAGAACAACACGGAATTCAAAGTGAACGGGCAAAGAGTGAAGCCCTTCTTGACTACTGAGCCTATGACTCCGGATGATAGTGTGCTGACTCTTTTTGCCCCGTCATACACCTAACCACAACAACTAATAAAAAATAATTTGTTTATATGCTTATTCCTTCTATATTTTTCTTTTTTGACATTTCTTTAGCCTATTCAAACTTGGCCGGCCAAGGTCAACGAAGACGGTGACATCCTTCTTCACCCTATTTATTGCATTTGCATTTACATAGCATTCATTGAGGACAATTCATTAGATAGGTTTGAGGGGTGCTAACACATTTTCTTTTTCCTTTTATTCTGTTTCTTCTTTCAAAAAAAAAATCTCCATATTGAAAAGAAATTTCATACTCTTTATAAAAATACCAAAAGGTTGTAGGAATTAAGGGAACCTTATTAATGAATCTTTATTTTTGCCTAAATAAACAAGAAAGATTGTTTTGACTAAGTGTTAAGAGGGATAAGGAAAATAACTCATATCTTTTATTTAACCTTAGGAGAATATGCATAAACCACACACACATGCTTGGGATTTAGAGACACAACTCTGAAAAATGCTGGATAATTATGCCTCAAGAAGTATGATTACTCATGCTAAAAAAATAATCAATATATAATAGTAAATCTTTATTTTGTGGCCTACTCTACTTGCATATTTGACCTGAGGGGTGTTTTTCCAACTAAAGCCCTAAAACCATCTGGTTTGGGAGTTATCGGTTTGATATGTGTTACATGAGTAAAGTAGAAAGTATAATGAAATCAATAATAATAAATAAATATTAATAAAATTAAATGATATTCAAAGTTGAGTTGAAAAATCTCAAGCACATCACAGTTACACATTATGCATATATATCTAAAGCAAAATAATAGAATGAGTTAGAAGTATAAGATCCTTTCTAAATTTAAAGAAAAAAAATTATAACTTCTTCTTTTATGAGGGTTGAACCTAATTCTTACATCATTCTGTCATTTTTACTTAAATAATTAAAAGTTCTTTTTCTTGAAAGAGGTTTGCTAACACTTGCTTTCACTTACTGAATTTTGCGGGTGCAATCCGCTGAAAACTCTCAGGAGACAGCACTTCTCCCCTAAGAAAACTTAAAGGTTTAAAGGCTTATTATATATGATCAGTGCAATCACGTCACCTGCGAAAGTGGTATAATAATTTCTTATTTTTGTTTTGCTCGGGACGAGCAAAAAGATAAGTGTGGGGGTGTGATTAGTCTCTAAGTTTGCATAATTTTCATCACATTCTCATATTTATTTGATGTAAAATTTACTTGCTTAATCCTAACTCCATGGTGTGTAAATGAAGAAGAAGACCCTAAACCACCATTTAATGGGTGATTAAAGGCCTACCAAGTAGCCATTGACTTTAGGGAGGAGATTATGTCAGCATAGGGCATTAAATCACGAATCTAGGAGATCAAGTGAACAGCAGACAGGAGGGGCGGCATGCTACCCAAACCCTAGCACGCGCCGCCCTGACACGGCTACGGAAACGCGGCCAGGGCCCGTTTCCGCAGCTATATGGGCGCGAGCGCTCTCGGACTTTGGGCCAGGGGTTGCCCCCTGGCCCCCTTTCCCTTGGTGCCTATAAATATGCCCAGGGGTGTTTGATCGAGGTAAAACCGCACATAAAAAGTGTATGTTTTGAATAGCATAGAGGCTAAAACGAGTCGAATCCACAAGGATGGGAGGCGGTAGAAGATTTACCGATTGATTCACGTGTATGTTAAAAGTTCTTTAAAGTTTTAAAGAATCAAAAGAAAAGAAAGCAAAGAATGAAAAGAGAGGTACGGTGAAATATGAAGAAGAGGGAAACATTGAAAAGAATGTATTTGTGATTTTTATTGTATTTTTAAAATAAAGTGAAAAAGAAAGAAAACTCACGGCTACAACTACTAATGACTCCACGAACACGCTAACCTCTCAGTGATAGTTGCCTCACATGTATTATTGGCCATCACTAGTTCTTGGTTCAAGAGCGATTCAAAGTATGACCCATATGTACCTCATCACAACCCAACTCAGCATACAAGTGCAAGCTACACTTAAACCATCAATACTATAGAAAAGTAAGCATGGAGAAAAGTAATGGTAGCTTGTTAGTGGTTAGGAAGTTAGAGTGTTAGATCCATCATCATGAGCCATCAATGGCTCTTGCAAGAGCAAGGCCAAAACGAGGTTATTAGTTTCATGTGGATTATCATAAATTAAGTTAGCAAGTTGGTGATTAGTAGTTAAAGTCATGAGAAAAAAGATTAGCTACACATATAAAAGAGATTAGAGAGAAGAAAATAAAGATGAGGTAAGAGAGTACCTTTCATTGATTGTCACCTTCTATTACAAGCACTTTTGCTTCCCAACATGTACCACTCTCTCTCCCTAATACAAGATCTACAAGAAATGGAAAATACAGGGAGGAAGAAGAAGAAAAACTACACTACACTACCCTAAACTACAGAATAGAAATGAAACTACTCCTAAAACTCTGCATATCTTCAACTCTAGAATCCCAGTGGGGTATTTATAAGCATCAGGGGAACAAGGGGCCAGGGGACAAACCCTGGCCCGAAGCGCGGCTGCGGCCACAACCGTACGACTGTGCAAACGCGGCCAGAGCGGCGTTTCCATGGCCATAAAGTGGCTACGCGCGGCGCTTTGAGTCGCGCGTAGTCCTTTTTGTCTCCTGTCAATTCCAGTGCCCAGTTTTTGATTTTCAGCCCCTGGTTTTGACGAAATCAGCCTCCTAGGTCAATGGCTATCTTAATAGGCCTTTAATCACTAATTAAATAGTGATTTAGGGTCTTCTTCTTCATTGCACACTATGGACCTAGAATATAGAAAGCAAGGTATTATTAGCAGAACTTATTATTAAATAAATATGAGAATGTGATGAAAATTATGCAAAATTAGAGACTAATCAGTCTTCAGTTGAGAGATATCCAGAGAATAGAGTTGTATTTGTTACTTTATTGTTAGGAATTATAGTTGTTGTTTCTTTCTTTTTCTAGTTTTAACTTTAGCCATTAGAGTGAAAGAGAGAGATTGTGTACAAGTTATATTTGAAGGTGACAAGCTAATAAAAGTAACTACTTCTCTTTCTTCTTTCCATTTACTTGTATTTTTCATTTGATTCTACATTCTTGTTTTAGTGTAACTCCCTCTCTTTACCCCTTCCCTTTTATTGTTTCTTTTACTACCATGTTGAACTAACTCCTCCATAGCATGGCTAACTAACAACTAACCCAATAATCTCTAACAACTTGATTGATAAACCCAAATGAGTCAATAGTGTCAAATAAGGCTTGTGCAAACGAGAGCTATGACATCTTAAGAAGAGAGTTCTAACTCTAACTTACATACAAGTATTCGCTTTCTTATATTTCATGCTTAACGGGTTTTGACGATCTATGGATTGTATCGTTTACTTATTTTTGTAAGTTAGAGATTTTTTTTTTAACTTTACCGATACCATTAGTGCACTTATGTCTTTCCTTATTCTCGCCTTCTACTGGATCTTGATAAGGGAATGTCCAAGTTTTTGCCCTGTAAAGCTAAGTTAAAAGAAGGACTTTCATTCGTTTCTAACGTGAATAGTTCCTATGCATAAAGATTTTACTTGCCTATGCTCTATCGTGAGGTTACATCTTCAAGAAGTTAGGAATTAGTGGGAGCACTTAGTAGAAAGTTAGCCATGTATTTTTACCATTAAGAAAATCTAACTTTACAAACCACCAAATCATTTTCAAACAATTCTTGAAACCAACTTGTTTTCATTTTCCAATTCTTTATTTAAAACAAAGAACTTTCTCTTTTCTTGAACGAAGAAGCCGCATCAAACTTCCATCGCTCTCCCTTCTTGTGGATACGACCCGTATAGCCAGTTTGCTACTACGGAAGAATCGAAAAAGTAGTAACATCGATCCATACTCTTTTTACTTATTCATATGCTTGCTTTTTGCCGATCACCTGACCATCTCGAATGCAACTTGCCCGAAAATAAACGGAAGCAAGAATTGAAAAGTAGTGCTCTGCCCTTTTTCAAAGTCTTTCAGTGTAATACGCTTGTCATTCCAACATTTGGTCCGCTCCTTGTAGATCCTTGCATTCTCATAAGCATGGTTGCGAAATTCTTCCATCTTATTGAGTTGCAACGTCCTTTTCTCTCCTACTGATTGCATATCAAAATCGAGTAATTGCATTGCCCAATTAGCCTTGTACTCCAACTCAACTAGAAGGTGACATGCCTTACCATAGACCATTTGGTAAGGGAATATCCCAATTAGTGTCTTAAACGCAGTCCGATATGCCCATAAAGCATCATCTAGCTTCACTGACTAATCTCATTGTGACATGTTAACAGTTTTCTCCAAGATGCGCTTGAGTTCTCTGTTAGAAACTTTTACTTGGCCATTTGTTTGTGCATGGTATGGTGTGGTCACACAGTACTTTACTCCATATTTAATCAAAAGGGTCTTGAAAGGTGATTAGCCACCATATTTTCAACACCCTTTTTGTCAGTTATCTCTAAGTCAAATTCTTGCAAAAGAAGGATCGAACGAATTAGTCTAGCCTTAGCGTCCTCTTTTGCATCAAATACTTGAGGGAAGAATGGTCGATGAAAATCGTTGTTTTAGACCTAAGTAGGTATTGGCAAAACTTCTCCAATGCAAGGAGAACTGCTAAAAATTTCTTTTTAGTTGTTGTGTAATTGAGTTGGGCCTCATTAAGCGTCCTACTAGCATAGTAAATAACAAGTTACCTATTATCAATGCACTATCCTGGGACAGCGCTTACGGCATAATCAGAGGCATCAGACATGACTTAAAAGGGTCTAGTCCAATCTGGTGCTAATATTATCGGTGCAGAGACAAGTTTTTATTTTAGCTCCTCCCAATCATGTAGACATCCATCATCAAAATGGAAAACCACATCTTTTCTTAAAAGATTAGTTTGTAAATACGAGCTGCCCTAGAAAAAAGGTCTGATGTCTTTTAAGCATTTAGTTTTAGGGAGTTTTGCTATCACCTCCACTTTTGATTTGTCAACCTTAATTCTCTACTCAAAACTCATGCCCTAGGACTATTCCATGTTTGACCTATAAATGACACTTTTTCAAGTTACGTGTCAAGTTCTTTTTCATGCATCTTTGTAAGACCAATTTGAGATGATGCAGGCACTGGTCAAAGGAATCTCCATATATCGAAAAAATCATTCATAAAAATCTCTAAAAATCTTTCTACCAAGTCCAAGAAAAGGCTAAGCATGCAACGTTGGAACGTTGCAGGAGCGCTACACAATCCAAATGGCATTCGTCGGTATGCAAAAGTTCCAAATGGATAGGTGAAAGTTGTCTTTTCTTAGTCCTCGGGAGCAATTGGGATTTGATTGTATCCAAATATCCATCTAGGAATTAATAATATTGGTGTCCTGTCAATCTTTCATGCATCTGATATATAAATAGAAGAGGAAAGTGGTCTTTACAAGTGGTAGTGTTCAGCTTGTGAATCAATAAAAACTCGTATCTTCATTGGAAGACAAGTCTGTACTAATTCTTTTTTGTCATTCTCTACCACAGTAAATCCAACTTTCTTGAATACAACATGGACTGGACTTACCTACTGGCTGTCAGATATGGGATAAATTGTCCCATTGTCTAGTAGTTTTAAGATTTCAACACGGATAGCCTCTTGCATAATTGGATTTAGTTGACGCTGTGGATCACGTTTTGGCTTGCCCTCTACTATCAGGTGAATCCTATGTTAGACAATGGACGCAAAAAGATCTTCTTCTTGTTATTTTGTCAGATGGGAAGCTATGATCACAGGGAAAGCTTCCTTTTCACCCAAGTACTGATACTTGAGATTACTAGGAAGAACTTCCAATTCTGAAGAAGGGGTATAATCTATCAAGGTTTGTTCTTCTTACAAGAAAATGATTAGGGTTGCATTAGTTGTCCACTCAACTGTTGAGCCTACAATCTGGTCAAGATCGAAGTCATCTGACTCCAAATCAAATTCATGGGTTTGACTGATACTCTAACTCCTCCTTATGTTCACTTGTGAGTCCTTCAATCAAGTTCACCTTAAATAATTGGTCATCCTAGTGCTGAGGTTGTTTTTTCAGGTGGAAAATATTCACTTCCTTCGTCATGCCATTGAAAGTCAAGCACATAGACTCATTCCTATAGTTTATGATCGCATTCACAGTTGCTAGGAAAGGTCATCCTAAAATGACCGGGGTCTGAGCTTTCAGGTTTTACATGGGTTGTGTCTCCATAATGATGAAATCTACAGGGTAGATGAACTCCCCGACCTGTATAAGGACATCTGTAATTTTCCTTTGGAGACCTTTATAGAACGATCAGCTAATTGTATAGTAATCTTGTTGGATGATGGTCACCCAATCCGAGTTACTGATACACGAAAAAGGGGAGCAAGTTGATACTTGCCCCCAGATCAAGCAGTTCCTAGTTTATGGTGGTCTGTCCTATGATGCCGAAAATGGTTGGACTCGTGGGGTCTTTGTATTTTATTGGGATGGGCCCAGCTAAAAACTCATTGATGTTGGATGCAAGGAAGACCTTTTTGAAAACATTTGTTTTCTTTTTCTTGGCGCACATGCCTTTTAAAAATTTGGCATATGATGAAACTTGTTGAATGGCATCAAGAAGGGGCACAATTATCTGGACTTGATTAAACATTTCCTTAATCTTTTCCATTTGAGCATTGGTCTTGTTGGTTGCTAGCCTATTAGGAAATGGCACAATAGGCTTGTGAGTTTGCTCAGCTAATTTATTCTTTTCATTAGACTTAAAAGTGGATGGTTGTGAACTTGATGATGAAGATGGATCATTTGGAACTTGTGGTGTAATCACATGAAGATTAGACACTAGATTGTTGAAAACTGGGGGATTAGAAACCATGTTATCAACTTGTTTTCCTAATCTTAGGATATGAATAGTGTTGTATTATTTTGAAGTTATGTTCTCAGCTTTATTAATAGGGAAGGAGTTCTTTAGATTAGGTAATGGCTGACTAGGCAATGTTCTTTTTTATCTTTCATTAAGTGAGTTAGCCATTTTACCTAATTAAACCTATAGCCTATTAATAGCTTTATTATGATTGTTCATTATTGAGGCTTGATCTTTGGACAATTTTTCAATCATTTTCTCCAAATCTGTCATTTTCCTATCTAGATGATTTTGTTGCTGATGTTGGTAAGCGGGCTGAAAATTGTGTTGTTAAGTCAGCTGAAAATTGTGTTGATTTTGATAGAAATTGGGTTGATGATTTTGAGCAGCATATTGATGTGGAAATTATTGTCTTGGCTGCCCAGGACCAGCCTAACTCCAAGAAAAATTGGGATAATTCCTCCACCTCAGGTTATACGTCTTGGAGTAAGGATTATAATTGGGTCTAGTGTAGACTACATTCATACTATCAGGGAATATCTGTTGAGCCTGGTATACTGGACACTCCTCGAATAGGTGGGTCAAGGCATGGCAATAAATGCATCCCGGACTTGGCATTTGGTTTGGGTTGACCTGGTTTAGTGGTTTGGCTCTGTAGCCTTAAGTCGTTCTAATCTCCTCATCAGTTGTGTGATTTTAGCCTCAGCAGCTATAGAGACCTCAATGGAGTGCATACTAGTTCTGAAAGTTGTAGGGTTAGTCTTTTCAGGGCAAGACTCCCACTGAATGGTTTTCTCAGCTAAGACTTTATATAAGTTCCAACGCTGATTCTCATCGTTCTTTAAAAATTCTCCTTGATATATAGTCTCAAGGAGCGTCTTGGTATGATAATTTAACCTATCATAGAGAATTTGGCACTGCCGCTACTTCTCTATTCTGTGGTGAAGACACTGGGCTAGCAAATTCTTAAACCTTTTGAAATACTTTCAGAACGGTTCATTAGTTTCATGTCTATACTGCATAATGTTCTCCCTGATGAAGTTAATGTTTGGGCCGAGAAAAATTTAGAGGATCATAATAAAATTTTCTTGAATCAATAAAAGATTACAACAATCTCAAACAATCCCGATTACAAGAGAGAGAAAATATTCAAGCTCAAATCTTCTCTTTGTTTAATGCTAGGTTCTTGATGTAGCGGTGGAAAGTGAATCTTCCTTTCCATTGACTGGATGAACGTCACAATCTTTTGGGAATCTTCACTTCGGACTATGGACGGAGTAGCGCAGCTCCTGTCCAATAAAATCTTAAAGAGACCTGAGGTAAGAACAAATCTGCACTCAGTAACTTGTTAGAAGAGTTGAACTCTTTTGTATTCCTCAGCTAAAAATTCTGATTTTTTCAAAACTTTTGACCCCTCTTCAGTAGCAAACTGAGCTATTTATATGGGTTTCAGGGGGTTAAAGTGTTCCCTAAAACCCTCCAAAATGGGGGTTAACTCTCCTTATTACATCGGCAGTAATTGACTCAGTAATGAGGACATTTATAACCGAGATGCAGAGCTTCTCAATAGTCAGACGCGGGCTTCGAGCCTCGTGTTTCGGATGCTGACTCTAAACCTTGCTAGATGCGGGTTTCGAACCCTGCCAGACGTAGGCTTCAGGCTTTGCATCTTCAGATTGTGGTGATATCGAAATGTGGGTTTCGACCCTCGTGTCTTGATACTGCAGCGATGTAAGGACGCGGGCTTTGAGACGCGTCTTGGTTATTATATTACAGCTGGGACATGGGTTTCGACCCTTGCGTCTTCGTACTATACTGATGTTCAGGCGCGGGTTTCATGCTCTACGCCTTGGCATTACACAAGCGACTATGATTAGCCTCGCGTCTGGAGTATAGACTCTGTTCTCTAATGACTTGCCTTCAGTGATTTTTAGATAGTCTATAGAACCCTCTCCAAAGTTTTCAAAACTTCGTGGTTGACTGAGACGGGTTTCGAAATACTTTGGACTTTTTTATTAGCAGCAATAATCTCAAGACTAGACTAACAATCCTCTAAGATATCTTAAGCTTTATCTCATCTAGATTTTAGTCTCCGTGAGTGTACTGTTAAACTCTTTGAAGCCACCAGAAATGATCGTTGTGAGTGTCTAGATACAGTTTCCAAATTTCCTTGGTGCTCTGAGCTGGTTGTTGTTGTACTGTTGAACAAGGATAAAATGGTCATTTGCTTGTGTCAGTAAACTGTTGAAATGATTACAGAAGTAAAGACTGAACGCAAGTCTTGCAGACACAAAGGTCATATTGCCTGGATGAACTCAGCTTTCATAGTCGCAATCCTTGACTATTGTGGAAACGCTATCCTTAGTCATTTTTATTGAGACGCGACCATGAATGATAGAATATAAACTCAGGCTGCACTGAGTTTGTGATTAGGATGCGGCTCTCATTTATAGTGGAGACGCGACTCTAATTTGTCGAGAGAAATGCAACTCTGATTTATTAAGAGGACGCGGCTCTGGCCCTTTGAGAGGACACGACTCTAAATTGTTGAGAGAAATGCAAACCTACGTTCTTCAATTTGATAAAGGGGACGCGGCCTTCAGGCTTGTGAAAGGACACAGACTTCAAGAATGCGGCTCTGGATCTTTGAGAGGACGCGGCTCTGGATCGCTTGAGAGCACGCGACTCTGGATTACTGAGAGGACGCAGCTCTGGATCGCTAGAGAGGACGCGGCTCTAGATTGCTGAGAGGATGCGGTTCTGGCTTCTTCAATTTGATAAAGGGAACGTGATTGGTCGCTAATGTTGCATATTTAGTATCATATTTCCATACTTATTTTAGAATAAAAGCATGCATTGTCCTAATTAAATGCTAAATTTATTTGCAGGCCCAATCCTTAAGGAGATGAAAAGAAATGAGCCCAAAAGCCCACCAAAATTTGAATTAAATCAGAATTAATTCGCACTCAGTAAATTAGGGCAAAATCAAGAGGTTGAAAACTGGTTGAGAAGAATCATCTCAGAATTGATCGGTTAAAGCCAAGAATCCAAGGCCATTTCGTCAGAATCTGGGACTCAAACTGAAAACCAACTCCAGATAAAGTCAGAGGGTGAAACCAGGGCGACCCACCAACAGGGTGTGGCCACCTGGCCACACCCTGGCCGCGGAAACGCGGCCAAAGCCGCGTTTCCGCGGCAAGGTTGGGGAGTTAGGGGGAGCGTTTGCTCCCCTGATCTCCTCGGGATCCCCCTCGTGTGGGTTATGCCTATAAAAAGGCAGTGTTTGCGCTGAAAATGGACGACCATGCAGGGATAGGATTTAGATTCTTTTTCTATTTTTTAGTTTAGGTTTTTCTTTTCTTTTTATGTAACTTGTATGTAAGCTAGGGTTAGATGATGATTCATGTAAGTAAGAGAGAGAGGAATATGTTGAGAGTGACACCGATGTACCCTCCTCCTTTCTTCCATCGTTTCAAGCAATAAAAGGTAACATTTTTATGTTCTTCTTTACTTTCATTTTCTTTTGTTTTCGTCTTCCTCTTCTACTTTACCTCGTTGTGTTTTTGTTGAGTTTACAAGTGAATTCCATAACACAAGTATAACGATGTTATGTGAGTGCCAACAATAGTTCATGAAGACGTTCTCCTCCTCAAGACGTATCACTTCATGCTTGTGCGAGACTTGATGATATAATGCGGACGGGGACAGAGCTCGGGCTTATGATCTATGCGTTGAACGCCTCCTAAACAAAGGTAGAACATGCAAAGGTTTTCAGGTAAGTCATCAATCAATCTAGGTAAGTATTTCTTCACTCTTCCTTCTTTCTTTTCTTTTATTTCTTTAGTATAGATCACCACCTCTTCCAAACCACTTCTTTTTTGACTCATTTGTACATAGTCACTTTCTTTCCCATTTCTTTGTAATAGTCATTCTCATTCTTTTCCACCTTCTCCTTCGACCATTTTTCTTTCTAACTTTAACATAATTTCTTTTTCCTTTTTCCTTAAAAACAGAGAAGAACTTTCGTTTTGTTTTCATAACGATTTCAATAAAGAACGTAAATGCTTCTATCGCAAAACCCTCCCTGTGGATCACGACCCGCATAGCCACTTGCTATAGCGGTAAGAATTGAGCACTTGCACATTTTTATTCTAAATCTAAAATTCTTTATTTTTTTTGCAGGTTTTGCATCAATCAAAATTTGGCGCCGTTGCCGGGGAGGGTAACATTTTTTTTATTGAAATCTGATTTTTTTTGAAAATTTTTTAGGACTAAAGAGAATTTTCTTCTCTGTTGCAGGCTAAGGGCAAGCAAAGCAGGAAATTAAAGTTGCAGTAACATATAAGTGGCCTTAGGCCTCTGCTCTAGAAAGCAGAGACCAAGTGCCCTCTGCTTTGCCGCGTTTTCGCGGCCAAAGCCGCGGATCCGCGGCAAAAAGGAGTGGACTGTTAATGTTATTTTTGCAGGGCTGCTTGCTTTGCAAATTATAGTTTTCTGCAACTTTACTTTTTCTTATATGCTATTACATAAGCCTGCTAATAATCAACAGTAAAACATTTGTTGAAAAGATAAAAAAAATTGATTAGACGTTTGCATTTTAGGCACGTGTCTTTTCAATTCATTTATTTTTACTGTTGAAGAGTGCTGGAGCAAGGTACGTATGCATTGCATTTAGCATAGGACTCACTTCTTAGTTGATTTATATCGCTTTGAGTGAATCTTATTTATCCTGTACACTTGCACAAATTGATTTTAAGGGCACCACCCATTAACAAGATAAGATGGGGATTTAATCACCCTTCCTTAGCCCAAAAATTAGAATCCAAGCACTCACTAACCCAAACCTAACTAAAAATGAGTAGACGTTGGCCCTAGGGACATCTCGGACTCAATTAGGAGATTATCCTAAGGGGGAAAGGTGTTGGAATTTGACTCCTGCCAAATCAGTATCTAGGAAAGGGATTGAGGGCCGAAAGCCCGAAGGTTGGTGGTTATTTAATTAAGGTACGTCTTTGACTGAAAACCTCCCACCAACCTTGTCCTGACCTGGCTGATTAACTTGTGATCAAAGTCTGCATTAGACCTCCCGTGGACAGTCTAATCAGTTAGGAGTCGTCTAGGTCATAGGTCTACCCTAACTCAGTTAGAATTTTCTCTTTTTATTTGTTTGCTTATTTGTTTGTTTTTCCTTTCTTTTTTGTATTCTATTTTGTGATATGGCTTATAATAATAATTTTTCAACTTTAATAATAATCTATATTACACACCGAGTTCATTTTCGGATATTACCAACCCGGCATATCATGACTTTAACCAACCTAGTGTGCCGGATTGGTCTTATCCGAATCAATATAACCCATAACCCCAATCTAATAACAATAATTTCCATAATGATTGCAACTCTTCACCGAGTCAGTGGGGATTCACCTCCCCTGAGCATAATTATCAACCAACCTGTCCCCCTTATCCACCTAGTCCATAATATCCCCAAGAGTCATACTCAGTTCCACCAGTCCAAATAGAAAACCATCAATTTTGGAAAGGAGTATGCGTGAGTACAAACAACAATCACAAGATCTGATGGACTCACAATTTCACTAGCACTTTCAAGACAACACTTCATCTTTTCATCAAAACAATAAATCCGTCAACTATGAAAAGATGCTTGAAGCCATGACTCATGCTCAAAATGCTCAAAATCGTGACATAGATATGATGGTCGAATCTCTACGTTCTCACCGTTTGACCAGTTTTGATGTCACTAACTATTCTGTTAGAGCCGAAGAGTCATGTAATTTTAGAAATCAAGGTTCCATTTTAGAACAGTCATTTGAACTTGCCCAAACTCCAAATAATATTGATAGTTTGGCAAGTTATCCCTTGCCTGAAATCGAACTTGAAAATGAATATGATCATGAACCCCAACTTAGGGATTCAATTTTACTTCTTGATTCAATAATGACTCCGGTATCTTCACCTGATTTTAATCTTTTTCCCGAGTCAACATTGGATCCTATGCCAATTCATCATGAAACTAAATCACCCATTTTTGATGATCATATTGAACTTAACCAATTTTACACTTTTGAAAATCCTATTGACAAATTGGCAAGTTCTCATTTTTATGATATTGAACTCAATGAGATATGTGACCTAGATTCTCAAATCCGTAATCCAGTTCACCTTTCTCAATCAATATTGACTCCTGTTTTGTTACCAAACTTGAGTAATATTTTAGAGTCAGTTTTGATTCCCCCCACCTATCACTCTTGAACTTGAATCACCAATATTAAGTCACATCCCATTGTTAGAAAATACATGTGGACTTGAGTTTCAACTTCTTGACTTGGACCCGCTTCTTGAACCAATCTCGACTCCTGAACCTTTACTTGACTTAAGTCACCTTCCTGAGTCAGGATTAGTTCCTGCACTTCCTGAGTCCAAGTCAATCATTCTATCTTTTCATACTCCATTCTGGGACGAGGTGGTTGACAAATTTGACTCCAAAATTAGTTATGGAATTTGGAAATTAGATGGGGTTAAATTTTTAATAAAAATTCTTCATGGATTTATCTTTTTAATGGGTTATATTAAAGATATTTCTGGTGGGTTCCTCCGAATCCCACGAAAAGTCGATTGGGCCGCGTTTCGTGGACCAATCAGACCACCACCGGAACCACCACCTTAAGGTAACACTTTCCTTCCCTTTCTTCTTTTTCATGCATCTATGCATTAATTCATACATTAAGGACGATGCATGAGATAGGTGTGGGGGAGGGTCTAACATAACTTAGGTTTTCTTTTTATTAAAAACTTTTTGAAAATAGAATAATATTTTGACATATTTTTTGTAAGAAATTAAGTTAATTTTAAGGAATAGGAAAATCTAAATTAGGATTTCTTATACTTAGTCAAAATAAGATTATTTGTTTGATTTTTAGGGTTAGGAAGAAAATTTGTCAAAGTAATTTAGTCTTGATCTTTACCTTGATGAAATATGCATACTTCATACACTTACACACTTAGGGTTCAAAAACAAAGATTCTTATGCCTTATAAAAAAAATATAAAATAAATAAATAAATAAACAAATCTAATTATTGATTAGCTAGGTGCTTTGGCCTAAGCAAGCCTTAGTATTTATGCGAAAGATAATTAGATAAGTTAGAAAAAAAAAAGAAAAAAAAACCCTCTGATTAAGCTGGGTATTTGTGCCTAATAAAGCATAAGTATTCACGCCTAAAAGGGGTCCATATAATAAAACCCTTAGTTTTGTGGCCTTGTTTGCTCGAGTCCTTAAGTCCTTGGGGTGTTTTCTCACCAGTGCCCTAAGACCGTTTGGTTTGGGAGTCATCGATTAAAGGCTCGTTACATGGGCAAATTAGAAAGCCTAATAGAACTAAGGAATAATACCACAAAAATATATATATATATATATATATTTATATAAATAAATAAGGCATAAGACTTAGAGTTAATGAACCCTTAGTCAAAATTTTCACAGTCACAAGGTGCATATGACTTAGGGTAAAGTAATAGACTAGATGAGAAGTACAATTTGACTCCTTACTTGATTGATAACAAATTTTTGATTAGAGACTAAGTTTAGGGATGAAAAATTCAGTTTTCCTATAACTTATAGATTGCTTAAATCTTACAATTATATTTCAAATATTTTTCTCTTTCAAAATGCTTTTCGAAAATACTAACTCTTTATTTCCCTTTCTTTATGGATTTTGTGGGTGTAATCTGCTGAAAACCCTCACGAGACCAAACTCGTCCTCTAGGGGAAACCTAGAGGTTTAACGGCTTGTTGCACATGCTCAGTGCAATCGCGTTACCTGCGAAAGTGGTCTAATAATCCTTAGTATAGTTTAGTTGTTTTGCTCGAGGACGAGCAAAAGATAGGAATGGGGGTGTGATTGGTCGCTAATGTTGCATATTTAGTATCATATTTTCATACTTATTTTAGAATAAAATCCTGCATTGTCCTAATTAAATGCTAAATTTATTTGCAGTCCCAATCCTTAAGGAGATGAAAAGAAATGAGCCCAAAAGCCCACCAGAATTCTGAATTAAATCAGAATTAATTCGCACTCAGTAAATTAGGGCAAAATCAAGAGGTTGAAAACCGGTTGAGAAGAATCCTCTCAGAATCGATCGGTTAAAGCCAAGAATTCAAGGCCATTTCGTCAGAATCCGGGACTCAAACTGAAAAACCAACTCTAGATAAAGTCAGAGGGTGAAACCAGGGCGACCCACCAACAGGGTGTGGCCACCTGGCCACACCCTGGCCGCGAAAACGCAGCCAAAGCCGCGTTTCCACGGGAAGGTTGGGGAGTTAGGGGGAGCGTTTGCTCCCCCGATCTCCCCGGGATCCCCCTCGTGTGGGTTATGCCTATAAAAAGGCAGTGTTTGTGCTGAAAATGGACGACCATGCAGGGATAGGATTTAGACTCTTTTTTCATTTCTTAGTTTAGGTTTTTCTTTTCTTTTTATGTAACTTGTATGTAAGCTAGGGTTAAATGATGATTCACGTAAGTAAGAGAGAGAGGAATATGTTGAGAGTGACACCGATGTACCCTCCTCCTTTCTTCCATCGTTTCAAGCAATAAAAGGTAACATTTTTATGTTCTTCTTTACTTTCATTTTCTTTTGTTTTCGCCTTCCTGTTCTACTTTACCTCGTTTGTTTTTGTTGAGTTTACAAGTGAATTCCAAAGCACAAGTATAACGATGTTACGTGAGTGCCAACGATAGTTCATGAAGACGTTCTCCTCCTCAAGACGTATCACTTCATGCTTGTGCGAGACTTGATGATATAATGCGGACGGGGACAGAGCTCGGGCTTATGATCTATGCGTTGAACGCCTCCTAAACAAAGGTAGAACATGCAAAGGTTTTCAGGTAAGTCATCAATCAATCTAGGTAAGTATTTCTTCACTCTTCCTTCTTTCTTTTCTTTTATTTATTTAGTATAGATCACCACCTCTTCCAAACCACTTCTTTTTTGACTCATTTGTACATAGTCACTTTCTTTCCCATTTCTTTGTAAATAGTCATTCTCATTCTTTTCCACCTTCTCCTTCTACCATTTTTCTTTCTAACTTTAACATAATTTCTTTTTCCTTTTTTCTTAAAAACAGAGAAGAACTTCCGTTTTGTTTTCATAACGATTTCAATAAAGAACGTAAACGCTTCTATCGCAAAACCCTCCCTGTGGATCACGACCCGCATAGCCATTTACTATAGCGGTAAGAATTGAGCACTTGCACATTTTTATTCTAAATCTGAAATTCTTTATTTTTTTGTGCAGGTTTTGCATCAATCAAGGAACGCTGTCCGCAGGATTATGAAAGGCTGTGGACTTCTCGATGCAGCCTTCGAGTCTGTGTAAGAACACGTACTTCAGGCGCAGCCTTCAAGTCTTGTAAAAGGATGCGGACTTCAGGACACAGTTGATCAGTCATATATATTGCATATCCATTGTCACATTACTATACTTTTTATCTAGTAAATCCTATTAATAAGTCTTCTTCTTCTTTGTTAAATGTAGGCCCAATTGCTAAAATAAAGAAAAGAGAAACAAGCCCAAAAGCCCACTAAATTCTGATTCAATTCAGAATAAATTCGAAATCAAGGAATCAGGACAAATCTTGGCATATCAGAGAGGTTGAAAACTAGTTGAAATGAATCCTCCCAAATCAAGCAGTTAAAGCCAAACAATCAAAGGCTGTTTTGTCAAATCCTGGAGCTAAAACGAGAAAACCAGAAGAAGATATGGGCGAATCAGCAAAGAGGGGAGTACCACCACTTGGGTGTGGCCATCTGACCACACCAGGGCCACGGAAACGGGGCCCTAGCCGCATTTTTGTGGCTTGTTGAAGGCTATTGGGGGAGCGTTTGCTCCCTAATCTTCTCACAACCTCGCCCCTCTGGTTTTTCCCTAGAAATACCATGTTCAACAGAGAAAAAAAGGGCGAAGACTAGGATTAGAATTTTTGTTTATTCTTTAAGGATTTAGGCTCTTTGTTAGATAGTACAAAAGTTGTATTTTATTTTGCAATTTGTAGTTCAATACAAACACCAGTGAGAGAGGAATTGAGTGATTGTATTCTAAATATTAAAGTGACATCAATACAAGAATCAAGCTACTTTTTCTTCCACTCTATTTTACGATATGTCTTCCTTTAATTACTTGCATTGTTCTTTGTCTTTCATGAGTAGCTAAATCAGTTTTCTGGGTTCACTATTACTCCTCTCTCTGTTCCCTCTTCTTTTCGAATAGTTTTGATGAAATGACCCAATGAATCATTTGCATGCCTAACTTAAGCCTTTCTTCTTGAAAGTGTTCTTGAAGGCACATGAGGATGGTCAGGATTTCTAACTTCTACCTCTTTTCAAAATGTCTCTTGAACTTGTTTTTATCTCATACTTGAACTTCTTGATGATTTAACATTCAACTCAAGACGATTTCTTAAAGAATAGAATTAACCTTTCCAATCATCTTATGTATTTTGCTTAAAACTTTCTAAAATCAATCTTAAGTTTTGCCTATGATCAAGTTGAGGCATTAAGATTTTCAAAAGAAGAACATATCATTGAGTCATGAGATAGTGAGCCCAGATTTTCTTCTTCATTAAAAATAACAAATCACTTTTTAAACTTTATACAAAATTTACCTTTTCCAAAGCCTTCTCCAAAGTTGCAATTTCTTTTTTAATCATCTCCCTTCTTTCTATTCTCTTTTCAATTAAAAAACAAGAACAATTCTTTGTTACTAAACAAAACACCAAAAAGCTTTCATCGCATTCCTCCTTGTGGATAAGACCCGTTAGTCACAAGCTACATGGTAATTTCTTAACTCTTTGATTTTTCAATCAATTTTTGGTGCCGTTGCTGGGGAGGGAATGGTGTATTTATTTTTTAACAAGTTTAGTGTGTTGTTTCAGGGACTTCAAGATTTAGATTTAGTATTCAAGCTTTGCAGGAGAAGACTTGGTATTATGTGCCTCTACTCTCGAAGGTAGGAAACAGAATTTCAAGAAATTGCTATTGCAAAAGTTATAATTTTTGTGGGACTACTAAAACTTTTTTTTGCAGGACATATTGCTTGTAAAAATTAAGTTTTTATGTGTTATATTCTTGTTATATCTGCTATTCACAATCTCTATTTTAATCCAACAGTAATTTGAGTGATTGTTAATTGCTTAAAAAAAGTTTAGACTTGCATTCTAGGCATTTGTCTAATTACGTTTATTTTACAATTACTTACATATGCATAGCATATAGTTTAGGAAACATTCTTGGGTGATATTTGCTTTTGAATGCTACTTTTCTATATCTTGCATACTTTGCACAAATCAAGTCTAAGGGTAAAACCCAAGTCAAGATAAGGTGGGAAAGTCATTACCCTTTCTTAGCCCACAAACCATCTCCAAGCACGCACAACCTAAGCCTAAGTAAAATCTGATAGACGTTGGCCTTAGGGACATCTCGAACTCACTAGGAGAGTATCCTAAGGGGGAAGGTGTTGGAATTTGACTTCTGGCAAATCGGTGTCTAGGAAGGGGATTAAGGGCCGAAAGCCCGAAGGTTGGTGGTTACTTAATTAAGGAACGTCTTTGACGGATAACCTCCCACCAATCTTACCCTGACCTGACTGATTAGCTTGTGGTCAAAGTCTACATTGTATCTCCTGTGGACAATCAACCAGTTAGGAGTTGTCTAGGTCAAGGTTACCTTAGACTAGGCTTGGTTTTTTCTCTTCTTGACTATTGGTGAACTTGTTTGTAATTGTGTTTGTGTATGCAAGTGTGGTCAAGAGACCCTAATTCATCTAGGTTAACTAGAAACACATCACCACCCAAGTTTGAAACAAGACCAGATTCGGTTATGGATCAACCGACATCTTTACAGGATAGGTTCAAACCCATTAGAACATCACTTCCATCCTGCATCCAACTTTCATCGGTTGGTGAACACAACTTTGAGCTTAAGCCTCAGTTCATCAATACACTCCCTAAGTTCCATGGCTTAGAGTCTGAAGAAGCTTATTTCTTCATAAAAGAATTTGAGGAAGTATACTTAATGATGAAAATCCTACACCTTACAGATGATGCTATTAGGTTTAGATTTGTCCCATTTGCTTTTAAGGACTTAGCCAAGAAATGGCTCTAGAACTTAGCGGCTGGCTCTATCACATCCTGGGATGGTTTCATCAAGGTCTTCTTAAAGAAATTCTATCCAATCCACAAGACCGCTCTCGTTAGAAAAAACATCATGCAGTTCAAGTAAGAACTTAGTGAACCGTTTCGGAGGTACTTTGAACGCTTCAAAGACCTCCTTGTCCAATATCCTCATCATGGAATACAGAAATGGCGACAATGCCAAATTCTTTATGATCGTTTAGACTACTCGACCAAGATCCTCTTAGAAAGCATGTGCCAAGGGGGATTCTCACAGAAGGATGAGCATGAAGGATGAGATTTATATGAGAATTTAGCTGAAAAGACCATCTAATGAGAACCTACTAGTGAAAGCTCTAAAATCCAAATTCTATCTCTTCAAAAGGAGGTCTTCATTTGATTGAATCATCCATAGCTAACGAGGCTAAGTTAGCTAACCTAGTGAGAAGACTGGAAGCTTTAGAAATTAAGGAACCAAGTCCAGTCAATCAAGTCAGCCCAAACCAATTTCCAACTCCGGGTTGTACTTACTGTCAGGCTATGAATTATGTGTTTGAGGAGTATCCTGTATTTCAAGCTCACCAACACTTTTCTGAACCGATGAATGCGGCCTTTTCAAGGTCGAATAATGATCCTTACGCTCCAACGTACAATCCTGGGTGGAGAAATCACCCAAATTTCTCATGGAGCCAACAAAATAATGACCACCCACGGTCAAACCATGCGAGCCACTGCCATCATTTCAATAATTCTTCCAATCATCAACCCAACTTTTATAATCATCCTCATAATTCTTCCAACAATTTTCAAATTATTAACAAAATTTTCCCAACCAAGCTCCACCATCTTCCTTCCAGAATCCTCAACTCGAAAGGAGAATGACTAATTTTGAGAGAAACATGGAAGGGTACATGAAGAACCAAGATTCCCTCATGCAAATAATACAGAGGCTAGAGGGTCAAATGAACCAGTTAGCCAATCCATAACATGAGAGGCAAAAGGGTACTTTGCCTAGTCAACCAATTATGAATTCTAAAAATTCATAACAAGCTCATTTGTTGAGGATCAATCACTAAATCAATGTAATGCTGTTCTTACATTGAGGTCGGGAAAGAAAGTTGATAACCAAGTGTCAATACCACCTAATCCTATTCAGCATAATCATACTTCAGCATCCACCTCATCTAATCCCACTCCTCCTAAATTTGATGAATCTGAAAAAGATAAGTCAACCAGTCATATGCACCAGCCTATAGCACCATTTCCTAATAGGCTGAAAAACAACATGTAAAATTCACACATGGATAAGATAATTGAGATCTTTAATCAAGTGAAGATAAATGTGCCACTTCTTGATGCCATCCAACAAGTCCCATCTTACGCTAAGTTTCTTAAGGACATGTGCACCAAGAAGATAAAGACTAATGTACCCAAAAAGATCTTTTTAGCCACTAACATTAGTGAGCTACTATCGAGCCCGATCCCTGTTAAGTACAAGGATCTAGGTAGTCCAACCATTGCCTGCATAATAGGACAAGCCGAGATTAGTCGTGCACTTATTGACTTGGGGGCAAGTATCAACTTGCTTCTATTTTCAATTTATCAACAACTCGAGTTGGGCGATCTTAGTCCAACTCGAGTCACTATCCAACTGGATGACCGTTTAGTGAAAGTTTCAAAAGGGGAGATTAATGATGTCCTTATCCGGGTTGAGGAGTTTATTTACCTTATTGATTTCATAGTTCTAGAGACACAACTTGTGTCTAACTCCAATCATAGGGCTCAAACTTCTGTTATCCTAGGGCGACCATTCCTTGCTATTGCTAATGCCATCATCAATTGTAGGAATGGGTCCATGAGGTTAACTTTTGGGGATATGACTAGAGAAGTCAATGTCTTCAACCTAGAAAAATAACCTCGCAAGATAAGAGATCAAACATTTGAGGTAAACTTTGTTGAAGATAATTGTGATGAAGAGAGTGAAGATATAGAAGATGAGTCGCTGTTTCTTAGTGAATTATTTAAGAATGAATGTGATTATCTTGATGAGAAGGCATATGTCGGAGATCCTAATGTTAAAGTACCCTTTAAAATGGAGAAATTTGATTTGAATATCTTCACTTTCGATGAGCCAACCAATAATGTGTCGCATGAGAATGTAATTCAAAAACCACCAATTGACGTACTCTATGAAAACCTCTTCGAAGAAGAACTCATGTGTTTGGATGAACCAACTAGGGATCATTTGATTAAGTATACATTTCCAGGGGAAAGTGTTGACCTAAGCTTTGAGGAGATATATGGAACTGAGTTAGAATTCCTAGGCATTAATGCTGAAGAAGTTCCAACTGAGAAGTGTGGTGTAGATCAATTTTTGAATAATTAATGTAGAAATATGAGGAAAGAAAACCTAAAGAAGTTGAGACTGGGGAGGAAGAGAGCTAAAACGACAGAAAATTGGCCTTCCTACTATGCCTATAAAAAGGACCATTGGAATGATAGGAAGAGAGCTAGAGGGATAAGACCGAAAAAGATCTAGGTATAGGAGAAACTTGATGTTGTACATATTTTCGTATAATATATTCACCTCTTTTACATTTCATTTCATGCATGCATACATTTCTTTCATACATTAGGGACAATGCATGAGATAAGTGTGGGGGAGAGTTCTAACATGACTCTAAAAAAAAAACAAAATGTTAAAAAAAATTATTGTATATATATATATAAGAAAAAAAACCTTTCTGAAAGGTAAGAACAATATTCTGATATATTTTTGTAAGAAATTAAGTCAATTTTAAAGAATAAGAAAATCATAATTAGGATTTCTTACACTTGATCAAAATAAGATGACTTGTTTGATTTTTAGAGTTAGGAAGACAATTTGTAAAAATAATTTAGTCTTGATATTTACCTTGATGAAATATGCACACTAAATACACTTACACACTTAGAGTTTAAAAACAAAGACTCTTATGCCTTATAAAAAAAAAGTATATATGTATCAAAAAAATAAACAAATCTAATTATTGATTAGCTAGGTGCTTTGGCCTAAGCAAGACTTGGTATTTATGCAAAAGATAATTAGATAAGTTTGAAAAATATATATATAAACCCTCTGATTAACCTGGGTATTTGTGCCTCATGGAGCATAAGTATTCACGTCTAAAAGGGGTACATTTTATAAATAAAAACCTTAATTTTGTGACCTTGTCTGCTCGAATGTTTAAGTCCTTAGGGGTGTTTTCTCACCTGGTGCCCTAAAACTGTCCGGTTTGGGTGTCACCGACTAAAGGCTTGTTACATGGGAAGATTAGAAAGCCTAATGAAATTGAGGAATAAAATTCTACCAAAAATAAATATAAATAAGGCATAAGAGTTAATGTTAAAGAACCCTTAGTCAAATTTCACAGTCACGATGGTGCATACAACTCAGGGTAAATTAATAGACGAGATGGAAGTACAATTTGACTCCTTATTTTGATTGATGATATGTTTTTGAATAGAGACTGAGTTTCAGAATAAAAAATTTGATATTCCTATAACTTATAGATTACTTAAAACCTTATAAATGTACTTCAAATATTTTCTCCTTTCAAAATGCTTTTCAAAACTACTAACATTTTTTTTATGAATTTTGTGGGTGTAATCTACTGAAAACCCTCATGAGACAAAACTCGTCCTCTAGGGGTAACCTAGAGGTTGGCCTGTTGCACAAGCTCAGTGCAATTGAATGACCTGCGAAAGTAGTTTAATAATTGATTAGAAATAGTCTGATCTTTTGCTCGAGGGCGAGCAAAAGATAAGTGTGGGGGTGTGATCAGTCACATATATTACATATATATTGTCACATTACCATACCTTTTATCTAATAAATCCTATTAATAAGTCTTCTTTGTTAAATGTAGGCCCAATTGCTAAAAGAAAGGAAAGAGAAACAAGCCCAAAAGCCCACCAAATTCTAATTTAATTCAGAATAAATTCAAAATCAAGGAATCAGGGCAAATCTTGGCATATCAGAGAGGTTGAAAACCGATTGAAATGAATCCTCTCAAATCAAGCGGTTAAAGCCAAACAATCAAAGGCTGTTTTGTCAAATCCTGGAGCTGAAATGAGAAAACCAGCAGAAGATATGTGCGAGTCACCAAAGAGGGGAGTTCCACCACTTGGGTGTGGCCATCTGGCCACACCAGAGCCGCAGAAACGCGGCCCTAGCCGTGTTTCTGTGGCTTGTTGAAGGCTGTTGGGGGAGCGTTTGCTCCCCGAGTCTTCTCACAACCTCCCCCCTCTGGTTTTTCCCTATAAATACCATGTTCAACAGAGAAAAAAGGGCGAAGACTAAAATTAGAATTTTTGTTTATTCTTTAAAGATTTAGGCTCTTGTTAGATAGTGTAAAAGTTATATTTTGTTTTACAATTTGTAGTTCAATACAAACACCAGTGAGAGAGAGGAATTGAGTGATTCTATTCTGAAGATTGAAGTGACATAAATACAAGAATCAAGCTACTTTTTCTTCCACTCTATTTCATGGTATGTCTTCCTTTAATTATTTGCATTGTTCTTTGCCTTCCATGAGTAGCTAAATCGGTTTTCTGGGCTCTCTATTACTCATCTCTCTGTTCCCTCTTCTTTTCGAATGATTTTGATGAAATGACCCAATGAATCATTTGCATGCCTAACTTAAGCCTTTCTTCTTGAAAGTGTTCTTGAAGGCACATGAGGATGGGTTCAGATTTTTAACTTCTACCTCTTTTCAAAACGTCTCTTGAACTTGTTTTTATCTCATACTTGAACTTCTTGATGATTTAACATTCAACTCAAGAATAGAATTAACTTTTCCAATCATCTTATGTGTTTTGCTTAAAATTTTTTAGAATCAACCTTAAGTTTTGCCAATGATCAAGTTGAGGCATTAAGATTTTAAGAGAAGAGCATATCATTGAGTAGTGAGATAGTGAGCCCAGATCTTTTTCTTCATTAAAAAACAACAAATCACTTTTTAAACTTCATACAAAATTCACCTTTTCCAAAGCCTTCTCCAAAGTTGTAATTTCTCTTTTAATCATCTCCCTTCTTTCCATTCTCTTTTCAATTAAAAAACGAGCACAATTCTTTGTTACTAAACACAACACCAAAAAGCTTTCATCATATTCCTCCTCGTGGACACCACCCGTTAGCCACAAGCTACACGGTAATTTCTTAACTCTTTGATTTTTCAATCAACAGCCTCCAAAGCGTCACATGCAATCCATCTTAAAGATTTTATTGGATCTTTCAATGCCAAGCCAGCGTTGAATGTGGGACTTGTGTCTTTGGTATTTTTCGGAGTAAAAATTCACGTGACTCTCCATACTGGATTTGATATTCGTGTAGGAATTAATGCTAATGGCTTTGATTTTTATGCCATTAATTATAGGCCTTCTAGTGAGCCTATAAATAGGCCTCAGCCTCTTAAAAATCATTCATCTCGACTGTTTTTTTTTTTTTGCAAGCATGCGCTCTGAGGAACATTGTCTTGATTGTCCACCTTCGCTTCAAGGGCATGAGTTCTGAAGAACAAAAAGAACCCAAAACTTCCATGCTTTCTTTCAATCTTCTTCGAAAGATTATCACTGTTAAATGATTTCAAGAATAAAAAGTATTGCTTTAAGTGCTTTTATGACTATACCTTGACAAATAAAGTCCAACTTCTAGACGTGCCTTGACAAATGAAGTCCAACTTCTAGAGAAATCTTCTGCGGGTAGGAACTGGGTTTTGCCATGATAAGGCTCAATCTTTCTTAAGTTCTGTCATCCCCATCTATGGAGAGACTCCCTCTCTTGATCTCTTTCTAAAATCTTTTTCCTAGAATTCATGCGTCCCTGCTCTGCAAATTCGCCTTTGACATTACTTGATAAAACGCGAGTTCATTGACTTCAAAGTCTAAGTCTCTAGTTATTCAGATGCAAGTGTAGTGAGCTCTGTGCTTAGGTCTTGAAACGTGAATTTTGCATATGAAGCTCAGTCTGCTCTTTTAAGACCTCTGGACACGAACATGACAAGCCCTGCATCTCAGACGCGAGTGTGGCAAACTCTGCATCTTGAAGTTACCTCAGGCAGTTCTTAAGACCCGCATCTGTGTCTTTGATTTATGCCTCGTGCCTCTCATATCAGACGCGAGTTTAATACCAGACTGCGTTTGGATACATACTCTCTTTCCCTGCGTCGGTTAAATCCGCATCTAAGGTTCATGATTTCTGCTTCGTGTTTGTGCTTCTGACTTCCTGCTTCTGTCTTTGCAGAATTTTAACTTCTGAGTTTTTGCTTTTTGCAGGTTCTGGCCATATCGATAGCGTCTTTGCTGGGTTCATGGGAGAATATTTGACCAACTAGCTTGTTCGATTGGCGAGCACTCGGAAGTCAGAGCTCCTGTCCATAGGCGAGGAGGATCGTGCGGTTACTCATACCCGTCAGGACCTTATTGGATTGACGCACAAATAATGTCCTGGGTTCTTCATGGCCACAGTGGGTACGACGCCTTTGAAGGCCACAAGAAAGAAGACGTCATCAGTAAGGTCTCGGATCCTCCCTTTACTAATCTTACCCAAAGAAGTGACAACAACAAAAAACCTATGCTCGTTGGATGACTTTCTGATGGTGGAGCTTCCCATTAAGCGAAGGATTATGACCTTGTGAAGATCTTCACACTAGTTCGTCGGGTGGAATCAGAATGCTCCCCTGCATTTCGATCACGAGAAACACCATTGTTCTCAAGAGGAGAGGAATTTGATCCGCTATTCTTGGCCGCAGTCAAGAAGATAAACTTCATGTATCTTTAATATTTAAGGAGTGAGTGCAACCTTTTGCTGAGCAAGAGGGACTTCTTTGTACTCCTTTATTGTAACACTCAATCTTATTGTATAAGAAAGTGCCTTGTATCACTTTCATTTGCTTGAATATCAATAAAAGTGACACTTTTTCCAATCTTCTTATATATCACGACTTCCTTTTTGTATTGAAAATAAGACAAATAGAAGTGGTTACTCATGATTTGCTAGAAATGTGATATTTAATTTAGCAAGTCAAAGTTGAAAAAGTTCATTTAAGAAATTTAAGATTACTCTCAGAGGTGTGATATTAACTTAACAGGAGTGGAATAATTTTCATGGACTTGCCGATTTATGGATGAGAATGACAAGTGAAACTAGACCCATTGGGGATCTCGAAGAATCTTTACCGTTATAGGTGTGATATTAACTTAATAGGTTAAATTAAATCTTGTCAGAGGTGTGATATTAACTTGATAAGGATGTGAGCTAGAGATATGATATTAATTTAGCTCTACAAGAATTTCAGTTTCGTTTGGGATAATCAAAATACCACTGTCATAGTTGTAGGGTTAAACTTGACAGTAGAGGTAATGCTAGAGGTGTAATTTTGAACTTGGCATTAGTCATCTTAACTTCGATATGGAAGTTTGAGGAAAATCATTATCATAGGTGTATTGTCAAACTTAACAATGAACTGAATACTAGAGGTGTGATGTTAAACTTAGCATCGCTCATCTCAGCATCGATTGGAAGCTTGAGGAAATGTCATAGTCATAGGTGTATTGTTGAACTTAACAATGAACTGGATGCTAGAGGTATGTGTTAAACTTAGCATCGCTCATCTCAGCTTCGACATGGAAGCCTCAGGAAAAGTGATTGTCAGAGGTTTAATATTGAACTTGCCACCAACTTAATCATTGTTAGAGGTGTAATGTTAAACTTAACAGTAATTTGTCAGAGGTGTGATGTTAACATGATAGCAATTGATTTACTATATGAGCAATTTTATGGACTTGTCATTCTATTAATGAGAATTAACAAGTGGAGTTTGGAATATCAGAGGTGTAGTGTTAACTTGACAAGAATTGATTTGCGATATTAGCAATATTGAGGACTTGTGATCCATTCAAGGGAGAGACAAGTGAAGTTTGAAATGTCAGAGGTGTAGTGTTAACTTGATAAGAATTGATTTGCGATATGAGCAATTTTGAGGACTTGTGACTCCTTTCAATGGAGAGACAAGTGAAGTTTGGAATGTCAGAGGTGTAGTGTTAACTTGACAAGAATTGATTTACGATATGAGCAATTTTAAGGACTTATCATTCTATTGATGAGAATTGACAAGTGAATTTGAAATGTTAGAGGTGTAATGTTAACTTGATAAGAATTAATTTGCGATATGAGCAATATTGAGGACTTATGACTCCATGTAGGGGAGTGAAAGTAAAAGTTCGTACTCGCTAGGGAGTATTGAAACTTTTCACTATTAGAGGTATAGTGTTAACATAGCAGTGATTGATTTTGCGGATCTACGACTCCATGTGAGTGAATTGGTAGGGAATTTTTGTGGAAAATAAAATGAATCGTCAGAGGTGTAATTTTAACGTCACAGTCATTGATTTTCTATGGATATGAGAGGGTTTGCTATTAGAGGTATAATATTATCATAACAACGAATATTTTAAATGAGTTTTGTTGTCAGAGGTTTAATATTAACTTGACTGAATTCGCTTAGGATCGCGAAATAAGCTTGTCAGAGAATTACTGTTAAAGTGACAAGTCCCAGCTCATTTTGTTGGAGAAATGAACATAAGTATTTTTGTGGCCCTACCATTCTGTGGGTGAGAATTAGTAGGAGATTTTGGAGGAGAGGATGGGACCAAATCCCTTAGGATTTTTAGCAAACCCTCAGCTATCAATGGATTTAGTGTGCCATTTTCAACTACCATTTGAGTTAGGCTAGCCATGTTATTCCCCTTAGCATGATGGTTGCCGAAGACTTATTTTGGATTTAAAAGCCAACATTTTTCTCTATCCTTAGCCGTCAGAGGTGTCAGATGTCAATAGATACTCTAGAGAAGAGCAACAAGGCTAAAACCGAAGTCTTGCATTTTATTTCTTCTTCAATATTTAAATCATGCATCATGAAGTAAGCAGCGCTCGATCGGCTCGTCACTGATCGACCGTGATATGATCCAGTGAAGGATGACAGAAGCTTCTCTTAGGCGTTCTTCCAAACATTTATCAGAGGTGTATTAACCTGATCAGGAGAAGAATGCTATCAAGAAAAGTATTTCTTTAAAAATTTACCATTAATTGTCATCATGAGCAAATCACCGTCTGGGGTTATAAGGCGATATGCTCCATTTGAATAGACCGACTCTACTAGAAATGGTCCTTCCATTGGGCTGAAACTTTTCTTTGGTCAAATGTGTCATCACTATGGGTCTTCTGACGGCTAAGACAAGGTCACCTTTCTTAAAAGTCCGCTCCTTGACTTTCTTGTTGAAGGCTCTGGTAATTCGAGCTTGATAGAACTCGATTTGTTGCTGAACTTGCAGGCCTTTATCATCCAAAACCTCTAGCTCTTGGAGTCGCATTCGAAGATTATCCTCATTTGTCATCTCTATTGTCAAGGCAACGAGTAGAGATGGGATTTGGATTTCTAATGGGAGTACAGCTTCACACCCATATACTAAAGAAAACAGTGTAGCTTTCGTCAGGGTTCGAACCGTCGTGCGATGAGCCCATAGGCATTCACCTAATTTGTCGTCCCAGTCACGCTGGCTTTTCGAGAGGAATTTCTTGAGAAGTTTTCCAATAATCTTGTTGAAATCTTCTACAAGGCCATTGGTGGCTGGATAGTATGCCGTTAAAGATACACTCTGGATTTTGAACTTATTGTAGAACCTTTGAAACGCTTGGCTGACGAACTGGGGCCGATTATCATGGACAATTCATCATGGCATGCCAAAATGGTAAATGACGTGATGTTTAATGAACCTGATCACGTCAGATGTCTTTACCTCCCTCAAGGGAATAGCTTTTGCCCATCTAGAGAAGTAATCGGTTATGGGTAGGATGAACCGATGTCCTTTAGATGAAGGTGGACTGAAAGGACCAATCACGTCCATTCCCCACATTTCAAATGGCCAAGAAGAAGTTGTAAGGCAGAGATGTCCTGGTGCCTGGTGGATGAAATCACCATGGACCTGACAGGTGTGACATCGCTTGGCGTAAGTGATGGCGTCTGGGATCATCTTTGGCCAATAATACCCCAGTCTTTCGAGTCGATCTCCAAGTTCTGGACCAGGTTTGTGATCCCCACACATGCCGTCATGTGCTTCTTTGAGTACTTCCTGTGCCTCCTTTTGGGAAAGGCAGAGGAGGAGGATCCCATCATGCGATCAGCGATACAGTGTTCTTGTGATCTCATTGTAGTAGAATTTAGGGGCATTCTTTCTAATGGCAGCTGCCTCTTTGGGGTCATCAGGAGAGAGGCCATACAATGCATAGTCGATGTATAGGAATCGCCAATCCCGGAGCTCTGGATTTGTTGTATTCTCTAGAGCTTCTTTGACTAAACGATCTCTTGTCGGCTTTTGGTGGTCTTCAAAAGCGAATCTTGAGCAATACAGGTCATGGCTATGATGAATATTTTCTCTACTACTCTGGCTGGAAAGCAAGGAAGCAATGAGAGATGCCAGTGCATCTGCATGCGTATTTTGCTGGTGAGGTACATGGTCGATGTAAAAGTTTCTGAACCTCTCGGCCATGTAGATAGATGCTTTTTGGCTTTGAAATTCGGGTCTCATGCCTCTGCTTAGAAGAGACATTGACCTCACATTGCTGATTGTTGCATCTGGTTAGCGATACTTGAGAAACATGGACCTTCTGAGTCCCACGTTTTGTTGTAGGGACGCGGATCTCATGTCTCTAAAAAGAGGCACGGACCTCGCACTGCTGGATGTCACATTTGACAGGTGAAGCCTCAGAAATGCAAGCCTTTTGAGCTTCACGTTTTGATCTCCACACGTGAACTTCGTGCGTCTGGCATAACTCAGAAGAGATGCGATCTTGAACCTCGCGTTCTGTATTTGTTGGACAGATAGTCGTTCCAGCTTCTTGCGTCTGTAGTTGACGCACGCGCCGTCTCTGTCGACGCTCAGCGTTCTAGTTACGCCGTACGGGTTGTTGGGAACTCTCGGTAACCTGGAGCTGAGGAAGAGGGCGGGTGTGGCCAGTTTGACCATGAACGACGTTGGCCTCGTGGGTCTCGTGAAGACGTTGACACGGGCATTACATCTGATACGACCAGCCATTATGCTCTTTGCACAGACCACATTTGGAGAAGCCTCCAAAGGGACCCGGGAGCGGATCTCCGAAGAGACCTTGCGGTCCCTTGGGCTTTTGGAGCTAGAAGAAAGGAATTCTTCATAATTTGCCTGGTCGAATTCTACGACAAGCGATTCGACCATTCTTCCCATACAGGTGACATCACCTTGTACCATGATTTGCTCATCAATAGAGAAAGTACTCCCTAACGGAGTCGCCATCTCTTGTTTGGGCCAGGAAAAACTTAAAGGATCGTAATAAAATTTTCTTGAATCAATAAAAGATTACAACAATCTCAAACAATCCTGATTACAATAGAGAGAAGATTTTCAAGCTCAAATCTTCTCTCTGTTTAATGCTGGGTTCTTGATGTAGCAGTGGAAAGTGAATCTTATTTTTTCTTGACCGGGTGAACATCACAATCTTCTAAAAATCTTCTCTTTGACTATGGAATGAGTAGCATGGCTCCTGTCCAATAAAATCTCAAAGAGACTTGAGGCAAGAACAAACTTGTACTCAGCAAGTTGTTAGAAGAATTGGTATTCTTCAGCTAAAGATTCTAATTTTTCTAAAACTTCTAACCCCTTTTCAGTAGCAAACTGAGCTATTTATAGGGGTTTCATGGGGTAAAACTGTCCCCTAAAAACCCTCCATAATGGGGTTAACTCCCTTTATTACGTGGGCAATAATTGACCCAGTAATAAGGGCAGTTACAACTGAGACACAGAGCTTCTCTTTAGTTGGAACGCGGTTTCGAGTCTCGCGTTTCGAATGCTGACTCCGAACCATAGTAGATGCAGGTTTCGAACTCTGCCAGACGCGAGCTTCAGGCTCTGCGTCTTGAGATTGCAATGATATCGAGACACAGGTTTCAACCCTCGCGTCTTGATGCTGTAGTGATGTAAGGACGCGGGCTTCGAGTCACGTCTTGGTTATTACAGTGTAGCTGGGATGCGGGTTTTAATCATCGCATCTTGGTACTGTACAGATATTGAGGTGCGGGCTTCATGCTCTGCGCCTTGGCATTACGCAAGCAGTTATGATTAGCCTCACGTCTGGAGTATAGACTCTGTTCTCTGATGACTTATCTTAAGTGATTTTTATATAGTCTACAAGTAGTCTTATGGATAGGATAAAATTTCTTAAGGAACACCTTAACAAAGTCATCCCATGATGAAATAGAACTAACAGGTAAGTTGTATAGCCACTTCTTGGCAATGTTCTTAAGTGCAAAGGTTATAAACCTCAGTCTAACAGTATCTTCCCCAACTGATAGAATTTCTTAAGGAACACCTTAACAAAGTCATCCCATGATGAAATAGAACTAACATGCAAGTTGTATAGCCACTTCTTAGCTATGTCCTTGAGTGCAAAGGGTATAAACCTTAATCTAACAACATCTTCCCCCAGTTGGAGAATTCTCATCATCAAGCATACTTCTTCAAACTCCCAAATGAAGAAGTATGCAGCCTCAGATTCTAAGCCATGGAAAATAGGGAGGGTGTTTATGAATTGGGACTTAAACTCAAAGTTGTTTACGTTACCTTTGGGTAATAGAATGCAGGAGGGAAGTGAAATACGAATCAGGTAAAACTTGTCCTGAAGTGAAACATGATTGGTCATGATTGATCTATCTCAGGAGGTGTTGTGGGTGCAAGTGGAGTGTTCCTAACTAGTCTTGATGGAACTGGATCCCTGAACCCCTCTTGCATGCACAACACAAACAACGTTCCCTAAACAAACAAACTAAAAAAGAAAAATAACAAACAATAAAAAGAAAAATAATCACCAAGCCTATCTATGATATCTGGACCTAGACGACTCCTAACTGGGTGACTCTTTGGGGAAGGTTGTTGCTTGAATCATTTAACAAGCTAATTAGCCAGGTAGGGGCAAAATACGATGGGAGGTATCTGTGTGTAAGCAACAGGCCTTAATTACGCCAAACCATGGTATCTTCAAGGTTTAACCTTTTAATCCCCAACCTTAGCCTTGATTGGACTGGAGTATAATTCAAAAAAAGTCCCCACCACAGTTAATATCCTATTGAATCTGGATGTCTTTGGGGTCAACATCTATCAATTTTTAGATTAAGCTTGGGATTGTGAGTGCTTGGAATATTATTTTTGGGCTAAGGAAGAGTGATGAGATCCCCACCTTATCTTATTTATTTGGGTGATGCCCTTAGAGTCAATTTGTGCAAGTGTACAAATTATGCAAATATGATTCACTCAAAACAATTAAACCAATCATTAGATGAGTCCTATTCTATATGCCATGCGCACGTACCTTGCTCCAACATTCTTCAATAGTAAAGCAAAAGAATTGAAAAGACACGTGCCTAGAATGCAAACATCTAATCAATTTTTAAATTTTCAACAAGCTTTTTACTGTTGGTTATTAGCAGGATTCTAGTGATGGCATACAAGGAACAATTATTGCGCTAAGATAATTTTTGCAAAGCAAGCGACCCTGCAAAAAAGATGGTTAGTAGTTAACTCTTTCTTTCCGCAGAAACGCAGACAAAGTTGAGAAAACATGACAAGTTGGAGGGTACTTGATCTCTGATTTCTAGAGCAGAGGCCCAAGACCACTTATATGTTACTGCAATGCGTAATTTCCTGTTTCCAAAACCTGTAACCTACAACAGAGAAGAAAAATTCATTTAGTTCTAAAAACTAGCAAAAACCGTCACCCTCCCCGGCAATGGCACCAAAAATTTTGTTCGAAAGTGAAAAGAGCTGAAGTTATAAGCAAACCATGCAGATTCATATGTCAATGTCAAGCTCTGAATATGTATGTAATGTTAATGTGCTCCTTCGAACTACCGTTTATAGTAAAAGCTATAACGGGTTGTATCCTCGGGGAGGGTATGCGATGGAAGCTTCTTAGCTCTTGTTGTTCTTGTTTTTGGGAAAAAAATGAAAGTTCTTCTTTGTTCAAGATTTGAAAAACAAAATAAAGTAAAAAAAAAGATGATGAAATTTTTTGTCATAAGAAAAGGATCATGAAAACGAGGAAGGTACAATGAAAACGGTGAATGAAATGGTATTTTGAGAAGTAGAAAAGAAAATAGACTTTGTTTGAGAAAGAAAGATTTTAGAAATGAGAAACGTTTTTATTAAAGAGAAGGAAAGCCGTGACTAATTAACAACTCTACACTACAAACTCACTAATCTCTTGGATAAATTGTGTCTCATGTAGATTCATTGGTATATTGTTCATCTTGATTCATCAAGTTAAAGAGTTTGCCCAATATGTTGAAGTGTTCCTCTCTTAGCTTGGTAAGTGGCCTCCTTGGATCATAGGCTCCCAATAGCTTCACAAGAATGGAACGTAAGAATTTGATATTCACAATATAGGTATGTATAACAAGAATGTCAAGTTCATTAGATCATCAAAGCCATGGTTTAGCTGGCATGAAATAAGAAGCTAGTGCATAAATTTATTAGCATACTAAGGTGAACCCATCAGCATGTTCCATCAAGGCTCTTGCTAAAGAAACAAGGCTCTAAATGAAACATATATGAATCATATGAAAGGAATCACAAAACCTTCATTAAGATCAAAAACACACTCATCTTCATTGGGAATTAAAGAGACTTATAAAACATAAGACTATAAATTATAAACATCCAATGAATCATATGAGTTAGCATCATCCAAGAGTTAGTAGTTAGTAGTGTTAGAGGTTAGTTAGTAGTGTTAGAAGGTTAGTTAGCCATGAAGAAATAAAGCAAAGAAGAAAGCATGGTAGATTAAAGAGCATGAAATTAAAAGCTTTGAAGAAAAAGACCAATAATTAAAAGAGTCAGAAATTAGAGGAGAAAGATCATGAGCTTATCATTTAATTGTCACTCTCGATTACAGAGATTTCACTCTCATTCTCTCTCTCTCTTTTATAGAATCTAAAAAGAGAAAAATCAAATTACAAGAGTGGACTAAAGAAAACCTAAAGAAATCCTAATCCTTCTCCTAAAATTTATGGCAATCTCCAACTGCTATCAACAGAGGCCCTTGGGGTCTTTATATAGGCATCGGGAGCTCATCGCTTTCAATCACAGTCGCATGATAAAAGACTCCATCAACGGTCCAAGAAATGTCGCGGATCTGCGGCCAAAGCTGCATTTTCACGACAGCATCTTGGTCATTATAGCAGCGATCGCGCTGACAGGTTGTCTTTGGCCGGGTGTAATTTGAGAGCTTCTAGAACAGAGAGAATATTCCCTGATTCATTGCCAATGTGGGCTTCTTTGGATTTGGGCTCTTTTTAAACACCTTTAAATCCTTTAATTGGCTTGGATTTGGGCCTTCTTCTCCATTAAAGAGTAGACTTGAAATTTAAGAGAAAAAGCCATTAAAAACTGATTGAGTTCTTACCTGCACACAAAATATGAAATTTCAGAACTTCTAAAACAGTAGTGCAGGTGCTCAATTCTACCACTATAGCAAGTGGCTATGCAGGTCGTGATCCACAAGGAGGGACTAGCGATGGAAGCTTTTTAAGCAAGTTCTCTTTTATGCTACAAAGTATGCTTAAAGTTCTTCTTTAGTTCTTTAAAAGAAAAAGGAAAAATTTAGTTAAAGTTGAATTAGGAAGAAAATTGTAGATTAAGAAGATGGAGAAACTGTTGGCCCAAAAGGTTACAATCTCTATTTGTTTAAGTTTTGATGATAACAAAACACATAGAAGCTATTTGTACTAATAAGTTGTTTATTATGAGTTTCAGGTTTGTACTAGTCATGATGGCCTTTTTAAGTATATTGCAAGAATTATGATACTAAAAGGCAAATGGCGCAAGAGGACGTTTTTATAGGAGAGAAGGCTCTAACTTGGTGCAATGCGGCTCAGAGACTTCCTTTCTCAGTTTTTATATTTTTTAGTTTCTTAAAGGATAGTGTATAGTGTTGAAGCTCAATATTCCCCACACACAAAATTTTGCTCATGATTTTTCTAAAGATATTTCTCCTATATATATAAGATATTTTTACAAACATATTCTAATACTTACAAACTCTATTTTATATAGTATACCAAGTCTTGATCAAAATTAATTTGAAAATTATTAAGTTCTTCAAAACCATCTGTTTCGGCCTGTTGCGGTCGACCGGACGGTCGACCGGCTCTGTTTCAGGTCAGAATGGTCGGCCGGGCGGTCGATCGCGCTTCTGACCATTTGGGTGTGTGCATGTGTGCACATTACCCGGTCGACCGGGCAGTCGACCGAATCCCATGTCGGTCGACCAAGCTTCAGCCGACTGAAAGCACCTAAGTCTCTGTTTGGGACGGTCGATCGGGCAGTGGACCGTGGGCTGGCAACGGTCAAAAGTTTTTGAAAACCGGTCGACCGGCCGGTCGACCGTGAGCTATATTTCAGCCTAAATGGCTAGTTTTTTAAACACGTTTTAAAACGTGCTTTTCTTCTCCAAATGATTTTTAGGGCTGGATTTGGGTTTAAACTTTCCTAATTATTCATTATAACATTTTACCTTTTAATCCCTACCTTTATCCTATAAATAGGGATGATTAAGGTTGAAGAGATCACAACAATCCTTTGCAAAAGAAATCAAGTTTAAGTCTTTCAAAAGAAGTTTTTACTCTCAGTTTTTATGCTCAAAATTCTCTCTTTTCACTGAAGTTTTTGATTCAAAACTCTCTTCAATTTTGTTTTCTTTTTCACTTATAAAACTTGAGCTTCAATCCTATATATTATTCTCTAGGGTTTTTGTAAGGGAAAAAGTTTTTCAAAAGAGGGTTTGTGCTCTTTTGATCGCCTAGATATTCTTATATTTGTGGCTCCACTACCTCTGGACTAAAGGAGTGTGATAGAGGAGTTGGGTGCTCCCTTATGGTTGTAATTCTTTGTGAAAGTTATAGTGGTTCTTAAATCCTTCTGGATGAAGGCGATGACGTAGAGCTGGGTGCTCGAACCTCGAAATAAATCTCAGTGTTTGCGATTAGTTTATTTGTGTCATTTACGTGCTTTCTATTCATTGCTATATTGTCGATCAATACTCATACAATAAGATTGCATTGTGCACCACAAACTCTTATTTAGAGGAGTCACGAGGAAGGAGTTCAGAGCCCTTCACGGGGTATTCGACTTCTAATCTTGTTTCGGGTGATCGTTGCATCATATCATTTTAATTTGTGCATTGATTAGCATTATCACCTATTCACCCCCTAGGTGATTTCAATTGGTATCAGAGCTAGGACTCTAGTTTTTGGCTTCACATCCTTAGAGAGATCCTATAATTTGCTAATCACTATTTTCATATCTTCATTCATACACTAATAAAGATGGCCGATAACATTAAGGTCCCTCCCAAATTTGATGGACTCTACTTTCCTATATGAAAAGTTAGGATAACCATTTTTCTACAATCTCTAGGTAGTCTAGTTGCTAAGTCTTTGACCAAGCCTTTTATTAGCCCCGAAAGTGAGGAGGACACTTGGTCCGAACTTACCTTCAAGGAATTTGATGTTAATTCAAAGGCTTAAAATGCCCTGCTCTCAGCTTTGAATGAGAATGACTTAACACGAGTTATCTATTGCAAATCCGCCTATGAGATTTGGCAACACTTAGTAGTCACTCATGAGGGAACATCACAAGTCAACAGAGCTAAAATAGATCTCTTGCATTCTCAATATGAAAGTTTTAAAATGCTAGAATATGAATCTATTGATAATATGATTACCAAGTTTACTGAGATTACAAATGCTCTTTCTTCTTTAGGTGATGAAATAAGCAATGACTAAAAGGTGCGTAAGGTGATTCGTGCTCTTCCTTCGTCACGAGAAATCAAAACTACCACCTTGAAGGAGTTCAATGACAAAGACGAGATGGAGCTCATAAGTCTTATTGGAAACCTTAAGACTCATGAGATGGAGAAGAAGGCTAGAGAAGATGCAGTACCTCAAAAGAAAAAGTCAATAGCTTTCAAGTCTTCCTCCTCCAACTACGATGATGAAGAAGATGAAGGAAATGATGAAGAGCTATCTCTCCTTGTGAGAAATGTAAAGAGAATGTACCGAAAAAATAAGGTCAAATATAGAAGGCAATGGGAAGGGAAGGAGGAGAAAAGGATCATATGCTACAACTGTTAGAAACCCGGACACATCATGGCCGATTGTCCAGATTTTAAGAAAAAGATGTCTTCCTCTTTGAAGCAAAAGAGGCCGGTTGAAAAGAAGGTGTACAAAGCCACTTAGGATTCGGAAAGTGAATCCGAAGATGAAGTCGACACGGTAAATGTGTGTTTCATGGCAAACACACCTAAGGTAACTACCCAACCACTTGATGATGAAAGTGAAATAAGTAGAGAAATGTTAGTGCATGCTTTCGTTGAACTTTCAGAAAGTTTTGGTGATAAAAAGGCAGAGTGTTCAAAATTGAAAAAGGAAATTGAAATGCTTAAAAATCAACTTGCAATTTCTTCAAAAGAAAAGGATAAACTATCTTCTAATCTTATTTCAACGCAAAGAGATTTTGATGCCTATAGAATTGTTTGTAAAGCTAAATATCCTAAAATTGATGAAAATGAGTTTTCCATGTTAAAAACAAAAATCAATGATTTGGGAAATGTTTTAAAAGAATGTGCTTTTAACAATACTAAAGTACAAGAAATGTTTTCAAAGAAGCATATGCATACTCCACATGCTAAAAATAAAACATCTCATGCCAAAACTTCACATGTTCATCATGCCAACACTTCTTATGTCAAATCATGCTAAAACTACTCTTGCTCACAATTTACATGTTTGTAAACCATATGCTCATTATGCTTTTAAATATGGAAGAATTTATAAATGTACTTATTGTGGCCGGAATGGTCATTTAGCTAAATTTTACTATGATCATATAAATAGTACAAATAATCTTGTGTGGGTTCGAAACACTAACTCTTTAGGACCCAAGAAAATATGGTACCAAAATCAAATCTTAAATTATTTGATGTAGGTACACACCAAGGTTCCAAGACGTAAGGAGCGGTGGTACCTTGATAGTGGTTGTTCAAGGCATATGACATGGGACATCAACAATTTCACAACCCTATCAATGTATGATGAAGGTGCACCGTCACCTTCGAAGATGACTCCAAGGGCACATCATCGGTATAAGTAACATTAACATTGGTGCATCTCTTTTAATAGAAAATGTAGTTCTTGTTCATGGCTTAAACATAACTTGCTTAGTATTAGTCAACTATGTGATCGTGGTCTTAAAGTTGTGTTTGATGAATCTTCTTATAAAATTTTTGATTGTAAAACCAATGATTGTATTCTTACTGGATTTCATGAAAATAATGTCTATATTATTGACATGCTTAATTTGGATTGTTCTACTAAATGTTTGAATGCTTTTGATAAGATTTCATAATTATGGCATAGAAGATTAGGACATAAATCTTTTGATCACATTGCTAGAATTAATTCTAAGGACTTGGTGAAGGGTATTCCTTATTTGAAGTTTGAAAAAGACCGCATTTGTGGTGCGTACCAACTTAGAAAACAAACCAAGTCTTCTTTCAAACCAATCAAAGATATCATGTCATCTAGGCCTTTAGAATTAATTCACATGGATCTTTTTGGACCAACTAAAACTAAAATCTAGATATGTTTTTGTTTTAGTTGATGATTTTTCTCGTTTCACTTGGGTTTTCTTTTTGGAGCATAAAGATCAAACTTTTTCACATTTTAAGATTTTTCGAAAGAGGGTTGAAAAAGAAAAAGGATTTTTTATTTTACGGATAAGAAGTGATAGAGGTGGTGAGTTTGTTAACCAATTCTTCATGACTTATTGTGATGAAAGGGAATTAAGCATGAAATGTCATGTCCTAGAACTCCACAACAAAATAGAGTAGTTGAAAGGAAGAATAGAACTCTTCAAGAAATGGCTAGGACTATGATAAGTGAATATAGGCTCCCTCAATACTTATGGGCCGAGGCTGTAAACACCGCATGCTACATATCAAACCGTATTTATTTGTGTAAAATACTTTCAAAACCTCTTTTGAAATTTATCATTTATGAAAACCAAATGTTTCATACTTTAAAGTTTTTAGATGCAAGTGTTTTGTTTTGAACACTAAAGATAATTTGAGTAAATTTGATGCTAAGGCTTATGAAGCAATCTTTGTTGTCTATTATAATAATAGCAAAGCATATAGAGTATTCAATAAATCATCTCATACTATTGAAGAATCTATACATGTTAAATTTGAAGAATCTATTGCTATTATTGAGAATATTGTAGAGATTGACTTATTAGGTGAGGACATGGAGAAAATATCTTTGAAGGACTCACCCATTCAAGATGACAAGTAAGAACCTATTGGTGAAGTTCAAAAGGATGAAGTAGAACAATCACAACCACTTCCTAAAGATTGGAGATACGCCTCAAATCATCCCAAAGATCTCATCATAGGTGATGTATCAAAGGGGGAGTTTGAACAATGCATGCAACATGAATTCGAGATGTCATTAATGGGTGAATTGAACTATTTTCTTGAACTCCAAATCAAGCAAATGCGTGATGGGATTTTCATATGTCAAGCCAAGTACTCCAAGGAACTTATCAAAAAATTTGAGCTTGAAGACTCAAAAATTTGCAACACTCCCATGGCCACCACCACCAAGCTTGATAAGGATGACTAAGGTAAGTGTGTTGATATAAAATTGTACAGAAGCATGATTGGTAGCTTGTTGTTTTTAATGGCTAGTAGGCTGGATATTATGTTTAGTGTGTGTCTTTGTGCTAGATTCCAATCGTGTCCCAAAGAATCTCACTTAATTGTGGTAAAACGCATTATTCGTTATATTAAAGGCATTATTGGAATGGGTCTTTAGTATCTGAAAATCGGAGAATTCTCAATGACGAGTTTTTCGGATGCCTACTATGCGGGTTGTAGAGTGGATAAGAAGAGTACTAGTAGAACATGTCAATTTCTTGGTAATTGTCTTGTTTCATAGTCTTTCAAGAAACAAAATTCGGTAGCCCTCTCAACCGCCAAGCCGGAGTATGTTGCGGCGGGGGCTTATTGTGCTCAAGCCTTTGGATGAAACATACTCTCCTTGATTATGATTTGTATTACGACTATATAAAAATATTTTGTGATAATACTAGTACTATTCATATGACTAAGAATACAAATCAACATAGTAAGACCAAGCACATTGAGATTTGATATCACTTCCTTAGAGATCGTTTTGAGAAGGTGATATTGATATTGATTATGTTTCTTTCAATTTTCAACTTGCCGATATTTTCACTAAACCACTTGACTATAATAGATTTTCTTTTATATGTGGTGAATTTAATGTTTGTGTTGTTGAATAAGGAAGTTTTCTTGTTAATATATCCCTTTTTGATGTATGATAAAAAGGGGGAGAAATATGTGTTTTAATATATGTTTTATTGGTTTGTGTGATGTTGTTTATTCAAAATTTTTTAAAAATTCAAAAATTCTCTCATAACAAATCGTTTTATACTTGTTTAATGTAGCATTATTTGAGGGGGAGTTTTTTCCCTCTCTTTTATATCTTGTTTTATAGACTATATGTTTTGTCATCATCAAAAGGGGGAGATTGTTGGCCCAAAAGGTTACACTCTCTATTTGTTTAAGTTTTGATGATAACAAAACACATAGAAGCTATTTAGTACTAATAAGTTGTTTAGTATGAGTTTCAGGTTTATACTAGTCATGATGGCCTTTTTAAGCATATTGCAAGGATTATGATGCTAAAAGGCAAATAGCGCAAGAGGACGTTTTTATAGGAGAGAAGGCTCTAGCTTGGTGCAATGCGGCTCAGAGACTTCCTTTCTCAGTTTTTATATTTTTTAGTTTGTTAAAGGATAATGTATAGTGTTGAAGCTCAATATTCCTCACACAAGATTTTGCACATGATTTTTTTAAAGATATTTCTCCTATGTATATAAGATATTTTTACAAACATATTCTAATACTTACAAACTCTATTTTATATAGTATACCAAGTCTTGATCAAAATTAATTTGAAAATTATTAAGTTCTTCAAAACTATCTGTTTTGGCCTGTTGCGGTCGACCGGATGGTTGACCGGCTCTGTTTCAGGTCAGAACGGTCGACCACGCTTCTGACCATTTGGGTGTGTGCATGTGTGCACGTTACCCGGTCGACCGGGCGGTCGACCGGACCCCATGTCAGTCGACCGAGCTTCGGCCGACTGAAATCACCTAAGTCTCTGTTTGGGACGGTCGACTAGGCGGTCGACCGTGGCCTGGCAACGGTCAAAAGTTTTTGAAAACCGGTCGACCGGCCGGTCGACCGTGAGCTATATTTCAGCCCAAACGGCTAGTTTTTTAAACACGTTTTAAAACGTGCTTTTATTCTCCAAACGATTTTTAGGGCTGGATTTGGGTTTAAACTTTTCTAATTATTCATTATAACAGTTTACCTTTTAATCCCTCCCTGTATCCTATAAATAAGGATGATTAGGGTTGAAGAGATCACAACAATCTTTTGCAAAAGAAATCAAGTTTAAGTCTTTCAAAAGAAGTTTTTGCTCTCAGTTTTTGTGCTCAAAATTCTCTCTTTTAACTAAAGTTTTTGATTCAAAATTCTCTTCAATTTTGTTTTCTTTTTCACTTACAAAATTTGAGCTTCAATCCTACACATTATTCTCTAGGGTTTTTGTAAGGAAAAAAGTTTTTCAAAAGAGGGTTTGTGGTCTTTTGATCACCAAGATATTCTTGTATTTGTGGCTCCACTATCTCTAGACTAGATGAGTATGATAGAGGAGTGGGTGCTCTCTTGTGGCTGTAATTCTTTGTGAAAATTATAGTAGTTCCTAAATCCTTCTGGGTGAAGGCGGGGACGTAGAGCTGGGTGCTTGAACCTCGAAACAAATCTCAATGTTTGCGATTGGTTTATTTCTGTCATTTACTTGCTTTCTATTCATTACTATATTGTCGATCAATACTCATACAACAAGATTTTATTGCGCACCTCAAACTCTTATTTAGAGGAATCACGAGGAAGGGTTCGGAGCCCTTCACGGGGTATTCGGCTTCTAATCTTGTTTCGGGTGATCGTTGCATCATAACATTTTAAATTTGTGCATTGATTAGCATTATCACCTATTCACCTCCCTTCTAGGTGATTTCAGAAACTAGAAATGATATGTACAAACAAATGAAAAAGGAGTGATAAAAAAAGTGGTAGATTGGTGTTGATGATCTAAACTTAAGAAATAAAAGAAAAGAAAGAAAAAATTAAAGAAATACTTACCTCCTCTGGTTGATGACTTACCTGGAACCCTTGCATGTTCTACCTTGTTTTAGAGGCGTTCAATTCATAAAACATAAGATCGAGCTCAGTCCCCATTCGCATTATATCATCAAGACGAATAAGAATGAAATGATACGAAATCTTGAGGAAGAGAACATCATCATGTAATATCGTTGGCACTCACACAAACATGACTATAATGATGCTTCTAGATTCACTTGAATGCTCATCATAACCAAAAGAGGAAAAGTAAAAAAAGAAGAAGAAAACAAAAGTAGAGACAAACATAAAAAAAATTACCTTTTATGCTTGCAGAAATGATGGAAGAAAGGAGGAGGTACATCAGTGTCACTCTCAACATAAGCCTCTCTCTTACTTATATATATCTCAGTCTAAACTATACTTACAAAGAAATAAAAATTACATGAAAAGAAAATAAAAACCTACACTAAAAAATGGAAAAGTGGACTAAATCCTATCTCTGCATGGTCGTCCTCTGTATGCTCTGAAAATCCCAGTATTTATAGGCAAAGCCCAACCAATGAGAGCGTATGAAGATAGGGGGAGCAAACGCTCCCCCTAACTCTCTAATAAAGCTACAAAAACGTGACTTTAGCCGCGTTTTCCCAGCCAGGGTGTGGCCAGGTGGCCACACCCTGTTGGTGGTAGTCCCCGGCTTCACGATTGATGTTTATCTTCAGCTGGATTTGCAGTTTAAGTCCAGGATTTTGACGAAATGGCCTTTGATCCTTGGCTTTAACCGATTAATTTGTAGGGATTTGTTCTAACTGGTTTTCAACCGATCTGAACCAACCTGATCTGCCCTGATTTACTGAGTTCGAATTAATTCTGATTTAATTCAGAATTTGATGGGCTTTTGGGCTCATTTCTCTCACTCTCCTTTAGGAATGGGTCTGCAAATAAATTAAACAATAATTAGGCAAAAGCAGAGGTTATTTTATAATAAGCATGAGAATATGATAATGAATGTGCAATATTAGCAACGTATGAAAAACCTTTTTTATTGATAATATGCGTGAAAATGTGATGCAAAATGATACAAAATTGAACACTAATTCTCTCTAGCTTGGCCTCCAAGAAATTTAATTTTAATTATATAGAAAATGGGTTTAATTATACTCTTATTACCCTTTTGCCCTTCTATTCTTGATTATCTGCAAAAGAGACCAAAGCATGGGTGAAAAGCGTTTATTTTATCATAATCAATAGGAAAATGCGATATAAAAGTGCAAAATTGTAGACTAATCACACCCCCACACTTATCTTTTGCTCGTCCCATGCAAAACAAGAAAAGCAAAAAAATTAAACTAAAAAAGTTATTACACCACTTTCGTAGGTAACGCAATTGCACTGAGCGTGTACAACAAGCTGCTAAACTCTAGGTTACCCCTAGAGGAGGAGTTTTGTCTCCTGAGGGTTTTCAGCGGATTGCACCTACAAAATCCATTAAGAAAGAAGATAAATATTAATGTTCTAAAAATGCATTTAGAAAGAAAGACCAGTTTACAAAATATTTTTGCAAAAATTTAAGCGATATAAGATTATAAGTCCACAAAAATTTATTCTTCCTTAGACTTACTCTATATGAAAGATCTTGTCTTTAATTAAGGTAAGAGTTCAAAATTAAATTGAATATTTTGTACTTCATAAAACCTAAATAATATGCACTTTATGATAGTAAAGATTTCTTGGATTTCAACTCTAACCATCAAGCCATTTTTTTAATATATATTTCTTTTTTTTTCTTCCCTTAGTTTTCTTAAGATTTCTAGTTACCCAGGCAGTGAGCCTTTAACTGATGACTCCCAGACTAGACAGTCTTAGGGCACCAGATGAGAAAACACCCGTCGGGTTTAAGGACTCGAGTAAATAAGGCCACAAAACTAAGGGGGATTATTTGTTTCTTGTGACCACCATTCGGCGTGAATAATCATGCTTCTTGAGGCACAGTTATCCAGCTTTAAAAGTGGTTCTTTATTCATATATACATATTTTTCTTTTTTTATTTTTGCGTTATAACATTTTAGGTCTTTGTTTCCATTCCAAAAATGTGTAAGTGTGAAGTACATACTATCTAAGGCAAAAAATTCAGATGAAATTATCTTTCTAATCTATCTTACTTAGCCTATAATCTTGAACAAGATTCAGTATTTCGACTAGGTTTAAGATGTCATAATTAATGCTTCCTTAATTCCTAAGATCATCTTAATTTTCATAAAAGTAAATTAAAACATTGTCTCTTGTTTCAAAAAGTTTTTAAGGAAAGGAAAGATTTTATACAAAGAGAAAAGAAATCTAAGAATATTCTAAAAGAAGTGAAAAATAAAGAAAATCTAAAAACTCTATGTTAGAACCCTCTCCCACACTTGTCTCGCATTGTCCTCAATGCATCGTGAATGTATATATGCATGAAACAAATAGAGAGGGAAGAAAAAATTAACTTAAGGTGATGATTCTGGAGGTGGTTTGATTGGTCCACGAAATGCGGCCCAATCTAAATTGCGTGGAGTCCGAAGAACACACCAGAAACCTCTCTAATACAACCCATTATTATAATGTGAACACACATGATTTTTATTAAGAATGTTATCCCATCTAATTTTCAAATTTTCAAAATAATTTTGGAGTTATTATTGTCAACACCATTGTCACAAAATGGAGTACGAAAAGATGAAATGATTGATCTGGACTCAAGAAATACATGAACTATAATCAACTCAGAAAATTTACTAAAGTCAAGTGAAGGTTCAGGAGTCAAAATTTGTTCAGGAAGTGGGCCCAAATTAAGAAGTTGAAACTCAAGTTCACATTCATTTTCTCATAATGAAATATAACTTCTTAAGATCGGTGATTCAACTTTAGAAATGACAGGTATGATATAACAACTAATTCTAAAATGTTGCTCAAATAAGGTAACAAAATATGAGTCAATATTTATTTATGAATTTGAACTGGATCACAAATTTGTGGATTGAAGTTACATTCTTATCTGAGTTCAATTTCATAAAAATAAGAACTTGCTAATTTGTCAATGGGATTTTCAAAAGTATGGTATTGGTCAAGTTCAATATGATGATCAAAGATGGATGATTCAATTTCACGATAAAGTGGCACGGGATCTAATACTAACTCGGGAAAATGATTGCAATCAGGTGAAAATACCAGAGTCATTATTAAATCAGGAAGTGAAATTAAATTACCAAGTTGAGGTTCAGGATAACATTCATTCTCAAGTTCAATCTCAAGATAGGGATAACTTGCCAACATGTCAATGCAATTTTCGAAAATTTGATGTTGGTCAACTTTAAATGGGTATACTGAAATTGAATCTTGGTTTCTAAAATAACATGAATTTTCGGCTCTAACAGAATAGTTAATGACATCAGGAATGGTCAAAGGGTAAGAATGAAGAGTTTTGATCATTAAATCTATGTCATGATTATGAGCGATTTGAATCAGAGTCATGGCTCCAAGCAGCTTTCATAGTTGATTGGTTCATCATTTTGTTGCGATTAGGCTTGAAAAGATGGGTATGAAGATTGGTTTTAAAAATATTGGTGAAACAGTGAGTCCATCAGATTTTTCTATTGCTGCTCGGACTCACACATACTCATTTCTAGGATTGATGGTTTTCTATTTTGAACTGAAGATGATGAGTATGAATCTTAAGTTTGGAAAGATTGTAAGTCGAGCTTGTTTTTGTTGGGACTCAAGCATGGCTTCTATACTCTTTTCTCGCTTGAATTTTTCCTCTATGGACTGTTCTAGAAAAGAAGTATATGAAGTATGATGTGAAAAAGTTTGTAAATATTGTGAAATTTGTGAAACTTATGGAAAAAGTGGTTGAATATTTGACTCGGGGTAGGTGAATCCCCATTGACTTTATGAAGAGTGAAAATTATTTTAAAAATTATGGTCATAAGATTGGGGATATGGATTGTATTGATTTGGATAAGTCCAACCCAGTGTATTTGGTTAGTCTATATTGTAAAAAGTCATGTTGGAATTATCAGAATCAAGTAGGGTCGGTGAATTATGGATTCAGTTAGCATTAAAAGAATTGTTGTTGTTGAATAACATCTTATAAATAATCATAAACAAAAAGAAAAAAAATCAAAACCAAGCCTATATTAGGGTTGACCTAGACTTAGACGACTCCTAACTGCTCGATTACCCGGGAAGCTTGTTGTATGAACTTACCACAAGGTAATTGGCCAGGTAGGGGCAAAATACGGTGGGAGGTATCCGTGCATAAGCAACATGCCTTAATTATACCAAACCACAGTATTTTGGAGACATAACCTCTTAATCCCAAACCTTAGACACTGATTTCACAAGAGTATGGTTCGAACAAGCCACCCTCGGTCAATCTTTTAATGAGTCTAAGATGTCCCTAGGGCCAACATTTATCAATTTTTAGATTAGGGTTTGAGTTGTGTGAGTGGGAAGGTGATTTTTGAGCTAAGGAAGGGTGATGAACTCCCCACCTTGTCTTGTATTGGGTTTTACCCTTAAGTTTGATTCGTGCAAATGTGCACTGTAGACAAGAATATAGCTCAAAGCGAGTAAATCAGCCACGTGTTTGTCATATGTTATATGCAATTTCATATGTACACCTCAGTCCAAATCACAACAACAGAACAAAATACAGTATATTAGAATTGAATTTGACACGTGCCTAAATGCAAATGTCTAAACTATTTTAAAAGAGTCCAATTTTCGTATTTTAGTTCTTTAATTATTGCAGTATGTAGGCAACCAAAGACGATGATTAACACAGGGGATGATCCGGCGATCGTACTTGTTCATGCAGTGCATACCCGACGACGATTCGGACTCGAAACTGCATCATTCATGAAAGTGTACACGATTTCTTCTGCTTGATTTTCCTGTTGAATGTTAATTATTAATTTTTCTATGTCATCGTGTTCCTAATTATTGTCACTTTTACATCACTAGCAAGTCCTTGTCTCCTATTACACAGTTAATTGTTATTCATTAATTCCTTACCAACTTCATCTTGTAATAGTGTTACTCTGTCTTGCATATAAATTTTGCATCTTCTTGTTGTTCATGCATGCATCCAACTAAAATTGACATGATTTTTCTTGTATGTGATAGATCCTGACATGTAAGCCTATATTAATTGATGGATAAAGATAATTTATTGAATAATATTGTGATCCTGATATTACAAGAAATTAATTGAGAAAATTGGCCATTATATTCTAAGTAATTATTAGAGAATATTTTATTAGATTGTATTACATATGATCATGATCGATTTACTAAAGCCATTGGATTACATACTGGATGACACTGACATCACTTGCACTACTTTACATTTGTCACTTGATATTGCCACTGTAGGTTCCAAACAGGATACCAAATGTAGGATCTAATACGCACTGCAACTAGAAACACAACTACTAATATAGAAATAAGTAGTGTTAATAAAATTTCAATCACAAATAACTTGTAGGAAAGGAAATGCACAGAATAAAAACTCAAAATAATGCAAACATAAACATAAGAGATTTTATCTTGGTTCGGTTCTCTTGACCTATATCCAGTCCCTAAGCAACCCTGCTTGAGATTTTCCTGATCCTTGATTTTATACACCCAAAATCAACACCTTGTATGCTACTTAATAAAACAACCTTTGCCAAGTCCGTATAACTCTTCTCTACACCAAGAAGACAATTTCCTTGTACAATTCTTCTCAACGCTAAGAAGATAACCTTGTACAATTGTTCTCTTTGAGTGATTACAAAATATCCTATAAGCCTTGAAACTTATACGTGATCATGAACAAGGACTCTTATAGGCGGACTCTCACACATAGGATTGGACTTGTGTGAAGAAATGAAAGTGAAACTAGTTTTCTTGAAAATAGAATTTTTCAACAGAGTTTGGAAAGAAAACTAATCATCTGAATTGGTGTAAACATCCAAGAATAACATCCCTATTTATAACTGAAATCAATGGTCAGTTAGGATAGTTATCAAGTTAAATTTGAATATCAGAACATTTGATAAAGCATCAGAAATTAATAATTGTTTAACAGTCAGAAACTGTTATAAGTCGACTAGGTATGGAGGGTAGTCGACTAGTATAGGCATTTTTGACTGAGTTAGTCGACTAGCAGGAGGGATCAGTTGACTATCATATATATGATACAGATATGCAAGTCAGTAGAAACTACTATTAGTTGACTTATAGAATAAAGTAGTCGACTAATATTGATTACAATAAACAAAAAGAAAGTGGATATCTTTTCTAGACAAGTCTTACTCAACTATAGATTATGATAAGTAGCAACTGTATTAGTCGACTATTGGAAGGGTCAAGTCGACTAATAAGACTATTTTGTGTGTGTGATCAAGGCTTTAAACAAATATCTAAAATACAAAAAAATAGTACAAATTATGTTTGTTATCATCAAAATAAGTTCCAACATTCTCCCCTTTTTGATGATGACAATGTGTGTATGCATAAGCCCTTACAGAGAAACTCCCCTGCAGAAAATAGTTGTAACAAATATAGATAACAAGTGTTATTGTTGGCCCAGAGGTCTTCCACTCTAGTTTTGATGATGATTAACTCATGTAGTTATAGTTTACTAATAATCTTGTGATGTTTAGTTTCAGATACTTAACCAAGATATTAGTAGGTGATTAGCTTCAACAAAGGTGTTTTGGAGCTTTCACATGATGATTCTAGAGCCCGAGCGTCAAAGTTCATATCTAGCACTCATTGGAGTCAAGCTCGGTGGATTACGTTTGGATCGAGTCGACTTGGAGACGGCGCTCTATAAGAAGACTTCGGTACATTGTTTAGTTTATGTTTTAGATCCATTGTTAAAGATTAGATAGTGTGATATGCTCAAGTTCACAACACACACTAGTTTCATGTTTATTAGTTTTCGGTTTTTGTTTTAACCGATCTTGGTTTTCATGAATAGGTAGAGCAACAAGTTTACATGGTTTAATGTATATTAGATTTGTTCTATATACATCTATACTTCAACTATTTAAACAAACTTAGTTTGATAGTCTATTTCATGAGTTTGGAGTTTTTGGTATTTTAACAAAACTTATTTTCAAATTTAATGTCAAAAATATTGATATATATCTTTATATGTATATTGAATTATATCTATATACTATATGCCTCAAAGTTTTTTTAATATCATGTTTTTGTATTTGCAAGTGTTTTGGACAAAACGATGTTTCAATTCAAAAATCTAAGTTTTGGAAAATACGGATTTTGGTTTTTGCCAAAATTTTTAAGTTATAAAATAGTTCAAAATGCTTGTAACATGGGTTGATTTTACTCAAACATGTTTGTATATCAAAGTATTATACTGAAACTATTTTTGTGAATTTTTAGAGATTTTATGAGATTTATTTGATAATTAAAAACCCAGTTTTCAAGTTCTAAAATCTGCCTGCCGGGCTCTGGCGGTCGACCGACCGGTCGACCGGATTAGGAGCCGATCGACCGACTGAAGTCAACCTACTCTCGGGTTGGCCAGGTTGACTAGGCAGTCGACCGGCCAGAGAGCTGTTGCTCTCTAGTTCTGGGCGCGATCGACCAGGCGGTCGACTAGCAGGCTCAACGGTCAATCTTTTGACCGTTGGCCGGTCGACCGGAAGGTCAAAACAGACCTTTCCTGCTGCCAACGGGTAGATTCTGATTGGGGCCTATTTATACCCCATTTGAAGTTGGTTTTCAAAAAGACTTCCAAGAGCAAAATATCTCTTATTTACAAGTGTTTTATACAAGTTTCCAAAAGAGTTTTTAGAGTCAAAAGAATTCATCTTTATTTGTTTTAAAGGGTTGAAAAAATCAAAGAAAAATTGGATATTTGGGATATTGCTTTTGATCTTCATTTCAAACTTATACTAGTTGTTTTCCCAAGTATTTTTCTTTGTGTTTTTGTTTCCAACTCTTTATTTTCCACACTTGAGCTTATCTACTATCCTATCTATTAGGATCTTTATTTTGTGGGAAAAATTAGTTTGTGTTTGTGAAAACCACCAAGTTATAAACTTCCTTCATTGTGATATCCCTCTAGTGAGAGGAGATTGATTTGGTATCCCTCTATTGTGAGGTGATTGTAAAAGTTGTGGTTGGCTCCCTCTAGTGAGAGGTGGAGTTTGTGTTATAATCCTCAAGTGTGAGGTGATTGATTTGTATTCGCTAAGTGCCTACCCCTCTTGTGTGAGGTGATTTTTGTGTTGGTTGTGCATTGCCTCTAGTGAGAAATTGTATTGGTTGAGAGAGGAGTGGTGTACGCCCTGTTATTGTATTGCCCCAAATCCTCAGTGGAGGTTCCCTGTGTGGGAGTCCTGTGTGGACAAGTTAGTAGAAATCCTTCTGTGTGAAGGCGGGGACGTAGAGCTATGTGCTCGAACCTCGAAACATATCCGTGTGTTTGCGATTGATTCACTTTCTCTAACTCTCTCTATTACTTTTGCATTGCAATACATTGCCATATCATTTACATGCTTGTGTTGTTTGTGTGTGACTCACTTGTGTCTAACCACGAGAGCTTTATATAGCACCTCAACTCTTATTCAAAGGAATCAAGAGGAGTTAGTCTAGAGCCCTTCGCTGAGAATTCGGCTACACTCGTTGGTTACACTAAAGGTGTTGCAATTTAGTTTTAATTTCCGCATTTTATTCATTAGATTAGCAGTACACCTATTCACCCCCCCTCTAGGTGTACTTACGATTGGTATTAGAGCCTACGCTCCTGATATTAGGTTTATCCACGTAGGAGTGTGATCTTGGTTTTGCTAATCTATCATTTGCATTTGCACACGTATATTGTTTACACACACTCATGGATTGCTTGACACCTCCTTTCCAACATTAACATGTGGAAATTTAGGATGAGTATGTACCTAAAAACCCTAGGCTTGCATGTTTCCTTACCGCTACCAAGAAATCCTATCTTGATAATAGCAAGCATATAGAGGCCAATGCACAAGCCCTTGAGGCACTTAAAAGCACGCTTAACAAAGAATATCTTATGATTGTTTCTATATGTGATTCCGCCTTTGCAGTGTGGAACACTTTGACCGCCTCCAAGCTTCAAACGCCAAATATTATGGAGGATGAATCTAGTGGAGAATCTGAGCAACAATGCTACATGGTCCAAGGAATGAGTCCCTTGAGGTATATTCAGAATCTCAACTAGATGATAGTACTAGTTTTTCAAGTAATGATCATATTGATGCCAATGCCTTGAATGAAGAACTATCTATTGTGTGTGAAAAATTGCTTGAAAAATATAATCTTTTGAAAAAGAAGAGTTTTGAACTAAAAGAAGAAAATAAGGATTTGTGATCAAAACTTGATTTAGCTTTGCAAGATAAGGTTGAGATTTCTAATGAAAGGGATTCATTGAAATCTAAGTTTGATCTTGTCCTAAATGAAAACAAAATTTTGAAAACCAAAAATAATTGTGAAAATGTTTTAAAGAAAAATGAGCCTTTATCTTCAAAAGTTGATTTTGTTGTAAAAGAAAATGTTTCTTTGAAAAACAAAATTGATTTAATTTCACAAGAATTGGAAGACTGTTTAAAGAAAAATATTTCTTTGAATATTGATATAGATTCACATGTTTGCCATGCAAGTGTAGCTTCACATTCTAACTCACCTATTGCATGCATCTCTTCTTCCACGATTGAAAATGATATTTGTATACTTAAAAAGAGTTTGGATTGTTTGGGCTCTACTTTGATCCATTGCTCTTTGAACCACTGACGTTTAGAATCTATGTTTCAAAAGAAACAAGTTCCTCCTATGCATGCACACAAACTACGGCATACACATGCTTCCCACGTTCACTCCTATAACACGATGTATGCTCATGTGTACACTTGTACACATTGTGGACATAAGGGTCATCTTACTAAATTTTATTATGATAGAATGCATGATTCATATTTAGCAACTAAATTTGTTTGGGTTAGGAAAGGAGCTAACCCCCATGGACCCAAAAGAGTATGGGTACCAAAGACCAACCCTATTATATTTAATGTAGGTGTGGGCTCTCACATGACGTGAGAGTAATGGTGCCATGAGGTGGATGCGTTCCGAGCTTTATGAGGACAAATTTGGATGCATCACTTTCAAGGGGAGTTTGATAGGAGGACCATCATGGTTTGGAGATATGGAGAGTTGCCCTCATTGTTTTGGTAATGGTCTCTTACTCCTCATTATGTTTACATACTTTCATATTTTTCACTTTTAGCATGTTTTGATGTTTCATGATTAGGATGTTAAATGTCATGATATTTAGATTACTGATATATATGATTAGTATTTGAGACACTCATGTTTAAATGGATTTATATTTAGTGTTCTCACTTTAGTTTAACTAATGTGTATGTCCTAGCTCTAATGCATGTTCATTTACATAATGATCATATGAGTTTTGTTTTGATTTCTATGCTTCATGTTTTGATTACATGTTTAGATGTTAGTTTTTATTAAAACTTAGATATATATTTTTGTACAACTAATGAGCCATAAATAGATTATTATATGTTTGTACTTGAACGCTCATTTATACCCATTAGATGTACTAGTATAGTCTAGTTTTGATGATTCAAACATTTTGACGTGTATTCCCATTTTGTACGTGTTTTTCATGTTTGTGTTTAAACTTCATGTATATGTTTATTTTGTCTAAACTATAGTTATACATATACATCCTTGAGCCACTTGCCTTCATGCATATACTTTTGTGGACTCGTTATGTTTGGATATTTATGTATTCTTTAGTTTGTAGAAGACATACATATGCCTTGAAGATTAAATTATTTTAATGAAAAATTAGATTTTCTTGAGTTTCATGTTTTTGAGGAATTTCATTTTGAGTTTGATTGCCTATTTTCATGATCATGTGTTTCATAAACTCTTATGCACTTACTTCATTTAACATTTTCTCATGATTTTGTTTTCATGAGTACAATTTGTGCTATATAGATTTTGAGTGTTTGGTGATCATGTGATTTACATATTTTTCATGAAATATTCTTGTTTTACTCCTTGCTTGAAGAATTTCGTACTAGTTTTCAAATTTTGCTTATAACTAGTTCGTATTCTTCATTATGGTAGAGCTTTTCAAATATATTATATTTTCAAACTTATCTTTGAAAACCCCTACCTATCAAAGGGCGGTTGGCTTGGCAACCATGCCTTATATGCTTAATATTGAAAGTCCTTTTAAACATGTGCATGAAATGGGTTGTAGGAAATATGAGTTATACACTTGATCTTATTATATTTTCAATTGGTATCATTGGATTTTTTCAATTGATATCACTATTGACATTCCTTTTTGTATACTCATATATGATTTTATATATGTATGCTTACACTTCAAATAATATCAATTTCGATTGGTATTAAATTTTTCATACATATATATATGCTTTATTTGTGCTTACTATATCTCTATATCTTTGAGCACAAATTTTGGTTATACTAAGCTTGATTTCTTAAATACCTATTATATTTTAATTGATTATGTTTCAATTGGAATCTTAAACAAGCTTATGCATCATTTTATTTGGAATTTCATAAAGGGAGAGAAAATTCATATTTCACATTTTAATTGGTTTTGTTTACCTTTCCTATTTTACTCCCACACTTTATGGTGAAAAATGATTGAAAATGATATTGATTATTTTTGGTATCATATGCTCCTAATGAAAAATTACTTTCAATTGGTACCAATCTGTACAATTGGTATCAAGATGTTTTGATTTGATTTCACTCCTTATTGATATTTTTTTTTAAGACAAAAAAGGAGAGCACATTGTTTTATTGTTTTATCCCTTTGTCGATGATTGACAAAAAGGGGAAAAAGTATTTGTGTTTATATGCATGTTTATTGTGTATTTGTAAGTTTATATCAAAGTTTGTTTCATGTTGATATCAAGAGAATTTGTTTGATGTTTTTATGTTTTGTTGATTTTAGTATCAAGAGAACATATTTTGTTATTTTAGTTTATTGATAAAAAGAACTTTTGTTAAAATTTTTATTGTTGGTATCAAGAGCTTTTATTGATTATCTTTCAATTGGTATCAAGAGTTTTTTATTGATTGGTATCAAAAGCTTCTATTGCTTTTATTGATAAAGTTTTCAATTGAAATTTTTATTGGTATCAAGAGCAATTATTTAAGAACATGTTTATTTCATAAAGGAAAAGGAATTTATTTTACAAATCTGGTATCAAGAGCATATTCATTTCATTATTTTATGCATATTGATGCATATTCATGTTTAATATTCATTGCATATCTTATTGTTTATTGCTATGCATGAGTTAAGGGGGAGCTTTTTTGAAGCTTAACTTTAATCCATGCATATATAACTCCATGAGTTTTTTCATTATCAAAAAGGGGGAGATTGTTGGCCCAGAGGCCTTCCACTCTAGTTTTGATGATGATTAACTCATGTAGTTATAGTTTACTAATAATCTTGTGATGTTTAGTTTCAGATACTTAACCAAGATATTAGTAGGTGATTAGCTTCAACAAAGGTGTTTTGGAGCTTTCACATGGTGATTCTAGAGCCCGAGCGTCAAAGTTCATATCTAGTACTCGTTAGAGTCCAGCTCGGTGGATCACGTTTGGATTGAGTCGACTTGGAGATGGCGCTCTACAAGAAGACTCCGGTACATTATTTTGTTTATGTTTTAGATCCATTGTTAAAGATTAGATAGTGATATGCTCAAGTTCACAACACACACTAGTTTCATGTTTATTGGTTTTCAGTTTTCGATTTAAGCGATCTTGCTTTTCATGAATAGATAGAATCAACAAGTTTACATGGTTTAATGTATATTAGATTTGTTCTATATACATCTATGCTTTTACTGTTTAAACAAACTTAGTTTGATAGTCTATTTCATGAGTTTGGAGTTTTTGGTATTTTAACAAAACTTATTTTCAAATTTAATGTCAAAAATATTGATATATATCTTTATATGTATATTGGATTATATCCATATACTATATGCCTCAAAGTTGTTTCAATATCATGTTTTTGTATTTGCAAGTGTTTTGGACAAAACAATGTTTCAATTCAAAAATCCAAGTTTTGGAAAATACGGATTTTGGTTTTTGCCAAAATTTCTAAGTTACAAAAATAGTTCAAAATGTTTGTAATATGGGTTGATTTTACTCAAACATGTTTGTATATTAAAGTATTATACTGAAACTATTTTTGTGAATTTTTAGAGATTTTATGGGATTTATTTGATAATTAAAAATCCAGTTTTTAAGTTCTAAAATCTGCCTGCTAGGCTCTGGCGGTCGACCGACCGGTTTACCGGACCAGGAGCCGGTCGACCGGAACGGTCGACCGATGTGCACGAGACGTGCACAAAGGCCATGTCAGTTGGCCGGTCGACCAACCGAAATCAACACACTCTCGGGTTGGCCCGGTCGACCGGGCGGTCGACCGGCCAGAGAGTCGTTGCTCTCTGGTTCTGGGCGCGGTCGACCAGGTGGTCTCAACGGTCAATTTTTTGACCGTTAGCCGGTCGACTGGCCGGTCAACCAGAAGGTCAAAACAGACCTTTCCTGCTGCCAACGGGCAGATTCTGATTGGGGCCTATTATATCCCATTTGAAGTTGGTTTTCAAAAAGACTTCCAAGAGCAAAATTTCTCCTATTTACAAGTGTTTTATACAAGTTTTCAAAAGAGTTTTTAGAGCCAAAAGGATTCATCTTTATTTGTTTTAAAGGGTTGGAAAAATCAAAGAAAAATTGGATATTTGGGATATTGCTTTTGATCTTCATTTCAAACTAATTCTAGTTGTTTTTCCAAGTATTTTTCTTTGTGTTTTTGTTTCCAAACTCTTTATTTTCCATACTTGAGCTTATCTAATATCCTATCTATTAGGATCTTTATTTTGTAGGAAAAATTAGTTTGTGGTTGTGGAAACCACCAAGTTGTAAACTTTCTTCATTGTGATTTCCCTCTAGTGAGAGGAGATTGATTTGGTATCCCTCTATTGTGAGGTGATTGTGGAAGTTGTGGTTAGCTCCCTCTAGTGGAGGTGGAGTTTGTGTTGGAATCCTTCAAGTGTGAGGTGATTGATTTGTATTGGCTAAGTGCCTACCCCTCTTGTGTGAGGTGGTTTTTGTGTTGGTTGTGCATTGCCTCTAGTGAGAGGTGTATTGGTTGAGAGAGGAGTTGTGTACTCCCTGTTATTGTATTGCCCTAAATTCTCAGTGGAGATTCCCTGTGTGGACAAGTTAGTGGAAATCCTTCTGTGTGAAGGCGGGGACGTAGAGCTGTGTGCTCGCATCTCGAAACATATCCGTTTGTTTGCGATTGATCCACTTTCTCTAACTCTCTCTATTACTTTGTGTAATGCAATATATTGCCATATCATTTACATGCTTGTGTTGTTTGTGTGTGACTCACTTGTGTCTAACCACGAGAGCTTCATATAGCACCTCAACTCTTATTTAGAGGAATCAAGAGGAGATAGTCTAGAGCCCTTTACCAGAAATTCGGCTACACTCGTTGGTTACACTAAGTGTGTTGCAATTTAGTTTTAATTTCTGCATTTTGTTCATTAGATTAGCCGTACACCTATTCACCCCCCCTCTAGGTGTACTTACAGTTATCCCCCTGCATCATGGCATACATATGATAAATTTTCAAGCGTTAAAAATAACTTATATCATCAAGTATTCTCTTTTCTTTATATGGTACCTATAAGATAAAACATTATTAATAGTATCATCATAACATGATCAAAAAACATTAACCTTTTGGAATCCAAACCCAATTTGAATTTGGTTTTCATCTGTTAGTATAAACATAATTTCATGAATTACATATATGAAGTATATATGATGCAATATAAGTATTTTTATCCATATTATTTAGATTTTTAGGAATTTAAATATATTTATACTTTGGTTTCATGGTCTTCTTAACAAAAAAATTATCATTATTCTTTTTGTAGACATGTAAAGTTCTTTCAACATTATTTTTTGAACAACCAAAATCCAATATGCTTATCTTTTGAAAATCTAAGTACAAAATGATTATTGAAATCTTTTGATTTGAAAATAAATCATTTAAATTTTCTTTTCCTTTATTAAACTTTGTCACTTTATTCAAAAGTTTTTCATATTTATCTTTGAAACTTATCATGTCTTTATCTAAAATAGAAATTCTTTCATTTAAAAATATAGTTTCTCTTTTCAATAAAATATTATCTTGTAATAACTTCTCATTATCCTTTTTTATAGATCTGATAATTTTTTTACAATCAGATATTTGAGAATTTAAGATAGACAGTTTAGAAACATGAAGTTCATTTTCTTTGTGAAGTCTTTCATTATAATTTAATAAAACTTTTATTTTTCATCATTTCAGTTTTGAAATTATCATAAAGTTCCTTAAATTCATCCAATAACTCAGTATAATCTTCTACTATATCTTCTTTTAGTCATAAAGCATACATTGGCAGTATCGGTGGCTTCATCTTCATCGAATGAAGGTGAATCACTGTCCTCTTCTCCCAATCTGGTGTGAGTGCACGAATCTGGTGTGAGTGCACGAAGAATCTTTCTAACTTTTTCAACTTGGTGTATTTCTTTCCAAGGTCTACTAAGAAATTATAATGTTCGTGAATCTTATAATCATTTCTTAAATTGAATCTTTCTAACTTTTTCAACTTGGCGTATTTCTTTCCAAGGTCTACCAAGACTTTTATTTTTCATCATTTCAGTTTTGAAATTATCATAAAGTTCCTTAAATTCATCCAATAACTCAGTATAATCTTCTACTATATCTTCTTTTAGTCATAAAGCATACATTGGCAGTATCGATGTCTTCATCTTCATCGAATGAAGGTGAATCACTGTCCTCCCAAGATGCTTCGTAATCTTTTTTTTCTTTTTGTTACCTTTTTTAAACTTCTTCTTTTTATTTTTAACAATTGGCAATCTTTCTTTATGTATCCAGATTTATTGCATCTAAAACAGATAGGATTATGCTTACCTTATTTCAAGAATTTTCTGAATTTTCTTAAAATCATTGTCATTTCCTCTTCATTATCATCTGAATTGTCCAAATCTGAGGATATATGGAAGGCAAGTACTTTCTTCTTGTGTTGAAGTTGTCGTTCATCATTCTTTCTATCTTCAAGTCGTACTTCATATGCCATTAAATTACCAATAAAGTTTTCTAATGACATTGTTGAGAGACCATTTATTTTTTCTATTGCCGTAGTCTTCTTCTCCCAATCTGGTGTGAGTGCACGAAGAATCTTTCTAACTTTTTCAACTTGGCGTATTTCTTTCCAAGGTCTACTAAGAAATTATAATGTTCGTGAATCTTGTAATCATTTCTTAAATTGTTTCGTTCCCCTTCATTTTGAAGAGTTTGAACCTGTGAAAAAGAATATAAATTTTAGACTCTTTAACCTTATTTGTACCTTCATGGGTTACCTATAAAATCTGCCATATTTGATAGATCTGGCCATTGACACGCGATTGAATTCTTCTTTGTTCAAGGCACAGAATAATGCGTTCATTGCTTTGGCATTTAGATTTGCAGACTTTTTTTGTTTTTCGCTCCATGCATTGTAATTGGTGGTCGGCATGGTGTATGGTGCTTCTACTATATTCCATAGTTTATAGTTGAGCGATTGCAAGTAGATTTTAATTCTACACTTCCAGTAGTTGTAGTTTGATCCATCAAACAATGGTGGGCGTTGTGTAAAATGTCCTTCCCTGAATTGTGATGAAGGAATCTCCGTTGCTATCCTTGAAAGTTATATGCAGGCAGGCCTTGCTCTGATACCAAATGTAGGTTCCAAACAGGATACCAAATGTAGGATCAAATACGCACTACAACTAGGCAACACAAACACTAATATAGAAATGAGCAGTGTTAATAAAATTTCAATCACAAATAACTTGTAGGAAAGGAAATGCACAAAATAAAAACTCAAAAATAATACAAACACAAACACAAGAGATTTTATCCTGTTTCAGTCCTCTTGACCTACATCCAGTCTCCAAGCAACCCGCTTGAGATTTTCCTTATCCTTAATTTTGTATACCCAAAATCAACACCTTGTATACCACTTGACAAAATAACATTTGCCAAATCCGTACAACTCTTCTCTACATCAAGAAGACAATTTTCTTGTACAATTCTTCTTAACACCAAGAAGATAACCTTGTACAGTTTTTCTCTTTGAGTGATAAGAAAATATCCTATAAGCCTTGAAACTTGTATGTGATCGTGAACAAGGACTCTTATAGGTGGACTCTAAGAATTCTTTATAATAAGATTGGAATTGTGTGAAGAAATAAAAGTGAAAACTAGTTTTCTGAAAAATAGAATTTTTCAACAGAGTTTGGACAGAAAACTAATCATTTGAATTGGTGTAAACATCTTAGGACAACATTCCTATTTACAACTGAAATCAATGGTCAATTAGGGTAGTTATCAACTCAAATTTGAATATCAGAATGTTAGATAAAACACCAGAAATCAATAACTGTTTAATAGTCAGAAACTGTTATAAGTCGACTATGGTATGGAGGGTAGTCGACTAGTATAGGCATTTTTGACTGAGTTAGTCGACTAGCAGAATGGATCAGTCGACTATCATATATATGAACAAATGTGCAAATCTCTAAAAACAACTATTAGTCGACTTATAGAATAGAGTAGTCGACTAATATTCATTACAGTTAACAAAAGAGAGTGATATCTTTTTTGGACAGGTCTTAGTCGACTATAGACTTATGATAAGTCGACTAGCAACTGTATTAGTCGACTATAGGAAGGGTCAAATCGATTAATAAGACTATTTTGTGTGTGTGATCAAATCTTTTAACAAATATCTAAAAATACACAAAAATAGTTCAAATTACATTTGTTATCATCAAAATAAGTTCCAGTAGTACATTGTCTCGTGATCTTAATACACATTATATTCTCTATCTGACACTAATGCTCTTGATACCGATTCCTGATCCCGTTACACTAAAACACACACTATCTTGTACTTACATTGATTAATAAAATCGATCAAGCCGGAGTTCTGGGGGAGATTGGTAGCGGGAAAATCAGGGAGGTATACTTAGAAGGGCGACCCCTTGTGGGTTTAGATGCCACACGTGATCTTGTGTTCTTGTGATTTATGTGCACATTTATTATTACATGTTACATGATACCTGAGTACAGTGAACTGTTTCTCCCTACTACCAGGATCCACTAACACTTTACTTGCTTGATATGCAGTTGTCTTGTGGGATGGGACACAGGATGGTTGCATTAGTATAAGGTTAATAAAATGGTAGACATATGCACTTGCATCATTACCAACATTGTCTTCAGCGATCTAACTCATCCCGTTCTTTCCCTATTCATGATCTAGTACCTGACATATATTTTCATGATACTGATACTTGAGACTCCTGTGACATGTATTATCTTGATTTTATGATATTTCTGAACTGATCATGTTATTTTAACTTGTGATCTTGTGTACTTGTGATCTTGTGATTATGTTACACAACAGTTACTCATCCAGGACATCTCATGTTCATTATATTTATGTCACAACATGCATATATGGTCTTATTGTACATGATTTATCATCCTAATTATTCCTCTTATTGCTATTACTTTCAGTTCTTGATACTGCCTAACCTATTGTTCTTCTTATTTTAATACTCTGCTTATACTATTATTGCATTTTCATATTCTCTTTTTTGCCGTTCTTTTCCTTTCGTGTACTCTTCCTGCTGTGATTCGACAGATCGTTATTATTTTTCAATATCTGATAGCCGATATAGAGGGTTGATCGTGGGAACGTATTTTGGTTCAACCTTACTCTAGTAAGTTCAGTTTCTTTTCTTGACTTGTCTTATTCAGATATGGTAGATGATATTATTTTTGTTTCAGTATTTCTTATATGTGCTTTTATCCCTGTGCTTGGTTGTATATGCATATATGTGTGCTATCTTACTCGTTGTTGACAGCTTAAGGTACTCATGAAACAGATTTCATTCTTTATGAGTATCTACTGACCAGTGTTACGTACCCAAACTCCGTATTTTGGAAGCAGGGCGTGATAATCGCCCCTCTCTCGTCTCCCACTCTCTCTCTTTCCCCTCTCCCCTTCCCTTGATCCCATCTTCCACCGGCTCCCCTCTCCCCTCCCCACAAGCTCTCTCTTCCCTCTCTCACTCTATCTCACACTCTTCCCTCTCCCCTCCCCTCGAGCCATTCCTCCACAATCTCCTCCTCCTCTTCCAGTGCCATCTCAATCTCCTCCAAGGCAGCCACCACCATCTCATCCTCCTCTGGCGTCGTCACCGCCATCAAGCTCCATATGCAATTGAGTTTGATTATTCTTTTTGTTTACCATATGGCCAAGCTTAAACTATTTTAGTTTCAAATGTCAATATGTTTGTTGATTTGTTTATGTGATATTGACGTTGTTAGTTGCAAAAAAAATCTACTGTACTATGATTTTTCTTATCAAAATTAAGATCTTTGATGGTCTCCCAAAAAGCAAGGATTTAGAAAGTTCATTTACTTTTAATTTTGTTTGGTATGTGTGTGCGCACCATGCTTTATGTGTGTGTGTGTGTGTGTGTGTGTGGTGGTGGTGGCGGGTTGTGGTGGCCTGTGTATGTGTACCATGCTTGACATGGTAGTGGTGGCGGGGTGGGAGGGTTGTGTGGTGGTGGTGTGGTGGTGCATATATGTGTGCCATGCTTGATATGTGTGCATGTGTGTGTTCCATGCTTGATATGTGTGCATGTGTGTGTGTGTGTATCAGGCTTGAGTGTGTTCGTGTGGTGGTGGTGGTGGGGGGTGCGCACGCGCGCGCCATGTTTAATGTGTGTGTCGTGGTGGTTGTATGGTGGTGTGTAGTGGTGATAGTGGTATGGTATTGGTGGTGTGTGTGCGTGTGCTCCATGCTTGATGAGTGTGTGTGTGTGTGTGTGTGTGTGTGTGTGTGTGTGTGTGTGGTGGTGGTCGGGGGTGCGTGTGTAACATGCTTGATATGTGAGTGTGAGTGTTTGTGATGGGGTGTGTGGGTGTGTGTGTGTGTGTGTGTGTGTGTGTGTGTGCCATCCTTGGTGTGTGTTGGGGGGTGTCTGATTAGTCTACGATTATGCATTATTATATCACATTTCCCCACTGATTTATGAATAAATTGTCGGTTTAAACCGTGTTTTGGTCTCTAATGCAGGTAAATCAAGAGTTTAAGGGTAAAGGAGTAATAAGAGCTTAATTAAACCCCTTTTAGGGTAATTAAATCTGCATTACTTGGAGATCAAGCAAGGGATCATCTAGAAGATACGTCGAACCTAGACTCTTGCACACGTCAGACGAATATTCGGACGAAACTACCAGAAAAAGGATATACCAGGAAGCTGCTAGAACCAACGGGGACCCACTGACTGTTGACACTTAAAAAGACAAGATTCTTATTGGTCCGAACAATGTCTAAACTTGTTGACATTTACAAAAGACAAGTGACAGACGAGCTGAAGACCAGTTTTTCACCCATCTCCGAGGGACAAGGAAGTAACTTGGACTCCACTGATCCAGCAAGCAGACAGTGAACCCGGATTGTTTCTAAACAGACCTCAGCAGGTCTAAGGTGCTAGCACTTAGCATCACACGAGCCCGAAGGGATAGCCTCGCTTGAGAGGCTAATATCACTCGACTTTGCCTCGAAGCCATCCAAAGCCTCGCCAGGAAGCTAACTCGCAAACTTCGCCACAGAGGACTTCCAGCTCCGCCAAAGGGTTTCTTTCGGACTTCGCCAGAAGCTGCCTCTAGCTCCGCTACGAGCTCAATGCGGACGGCTCCGCTATGAATCTGCCACGGTCAACCTTTGACCAATCAAATCTCCGGATGAGATCAGAAGCAATCAGATCAAATCTAATTAAGATCAAATCAGAGATCAAATTTGGCAGTTGATTGCCACAATCTCTTGACTCTTCTAAAACGAGTAAGAGGATCAGGAAAAATCCTCTAACGATATGAAAAGGATCGAGAAGGTCAACCGACCTGCCAATTCTAGCTTTGCAGAAGCTGATCTTAGCCTCGCAGCAAGGCTACTTTCCAGATTTTAAATAGATTCGATTCAATCTGTTTCCATATTTTCAAGGAACGATTATACCCTTGCTCTCCCTATAAATAGCCCGCCAGGGGTACAGAGATATACGAGGATCGATCGATCAAGACACAGAGGCATACAAGAGGACTCCACAAGCAGAAGCTTATTCATAACGCACCGTGCGCTCTCGAATTCAGAGACCTTTTAGAGAATTGCTTTCTCTATTCAGGGTGTTGATACCCTATCATCGTCCTTCTTCTCAAGGAATCTCCGGAACCAGGCGAGAAGGAATTCCTAATTGAAGGCGATTTTGAGAAGCAGCAAGAGGGTTCTACCAACCTTCTGTTCTCTGATTCCCCGAACCAGGCGAGAAGGGAATCTCATCGCTCGCATCGTCAAAGGGACAAAGTGGTCGCGCGCTGACCAGACTCCTATCGGCACACTTCTCCAGAATCTCTGAGGGGATCTACTTGTAATCTTTTTAAGAATACTTGTAATTTAGCTCCTCAAACTCTTTTTGTAAGTTTTCCCCCTTTGCAAACATAATGGAAAACAAGATGGCGACTCCGCTGGGGAGATTCTCCACTACCGAGAATCAAGTGTCGCAATGCGACGAACAGACCTTCGGGTCTAACTCTGAATTCGGAAAAGCCGGTGCAGCCAGAGCTTCTCTGACCAAATCCTCAAGGAAAGTCTCTGCGGAGACTGAAAAGGTTCTCTATGAACCTACTGCGGTTATTTGGCGCAACAAGGAAGCACGTCCGCAGTCTGATTCTTTTACTTGAGAGAACTTGGTGGTTCAGTTCGATCAAGCAAGATTTGAAGAAGTCCTCTCTGGGGGTGGCCCAATGCTTCGAGCACGGAAGCATAGGAGGGTTTTCACGACCAAGGTTTCAAATCAGAAACCGGAAGCAGAATTCTGCCAACACCCCTCAGCCTCGTGTGTGGCTAATCAGGTTCCTTGCGAACCTAAGTCTCCTCTGCCAAGACGGATATGGAAGCCTAAACAGAAGTCTCCGACCGAAGCTTCAGGCGTAGCTACGCCTAAACCGCGCCTCTCTCGCGAAGAAAAAGGCAAGATGCCTGTCTGCTCCAATCATAAAGTTACGACGGCAATCATACCGTCGTCCAATTCAAGGGCAGCGATGCCTCGCGCCGGCCTCGTTCTCATGAACGAAGCTACTGTGCCACAGCGTACGCGCAGGGTCCATGACCGCGAAGCTGAAACCAAAGTGCCATCTAAGGCTAATTGCCTTCGCAACAGCATAGCGGGTAAAGCACCGCAGCATGCTCCACTTTCCAGTGCGTTAAGCACTAAGTTCGCGTCTAATGGTGAAGCTAGAACTAAAGCACTATCAGTGCTAATCCCGGCTGCAGGGATAAAAGAAGCAGGACATCGCCCTATGCGCGATCCAAAAGAGCCTTTGTGCTCGATTGCGGGGACCCGACCGGGTCCGATTTGAGGAAATTGTTGATGGATAAACAAACCTCTTCCCCCTATTGCCAACACAGGGGATGTCAACTGCTGACACTCCACTCGGTCCATTGCCGGCTGGGACCAATCTCCGCCACGCCTCCAAGACGACGGTCGGTTTTTGATCGACTATCGGTGCAGTCCCGGTGAAACATCGCAAAAGGAGCATCTCGCGAGATCTACCCTCCGCATCCGTCAACATGACCGGAAGAGGACAAGAGTCCCCAGATCCAGACTACAGCCCAGGCTTGGGCGAAGTCTTGGTGCATGAAGAAGAGGGTGTTTTCCGAAACACCAAATCTAGGGTGGCGATACCCTACAATTACGAGCAGCCTTCTTCCTCGATGGCCCTAGCCTCGTCACAGACCAAAAGATCACTCCAATCATCGGACGGAGAAGATGAAGATAGTGGGTACGCCTCTTCGGCGACAGTCAGTTCGGTGCGAACAGACAGAGCATCAGTCAATATGGCTGATAACGTCAACGACGATCTTCGTCGGCGCTTGGAAGCCCAGGAGCAAACTTTCAAGACTCAGCAAGAGGCTCTGGACAATATTCAACAGATGCTCGCTCAACTCCTCAATAACCGGAATAACAATGATGCCGGGAGCAATCGCGATGAGGAGGAACACTTCAGCAATGAGCAACCAAAGCCGGAGAAATCCAAGGAGGGTTCTTCCCTAGACGCCGAAGTCCTTAAGGGCCTCCAAGCTCAGATCGCGTCCCTAGCTCAGAGGGATGAATTAAAGAAGGTAGGGACAGTCCGTCCTTATCCGATGGAGTGGGATTCGGTGCCATACCCACCGAAGTTCAAACCGCCAACGCTGCATACCTATGATAGAAAGAGCTCGCCAAATCAGCACATCTACTATTTTCGGTCTCAGACTGGTAATGTTATAAACAATGACGCCATAATGGTTAGGCTTTTCATTGGCACCTTAAAGGGGGTGGCGTTTGACTGGTTTCGCAGTCTTCCCCCGGGCTCTATCAACTCCTAGATCGACCTGGAAACTCGGTTCCTCTCTCGTTTCTATGAGGATGATACCGAGGTAACCATGGACAAACTCCTCTCCACTGTGCAGAGGAAGGGCGAATCTGTCCGTGACTACATTGAACGGCTTAGAAACTTATCCTTGATGTGCCCAGCAGGGATGCCATTACCCATGCTCTTGCAAACATGCAGACACAACTTCCTAGACCAAGTCGAAGTTCGCATGGGGGCTGTCAAAGCCCACACCTGGAAAGAATTGGTCGAACAAGCTGAGATAGCCAAGAAGTCGGCTAAAAAGTTTGAACCATCCGCCCCTAGAGGCAAGTAGGGGATGAACAACAAAGGGCGTGGCGACCTACCGCAATCCTCTCAAGCTAAAGGCAAGGAGACTATGTCTGTGGAACTATCCGGAGATGTGCAGTCAAAGGCCAAGAAGAGCGGCTTCAGCAATCAGGAGCCTAAATTCCCTCCAAAGCAGTACTCGTTCAAAGACGATCAGGTGGTCACCATATTCCATCTGCTCCACAAAGGGAACAAAATAAAGCTGCCAGATGCGCGGCGTCCCAATGAGATAGGGCGCACAAACGACCCTAAATACTGCCTCTACCACAGGATGGTTCACCATCCTACTGACAAGTGCTATGTCCTCAAGGATAGAATTCAAGCCTTGGTTGATGCCGGGGTTCTGACGCTAAAGATGGAGCAAAAGAAAGTCACTGCCAATCTGGTGACTCTTGAGTTCGGCAAAGCCCCAAAAATCACAGTTCCCGACGGGACTTATTCCGTCCCTGCGCCACGGTTGGAAGTCAAACATCTCCCAGCTACAGCTCAAAACAATAAGGGTCTTGTTCCCTTAACATTGGAGACAGGAGAAGTCATGTGGATACATCCAGACCTCGTCCAAGACGTACAGCGGGATCCAAAGCAGCCCAACTCAAAGGGCAAGTCTTGCAATGTCATGTCCCTCCTGCCAGACGACGGCAATCTTACATCGGCTACCCTCAGTGATTCCGAAGGAGAAAAGCATGTTTGCGCAGCGCAAGCCGATACGCCTCAGTAAACGGGCACCCGATCCGGAAGATCATACTTAAGGCAGTATGAAAAGTCTACTGACGAGATACAACAGCAAACGACGTCAGTACAAGTACCAGCATCCACTCTAATCCCAGCCAAAGGGAAAGAAAAACCTAAAGAGGTACGATTCGACCATGTGTTGAAGAAACCACCAGGCCAAGGGTTTGATACGCCCTTTCGGTTTGACATATTGGCTCAACTGGCCAATATCCCAGCTCGTATCACTATACACGAGCTCCTTCGCCTCTCGAAAGAGACAAGAGAAGCACTCAGGGATGCGCTAGCCAATTCAGAATCATTTTTGACATACATGCCTGAGATCCCTAACAACGACGTCCAGTCTTCCTGCCCAGAATGTCATCATGCACAATCAAAGGTGCCCGCTATTACCTTCACAGCGGAAGATATACTTCTTAAAGACAACAAGCACGATCGACCTCTGTACTACACAGATATATCGGTTCTACATGCATTGAGAGGGTACAAGTCGATTCGGGGTCCGCACTCAGCATCATCCCCAAAAGACTTCTCTACTTCCTCGGCATACCATTGTATAGGTTGTCCGCAACCACTACTACAATATACGGTTTCAACGCCGGGAGCAGTCATCCACTGGGAAAATTCGACTCCGTTGCAGAATCGGGAGCCTGAAGTCAGAAGTGACATGCTATGTCATTGATGCTGACACATCATATAACCTGCTGCTGGGACGGCCATGGATCCATTCCCTCCGTCCAAACAAGGTCAGTCGCCGATAGTCTTCGGTAGAACCCGGCCACGGGGATGCACAACAGAAGATCCAAGCTCAGATTCAGACGCCCCACAGTTCTTCCATTATGCTCGGCCAGCGCGCCACATTATGAAGAAAATGGGATACTACTTGAAGCGTGGAGCAGGCCTGAATTTCGAAAAAGGAAGGCGCGGTTTGATGCGGAACCTTGTGCCTAAAGGAAAACCTGCAAATTACTATGATAGCACACGCAGGGGGTTGGGATACGTTACACCCACATCATCAGCAACCGTTCAAGTCAAAGACAATGAACCATTCCATCACATTCAGCCTCATCCTCCGAGTGGGATTCAGATGTCAGTATAGGAGGAATGTTCAAAAACCTCACTGTTAATATGACCTCAAGCAGTCAATTGGAGCCCGCAGAAGCCACTGACGAGGAGCAATGGGCCCAGCAATCAGACCTTCAATGGGAAAAGCGATTCGAATCGCGCGAACCACCTACTGAAGACAAGGTGATGCAGGTCAACTTGGGTAATCAAGATAACCCCAAGCCCATCTTTATAAGTGAAAGCCTATCACTTATGGAAAAGGAGGAATTGATAATACTCGTGAAGGAGTATATAGATGTCTTCGCATGGAGCTACGAAGATATGCCCGGACTTGATCCACAGGTCGCTATGCACCTTCTGAACATCAAGACCGACGTCAAGCCAGTCAAACAGCAACAACGTCAGTTTCGCTCGAACATTATGGAAGCTATTGAAGCCGAAGTTCACAAGCTCATTGCATGTGGCTTCATCCGGGAAGAACAACATCCTGATTGGGTAGCTAACATCGTCCCCGTCCTCAAAAAGAACGGGAAAATACGGATCTGCATCGACTACCGTGATCTCAATACGGCCTGTCCCAAAGACGAATTCCCACTGCCCATCACCGACGTCATGATCGACAACACATGTGGATTTGAAAGAATGTCTTTCATGGACGGCTTTTCAGGGTACAACCAGATTAAGATGTATCCCGACGACGAGAAGCATACTTCGTTCTGAACACCATTAGGGGTATACTGCTACACGGTAATGCCCTTCGGACTGAAGAACGCCGGAGCAACCTATCAGCGGGCAATGAGTGTGATCTTCTGCGATCATCTCCGAAAAACGGTGGAATGCTATGTCGACGACATTGCCGTCAAAAGTCGCAACAAGAATGAACACCTTCGCGACCTGAGAACGATGTTCGAGATAATGCGGGCTCATCAACTGAAAATGAACCCAACAAAATCCTTTTTGGGAGTGTCAAGTGGCAAGTTCCTTGGGTTTATTGTCACATCAAAAGGGATTCATCTTGACCCAGACAAGGTCAAAGCCATCCAGAGCATGCATCCACCAAAGAATCTCAAAGAACTCAGAGGCTTGCAAGGCAGGCTGGCCTATATCAGAAGATTCATCGCAAATCTCTCAGGCCGCTGTCAGCCGTTCACCCGGCTCATGAAAAAGGGAACTCCCTTCGTATGGGATCAAGCTTGTCAGGAAGCTTATGAAGACATCAAGAGGTACCTCACAAAGCCTCCAGTCTTAGTGGCCCCTACATCAGGGAAGCCATTCTTGCTTTATGTAAAGGCTATGGACTACTCCCTCGGTGCCCTCCTCGCTCAAAAGGACGACAATGGCCACGAGCAGGCCATTTATTATCTGAGCGGAACTCTCATAGGAGCGGAATCTCGCTACAACCCTATCGAGAAAGAGTGTTTAGCTCTCGTCTTCGATGTTCAGAATACACGACATTATTTGGTCGGTCAGACCATACATGTCATCTCCAGAGTAAACCCATTGCGTCTTCTTATGACGAAGCCAGGATCATTGATTCAAGATTGGCTAAGTGGGCACTTTTATTGTCTCAATACGACATGATCTTCATGCCTCAGAAGGCAGTTAAAGGCCAGGCCCTTGCAGAATTCTTGTCTGCTCATCCAGTTCCGGAGCATTCAAAACTTCACGAAGATATCCCTGATGAAGTCTTCGAGTCTTATGCAACCTCAGAAGAGGAAGTGTGGCAGATGTTCTTTGATGGAGCATCGCGAATGGGCCCTAAAGGCAAAATTATTGCCGGAGTGGGGGTTGTGTTTATCTCCCCACAGAATCATGTCCTGCCCAGAGCATTCTCTTTGACAGAATCGTGCTCCAACAATGTGGCAGAATATAATGCTCTGCTCATTAGTCTTCAGCTCGCCCATGGAATGGGGGTACGATACCTCGAAGCTTATGGCGATTCAAAACTGATCATCAATCAGGTTAAAGGCGAATACGAAGTCCACCATGAGGACTTGGTGCCTTATTACCATACAGCCATCGAATTGGCTAACCTATTTGAAGGTTTCTACATCGGGCACGTGTCTCGATCTCAAAATACTAAGGCGGACGCCCTTGCTGCCTTAGCAACAACTCTAGCCTTGCCAGCCGACACCGAATATCACCTCACAGTCGCAACTCGACATCTTGTATGCTCCAAGCACATGCTAAGAACTCGAGAAGTCTATAATGTCTCGACGAATCTTGAGCCGAGGGATTGGCGCTTTCCTCTCATTGACTATGCTTTGCACGGTCTGCTTCCAGACAATCCTAAAGAAGCGGCTTCTATCAGACGAAGGTCTCTCCGTTTCTACTACGATCCGACTCTGAAGACACTTTACCGTCGTTCATATGACGGTGTCCTCCTCCGTTGCCTTTCCAATTCAGAGGCACAGGAAGCGCTCCAAGAAGCGCATGACGGCATTTGCGGAGCTCATCAGCCAGGTCCAAAGCTCAAAGACAGGTTGCACAGACTTGGATACTATTGGCCAACTATGATAGCCGATGCCATCCAATATGCACGAAGGTGTAAAGCATGTCAGATTCATGCGGACTTCATACACCAGCCTCCGGAGTTGCTCCACCCGACTGCTGCTTCATGGCCATTTGAAGCATGGGGAATAGACGTCGTAGGACCAATCAGTCCTTCTTCGACAAAAGGTCACCGGTTTATCCTAGCAATAACCAACTACTTCTCAAAATGGGCGGAGGCTATACCACTGGTTGAAGTCAAAACCTCCAATGTAGTTCACTTTATCAAGCACCACGTCATCCATCGATTTGGTGTCCCTAGGCGGATCATCCACGACAACGGTCCCCAATTCATAAGCCAAGTATTCTATCGGTTCTGCAATAAATACCGAATTCAGAATGTAGCTTCAACTGCCTATAATCCTGCTGCCAACGGCTTGGCGGAAGCATTCAACAAAACAATCATCAAGCTGCTCAAGAAATTCGTCTCCTCGAATAAGCGAGATTGGGACGAAAAGCTTGGTGAATGTCTTTGAGCCTACCGAACCACGGTGCGGACACCGACAGGCAATACGCCTTTTTCCCTGGTATATGGGTGCGAAGTAGTCCTCCCATTGGAAATCCAGATGCCATCGTTGCGCGTAGCTCTGATTACTAAAATCACATCAGAGGACAATGATCGCCTACGCCTTCAAGAGCTCGAAGCTTTGGACGAGAAGCGACTACAAGCTCAGCAGCATATCGAGCTATATCAAGCTCGAATCTCAAAAGCCTTCAATAAGAAGGTCAAACAGAGAGTCTCCCAGAAAGGAGACCTGGTCTTAGCCGTCAGACGACCGATGATTATGACGCACAAGACTAAAGGCAAATTTCAGCCTAAATGGGAAGGACCGTTTGTAATAGAAACAGTCTATTCAAACGGAGCATACCGCCTCGCGACTGCAGAGGGCGACCTACTCATGATGCCGATCAATGGCAAGTTCTTAAAGAAATATTATCCTTAATCAAGGATCCTTATCTTGATCAAGTTAACACTACACCTCTGATCAAGATCTCCGTGTCTGGAGCACACACAAAGAGAGCCTTTCTCTTCCTCCAAGTGAGGTCATACAGCCGAAAACCAACAGGAACCTGGCCGCGCACACGGTTATCCTAAAGGGGAATCAAGGTTATGCAGACATTAACCTAATAATCTAATATCCTTTAACGATTAAGGATAGAGGAAAATGTTGGCCTATAAGCCCAACATAAGTCCTCGACAACTCATCATGCTGAGGGGAATAGCATGGCTAGCCCAACTCAAACGGTAGTTGGTAAAGGCATATCAAACCCGTTGACAGCTGGGGATTTGCTAAAAATCCTAAGGGACCAGTTCCCATTTGATTCCCTCTCCAGAGTCACTTACCAATTCTCATCCATAGGATGGTAAGGCCACATATATTCCGCTGTTATGTTAACATTAAACCTATGACAGCAGTTCCCTCATCTCTCTCCGAGAGAATGAGACCTCCAAAGTCACTTACCAATTCTCATTCATAGAATGGTAAGACCACATATACATTTCGCTGTTACGTTAACATTAAAACTATGACAGTGATTCTCTCGTTTCTTCCCGTGGAAACGAGACTTCTCCCAAATTCTACTACAAACTCGATACTTATTGACATTTACAAAAGATAAGTATCACCAACCTTGAGCTTGGTGGCGTCTCATTCGGTTATGTCATTGCGACCTCTGAACCATCAGATAGCTAAGTCTCAATTCCGAGCCCTGTTGACATTTACAAAAGACAGGTCTCGATACTTATTGACATTTACAAAAGATAAGTATCACCAATTTTTGAAGCTTGGTGGCGTCTCATCCGGTTATGTCATTGCGACCTCTGAACCAGTAGACAGCCAAGTCTCAATTCCGAGCCCTGTTGACATTTACAAAAGACAGGTCTCGATACTTATTGACATTTACAAAAGATAAGTATCACCAATTTTTGAAGCTTGGTGGCGTCTCATTCGGTTATGTCATTGCGACCTCTGAACCAGTAGACAGCCGAGTCTCAATTCCGAGCCCTGTTGACATTTACAAAAGACAGGTCTCGATACTCGTTGACATTTACAAAAGACGGGTATCACCAATTTTTGAAGCTTGGTGGCTTCTCAACCAGTTATGTCATTGCGACCTCTGAACTTCCAGATAGCCAAGTTTCATCTACCATTGAGCTTAGTAGCGTCTTAATCGGTTATGTCATTGCGACCTCTGAACCAGCAGACAGCTAAGTCTCAATTCCGAGCCCTGTTGACATTTACAAAAGACAGGTCTCGATACTCGTTGACATTTACAAAAGACGAGTATCACCCCCTCTGAAGCTTGGTGGCTTCTCAACCAGTTATGTATCGCGACCTCTGAACTGGCAGATAGCCAAGTGTCACCAATTTTTGAAGCTTGGTGGCTTCTCAACCAGTTATGTCATTGCAACCTCTGAACTGGCAGATAGCCAAGTTTCATCTACCATTGAGCTTAGTAGCGTCCCAATCGGTTATGTCATTGCGACCTCTGAACCAGCGGACAGCTAAGTCTCAACTTTGAGCCTGTTGACACTTACAAAAGGCAGGACTCACCGATGCTTGCTGACATTTACAAAAGGCAAGTATCTCCCCTTCAGCCCCGCAAAGGACTAACCTCGAGATCGCTGACGTCTTAATCGGTTATGTCATTGCGACCTCTGAACCGACGGATAGCCACGTCTCAAAGATTACATCCTCAAGCAAGAACAAGATGGAGATTCAACAGAAGCCAAAACAAAAGAAAGAATTTCCATTAATTCCAAAAGATGGAGACACATGGAGGCATGTATATAATGACCTACAAGCGTACACTGTATGATCTGAGCCGCTCTCCGAGGGCGTTTAGCCTCGTCTTCCTATCATCAACAGCCTGGGCAAGCGCTTGTGACCTCAGCTCAGCCTCATCAAAGTCCACCGCCTGGGCCAGACGAGCTTCAACTTCCGCCAAAGTTGCCCTCTGTGATAACTCCTGCTGCGCAAACTCCTCACTCTGAGCTCTTCAAGCCGCGCGGTTTCCTCAAGACGCACCGGTATGGCCTTGGATAAGAGGAGATTTGCTTTCCTGATCATCTCCTCAGCCTTCGCAATCTTATCCTCAGCGCCAAGAAGAGTACTAGTGGAGGCGTCAATTGCACTTCCAACTTCCGCTTGCCTTGTTTCCAAGGATTTCAAATCAAAGGAGACGGCCTTAACAGCCTCTTGAGCAGCAAGCCGGGCCTCGTGCATTTGGGCAACAAGACAGGCGAGCTGCTCATCAGCTAAGGACGCCGGGTCTGAGCGATAGAGACGGCGCCACTCCTCTACAGCCTTCTCAAGTTCATCCACCAGGAGTTCTAAAGCAGCAGCCTGATGATACCCCTCAAAGTCCCGAATTCTCTCAATGTCACGGGAGAGGACCACCTTCAGCTTTGAGAACGGTATAGGCGAGCCCTTCAAAACTAGGTCGATAGTTCGCTCCAAGCTTCTATAAAAGCTATCGACCAGGTCACCTATGTAATCATTCTCGGCCTCAGCCATTTCTGGCAGGGAGGCAACCTCGGAATAGTCCACCAGCCTGGTCGACGCCGCGCAGAAGAAGCAGCGGGAACACTGACAGTAGCAGGACTAGCCGAAGGCGATCTCAGCGGAGTCCTCATCGAAACCAGCACGCCAGCCATCGCGGAGGTAGGACTGGAAACCACCTCTTGAGCAGCAGGCTCAACCACCAGGGTTGGAGAAGTAGGGCTCGCAATCACCCTCAATGCCGCACTCGGCAAAACAGGCCGCACCTCACTCATTGATGTGATTGGGAGTGAGGATACCTCTGGCACTACCGCCCTTTCAACCTCTGGTCCTTCAGCTGATTTGGGCCGATAAGAAGGCAGGTCGCCGTACAGCGCGTCCAACACAGCGGCATCCGCTGTGGCCGAAGTGCTCATGTCACCTCTCGATCCCTCAGGAAGATCTACCGGCTCCCTTGAAGCTGATGCGTCTTGAGGCCGAACACCTGTAACAAGACTGCGGTTAGTCGGGACACTACATACAGAAAAAAGCCAAGAGGGTACGACAATACCAAAGGATGATGTTGCCTCGAACGTCTCGTCCGCCGCACCAGTCTCCAGAGGCTCCATCGAAAATTTTTTGGCAGAATCAACACGAATAGCCGGCTCGTTTTCACTTGCCGAGTATCCTGTGGACCACCCGATAGAGCTCGATGTCTCAGGACTCCCTTTAGAAGTCCCAACGCCTGAAGGACCAACATCAGCCGCGCCACTCCCAGACTCTTCCGAGTGAGCAGGGGAACCGGCTGCAGCCCCATAAGTGAATAGGGGATCATAATGTTCCCCTTGCTCTCCAGCCGTCTCGGCTCCTGCAACAAGAAGCAAACGATGAGTTATTCGAAACACACCAGAAGCATTATATGAACAAGGGTAACTTCACCCAGACCTAGAGCGAATTCACCCCTAGTCGGTTCAGCAACCGACGGTTCAGCCGCTAATGGGGCAGCAGGAGGAATCGTTGTAGAGGGATAACCCTCTACGACAATCGTAGGAGCTTGACGACGGGGCTTCTTCGCCAACGATTTCCTACGAGAGCTACCCGCTCGTTTTCTCTTGAAGTGGACGTCAGAATCCTCTTCTTCTACTCCTTCAACACGTCGTGGGGAAGATGTCCCCATCACACCAGAACTGGCCGCAGGAGTATCAGCTCCAGCCCCCGCCTCGAAGCGAGGACTCCCTGCATCAGAAGCCTCGCTGTCATCCACAGCGATGAATTCTTCCAAGCCGGGGACACGAACCCGTTTGCCTTCTCTCTTATCAGAGGCTTTCCGCTTCAGTCGCTGAGAGATTAACTTCACACCCGTACTATTGACATTAAATCCAGGAGGTGTGGAGTTGGAAGCCGCATACCACTGGCAAAAGCATAGGGTCGTCGAGAGACCGGGGTCCTGCAGCAGCGTGCGTAGCCACGCCCCAGTGCCATCCGCAGTAAAGAACCGCCAGGCACGGGCCCCATCAATAAGACTCCCCATGAAAGCCAGGTCCGAATTGGGGTTGCCCACATACAGCTGGTCGTACCCGAATTGGCGGGCAAATCGACTTGGGACGTAGGGTTCCAGGTAGCAGGTATCCCCACTCTTGTACAGCAAATGCGAGGGCCGGATGCTGACCAGCCACTCAAAACGCCCCGACTCATGGGAGTCCGCCCTGACTCCGCATCTCGAATTCCTCGTTGTATCCTGCGCCCCGAATGCGAGGAAAACAGCGGAACAGGCTATAAGCGTCATGACGACGCACTAACTTACGGGCCTCGGCCACGTAGGCTTTCATCCAAGAGCAACCTTCGAATCGGCGGAGAAGAGCCGTTCGAACACCCTGCGGAGGATCTTCCCCAGCTCCAATCAAAGTAGGGCAGTGTAAGGCGAACCACGCCATCAAGTAGGTGTACGGTAGACCCACCCTAGGATTGGGTCCATCGCAAGGAAGGATAGCACTCTTCCCACGTCTTGTCGCCGGTGGCCTGCAGAAAGCCTCCGTTAGTGCGCGAAGGCCTCTTTGAATACAGCATACCATGGCTGGGAGAAGACCCAGACGGTGACCATGGGCCAGGCGAACGGCAGGTAGCAGAACATTCGGGTGGACGATGTCACTCGAGGAAGAAGGCACAACACACTTCTTTAACCAGACGGTTAAGAAACCGGCCAGCAGCGCCTTTCGAGACATAAGCCGACGGGCCTGATGGTGAAAGCTCCGAAGGGTATCACCCTTCTCATAGGGACCTGCATCTTCTGTTACGACGATATCCCTTTGGAGACACATCTCCATCCGTTCAGCAACATCGCCATCAGTAACTCCGCGATGAGCCGCTTCAGGAGCATTCTTCATGTCTGGGAACAGGTAACTTCCCCAGCTCTTTAAGCTCTTCGAGCTACCCTTGCCACCACCGTGAATGCTAGAACAAATATGCAAGTGGCACATCAACTCCCGATAAGTCTCGAGCATAGCAGGCTCCTGCTTCTCGAGGAGAGCCAACTCCGCCTCGCAGGGAAAGTACTCTTCGTATGGAAGAGACCCGAAAGGCAAAGCAGAGATTTCCCACATCTCATGCAAAGCCATGCCCAGCTCGCCAACCGGGCTGAAGAAAGTCCCCGAAGGCGGGCAGTACAACTCAAGGATGGCGTAGAAGCACGCCACCTTCATCTCAATGCCGTAGCAGGTCGCCCTGACGGCCTCATAGAGATTCAACCCCTCCAAGTCCTCCTCGAAGTGAGCGAGGATATAGTTGGTCAACTCCGCCCACCATGTCTTAGGAGGATGAATCCAACCGGGAGCCCTGAAGTCTGTTGCAGGATAGTTCCCGCCAACTGCGCAGAATTGAGTGCCAAAGGTCTGCGCCACAGCCGGGTTCTCTCCCACTGGAAGTTCCCGCGATACCTTCCCAGGGTATAGCCCCATTATGCTGAGGGGAGGGCCCGCCCTCGAATAGCCGGACTGAAAGGTCAATCTCCCAACATGGACGGATTCGACGCTTCGGCTTACGCCCCACGCCATCTTCCGAGCCTGAGTCACATTCATGAAAGAAGATAAAGGAAAGTGTCGCTTAGTCGACGGAAGGTAAAACTTCTCGCCATCCAGTTGAAAGATCCATTGTCCTTCGCCTGCCTGCAACTGGCGATCGGGATCGGATGCGGCATCCCCGAACATAAAGTCAGGCTTTCTGTAAGTCCGACGGTCAACATCCTCAAGAGGAGCCGTGGTCAAGATACTCCGCGTGGTCTGCGGATGACCGCCTTGGATGAGCGTATCCCGGACGAGGGAGCTCCGCTCACTGAACAAAGAAGCCTGTCCATGGAATTGCAGGCTGAGGTTACCATCTGCTCCACTGGTCATCCCAAACAGACTATTCAAGGGACCAGGGGTGTAGGGCACTGCAAAGAAAGAAAAAGGAAAAGAACTATGATTAGTTCAACAGTCAAGCGGACATGGAGATATAAGATTCGCTAAGGCATAGCCCCGCCCCGTGAGCAAGGCCAGTAAAGCGACAGCCTCGACAAAGCTTGATCTCGCAGACAAATCTGCATTTTGCAGAAAACGTCTAAATACCAACTTCGCTTAAGCAGGAAGTGGTATAGCCCTAAGGGCTGACGTCATCAAGAGGGCATTATGGTCAAGAGTCATCCTTCGTGGCCATGACTGAAGAGACAGACCCGAGTCCTGTTCCTCAACAGGATGGAGACTGCCCGAGTAATGGCTTCATACAGAAGCCCAAAGAAGAACTGTTCAGTTCTTAATTCCCGGTGCAAGAAAGATAGGGAGGTTCAAGGAAAACGAGTTCCCTAATGAGGACAGATCATATTCGATCATCCTAATAGCCAAATGTTGGCTCCAAAGGAGAGAGACCACGGTCTCTAATCAGATGGGAAAATCCCTTACCGGTGACTGGTCGCTCGATGACCGGAGGAGGAGGACCCTCCGCTGCAGAAGTCGCCACTTCTTTTCCCGCTCGTTTTTTGGGCGCCATTAAAGAGTTGCAAGAGTTCTCAGGGTTCTCTGAACAAAGAAGGAAGAGGAAGAGGGAAAGTCAAGAAATCTCTCTGAAAAAAGGAGATCTTTTCCTGCTCAGCCCGATCGGGCTTTCATAGGCCAATCAGCGCCTGAAACAAGGCCTCGAAAAGAGCGTATGCCGCCGTTTCGAATTAATTCAAAACGCCGCCCAAAGCGCCTTCCCGAGAAGCGCTGCTTCGATTCCGCTAAGGGTTAACTTCGCCCTGGCTTAAAGTGCGGATTTCGCACAATCCTTCAAGGACATTCGCCGAGAGGCTTACCTTAGCCCTCTAAAAAAGGCGCTGACATGCCAGTCTCGCGAAGATCACTCAAAGAAAGAACTATGTCCTTAACTCCGCATACGGTTTAGCCCCGCTATGGCCAAATCTTCAGAAAAAATCGAGCAAAGATCAGATGATTAGAAGATGAACTTTCATTGATTTAAAAAAGAAGAGTACATTGATATTACATCGAAGTTGTGTTTCATACAACACACCCAGTTGCTCGACAGGGTAATTTGTGCAAAAAAGCATACAAGTGGTTTTATCCGCTTCTAAGTCAAACCGACTGGACAGAGGAGGCCTTCCTCCTGCACAAGGCTGTAATCAGTGGTGCCGCAAAGACACGGTCATTATTCTCCACAAAAATGGCAGGTCTTGCCAGGCCATTTTTGTTGAAGCCTGGCAATAGAAACCTATCGCCGCCAACACGATAGATCACGTATAATGGGAATAGGCAGTGGAACCAGTGATCTAACGGGTGTGATGTCCGCCTCTCCAAAGTGGATCGCCCCCAAAAGCCACCAAAGTTGAAAGTTGGCAATGATGCCGGCAAACCCACAGGCAGCGCCTACTATCTTGAAGCGGATCATCTCCGACAAAGCGGCTACCAGCCTCACCTCAGAATGAATCATCTTGGATAAGAGGCTGCCAATAGCCTCTAGGACACGCACCCGCTGCCCCGAATTGTTCCTCCTGCTTAAAAGTATAGCTTCAACCGGGGAAGCATAAGGCAATTTTATGGTTCCTTCCATCAAGTCACAAGATTGGCGAGCATAGCCCACTGCAAGGCAAATCAGAACAGATTAGCAGTTAAGCACAGAAAAAACTGCAAATCAGAATCTTTTAGGTCAAAGCAATCCAATTTCAGTAAAGCAGAGGACAAGCCTCGCCTGCAGAGCACTGATGGGCTGGCTCAGCAAATGCCAAGTCCAAGCCTCGCCTATATGGCTAGCCAGACTGACCCCGTGGGATACAGTCTTAGCTCCGCCTATATGGCAAGACTGGCTCAACTATTGAAGAGGCCAAGTCCCAAGTTCTGCTTGTGCAGCGGACTTAACATGCAATGATCTTCCAATGATCAGGTCAAGATGATAGCTTCACTGGGAAGCTATGCCAAAATCCTTCTCTGCAGATCAGTTAAATAGAGAACAAGGGAAGCTAATCCCTGAAGCAGCTGCCAAAGCTGAATTAAGGGAGATGAATTCCCTAAAATCGGTGAAGTCGTTGAATGATCAAGACTTACCGGTCCTTGGCCGGATAATGACCAGAGTGGGCATTCCCACTAGTTCAGAGATCTGAGTATCTCTTTCAAACCAAGAGAAGAGAAGAGAGGCAAAGCACTTCTCTTCAGAGGACCTCAAGTGTCCTATTTATAGGCCCCATGGCCTGAGCGCTGCAGCCTCAAGCGTGGAAGCACGAGCGCATTTAAGGCATTTATCACGCCTTGAGAAAAGGGATGGTCTCCCTTGGAACCGTGCAAAGGGAGAAACGTCTACCTCATAAAGGCACTTATTGCGCCTTGAAGAAAGGGAATATCCTCCCTCGGAAACGTGCAAATCGGAGAATATCTCCTTCGATCAGCACGAAGAAAGGAGTAATCCTCCTCGTAACCAGCCCACGGCAGTTGATCTCGGGAAAGCGACATGCCCTCCCAAGCGAACATGTCATCAGAAGCCCAAATGCGGGGCTACTAGCTGCGAAGCTACCCAGTCTACATGATTCCTCGGCGAATCTACATCCCAAAGCAGGATTTAAAGCGAAGCTGAACTCAACCATCATGGCGACGTTCATACTCCACACACCACCAATCAAAGCAGTTCAAAGTATTTCGAAGTCTGAACCATTGCAGACTTCTGAAAACTTTGAAGGGGGTCTTGTTGACACTTAAAAAAGACAAGATTCTTATTGGTCCGAACAATGTCTAAACTTGTTGACATTTACAAAAGACAAGTGACAGACGAGCTGAAGACCAGTTTTTCACCCATCTCCGAGGGACAAGGAAGCAACTTGGACTCCACTGATCCAGCAAGCAGACAGTGAACCCGGATTGTTTCTAAACAGACCTCAGCAGGTCTAAGGTGCTAGCACTTAGCATCACACGAGCCCGAAGGGATAGCCTCGCTTGAGAGGCTAATATCACTCGACTTCGCCTCGAAGCCATCCAAAGCCTCGCCAGGAAGCTAACTCGCAAACTTCGCCACAGACGACTTCCAGCTCCGCCAAAGGGTTTCTTTCGAACTTCGCCAGAAGCTGCCTCTAGCTCCGCTACGAGCTCAATGCAGACGGCTCCGCTATGAATCTGCCACGGTCAACCTTTGACCAATCAAATCTCCGGATGAGATCGGAAGCAATCAGATCAAATCTAATTAAGATCAAATCAGAGATCAAATTTGGCAGTTGATTGCCACAATCTCTTGACTCTTCTAAAACGAGTAAGAGGATCAGGGGAAATCCTCCAACGATATGGAAAGGATCGAGAAGGTCAACCGACCTGCCAATTCTAGCTTCGCAGAAGCTGATCCTAGCCTCGCAGCAAGGCTACTTTCCAGATTTTAAACAGATTCGATTCAATCTGTTTTCATATTTTCAAGGGACGATTATACCCTTGCTCTCCCTATAAATAGCCCGCCAGGGGTACAGAGATATACGAGGATCGATCGATCAAGACACAAAGGCATACAAGAGGACTCCACAAGCAGAGGCTTCTTCATAACGCACCGTGCACTCTCGAATTCAGAGACCTTTTAGAGAATATCTTTCTCTATTCAGGGTGTTGATACCCTAACATCGTCCTTCTTCTCAAGGAATCTCCGGAACCAGGCGAGAAGGAATTCCTAATTGAAGGCGATTTTGAGAAGCAGCAAGAGGGTTCTACCAACCTTCTGTTCTCTGATTCCCCGAACCAGGCGAGAAGGGAATCTCATCGCTCGTATCGTCAAAGGGACAAAGTGGTCGCGCGCTGACCAGACTCCTATCAGCACACTTCTCCAGAATCTCTGAGGGGATCTACTTGTAATCTTTTTAAGAATACTTGTAATTTAGCTCCTCAAACTCTTTTTTTGTAAGTTTTTCCCCCTTTGCAAACATAATGGAAAACACTGACAAAAACCAGGGACCTAAGTCCCCGGTATTGCCACGAAAACACAGCAATTGCCGCGTTTCCGCAGTAATGGAGTGGAGCCACACGTTGATTTTCGACGCGTGGCCCCGTCTCGTCTTCCAGAGGCTTCCTTCGCCTATAAAAACCCCTGCAGAGGCCCTGAACGAGGAGTTTTCATTTTTAGGCTAAGATTTCTATGTTTTAGTATAATGTAGGTAGGTGTTCTTCATTTCTTGTATTTTGTTATGCTATTTCATTTTTAGATCTTGTAGTAGGGCTGAGAGATTCAGAGAGAGAGATAGAGAGGAATTGATGTAATAGATAGTGACAATCTATGTAAAGGTGCCTCCTTTCTTCTCCAATGTAATCTCCTCCATCTTCTACATGTTGCTTGGCTAAATTTTCTTCTTCTCATGGCAATCTAACAACTAACCACTAACCATCTAACCACTTACTTGATAATCTACATGAATCGAGTAGCCTCTATAAGGCCTTGTTCTTGCAAGAGCCATTGATGGCTCATGATGATGGGTTCTAACATCTAACTTGCTAACTTGCTAACCAAACTAACTCTCTCTTATTTCATGCTTTCTATCAATGGTCTGATGATCTAATATTTATATTAGCTTGCTCTTGATCCAAGTTTGAATGTGAAAGAACCATCTCATTTTTCATGCTTTGTATCGTCTCTTGAAGCCAAGGATTAATGATGGCCAAGGATCAATATGTGAGGCAACTATCATTAAGAGGTTAGCATGGTTAGTGGATCAATTAGTAGTTAGTAGCCATGAGTTTTCTTTTATCTTGTTTTAGAAACTATTTTCAAAACTCTTTTATCATTTTTCTTTCGATGTTTTCACCGCCTTCTTAGTTCACCTTTGTTCCATCTTCTTTTCTATTTATTTTACAAACCACTTCTCTTTGGTTTTTCATATCGACATTTTCATCGCTCTCTTCACCTATCACATTCTGGATTTCCTTTTCCTTTTCTTTTCATTTTCTTTTCTAATTTTTTAAAAAAGAAGAACTGTTAACAAACAACGTGAATAAAAACTGTCAATGCTTCTATCGCCTCCCTTCCCTGTGGATTCGACCCGTTGAGCTAATGCTATAACGGAAGTATCGAGGGTACATTAGCACACATACATATTTTCATTGATTTCATAAATACACACTTTTGAGTGCTAGCTCCGCCCCGATCAGTGTCATCCTTAATGTGTGCTTGATGGAGAGGTGTTGGTGGGTGTGACAATTATGCACAAGTAAAGTAATTTATTCTTTACATGATATATGTTGTTGTTAATTCAATATTTTCTTTTTGATGTCTTGACTAGGTAAACATGGATCGGAAATAGATGGATGCTAATAGGCTGAGTATCGAATATTGGAATGGTATAGAGTAGTATATTAAGTTTGCTATTGAGCGTGCCAAAAATCCTAGTCGTATTAGGTGCGATTACGTTGAAAATGTTACTGTTGAAGTATTAAAAGAACATTTATTCGTTAATGGGATTGATAAAGGTTATACAAGATTGATATGGCATGATGAAAATGCAAGAGATAGACTGATTAATTCAGATGATAGAAGATATGAGAAAGAGAATAAATCAATTGTAGTGAAGATGATAAATCAGAAGACATGATCAATTCATGTTGTAAAATATCACTTTATGGATCGCCCACACTTAATCCAGAGCTTGAAAGATGATGCAAAAAGCTTTTATATGTTGGTTGTTCTAAATTCACTAAATTGTCTACAGTATTGAAATTGTACAATTTGAAAGAAGGAAATGGGTGGAGCGATAAGAGCTTTATGGCCTTATTTAATTTCTTGAAAGACATGCTTTATGATGCTAATGAACTTTCTGATTGTACATATGATTTCAAGAAGATCTTGTTCTCTATGAATACTAATTACTAGAGGATACACACTTGCCCGATTAATTGTATTTTGAACAGAAAGAATTATGAAGATTTGAAGAGATGTCCAGTTTCTGAAGTGGATCGGTACAAGTAAAATAAGAATAAAATTTCAGCCAAAGTATTATGATATTTTCGGTAATATCTAGATTTAAACACATATTTAGGAATTAAGAACTTGCGAAGAGTTTGTTGTGACATTCAGACAAGAGGAGTTCTGATAATATGCTTCGGCATCCAGTTAATTCTCCTAAATGGAATATAATTGATTCAAAATTTTCTTGATTTTGGATGTGATGCAAGGAATTTCCAACTGGGTCTTTTGTCTGATGGAATAAACCCACACAATAATATGAGCATCACACACAGTACTTGGCCAGTTATTTTGACTATTTATAATCTTCCTCCCTGGTTGTGCATGAAGCGCATGTTTATAATGGTTTCATTGCTAATATCGGGTCTCAGACAGCCCAAAAATAATAGATATTTATTTGGTACCTCTTATTGAAGACCAAAAGATAATGTGGGAAGGTGTTAAAGTATTCAATGCATATCATCAAAAAAATTTCAAACTCCAAGCTATATTAATTTGGACAATCAATGATTTTCTAGTATATGAAAGAACATAAGGCATGCATGTATGTGAAGAAGCTACATTTTCTCTCCAATTAAAGTATGACAGAAAGACAATATACCTTGGTTCCTAAAGATTCTTGCCCAAGTTCCATCATTATCAGAAGTTACGAAAAGTTTTTAATGGATCTACAGAAGAAGAAAGATCTCCAAAACTTTTAATGGATCTACAAAAGAAGGGGAGTGGATCAAAGAGTTTAGGGGTTCTCAGGAGAATCAAGAAGGGGGGGCCCACTGCCACGGGAGCCGAGATCCCCGCCAGTGTTGTGTTGTGGATCAGGATTAGGTGTGAGAGAGACGGGACATGTGAGAGAGAGATTATGGACAGAGATGGGTTTTCATTTAATTTTATTTTATTTTAATTTTTCATGTGCAGCGAACGGGGAGTTGGTTGGGTTTCAAAATAGCTACTAAGAAGGAGGAGAGAGAAAGAGGAGAGACGGGCATTGGTTACGTGTTACAGGGAGGGAGGGTTTTATTTTAAAATGTATTATAGCTATGCACATCACTCCTCACTAAATATTACTCAGCCCTAGATCTGGGGCTGAGATTTTGCCACATTAGCGACATAGGTGGTAGTCCCTCCTATGTCAGCTAATTTCCTGTTCTCTCTCTCACTTTATATATGTGTGTGTGTGTGTGTGTGTGTGTGTGTGTGTGTGTGTGTGTCTGCAAGGGGTGACCTAATGGCGTGATCACTTGGTTTGCTTCCAAGTGGTCATAGGTTCGAAGCCTCTCTTAGGTAGATTGGGCGGTAAGGCACTGTTTCCTCCCCAGTAACCACTGGCTCAATTTGCCCGTGGACACCCAAGAGATTAGGCTGGAAGGTAGATAACTGATTGGTAGTGAAAAGTGCATTTTTATCATCATATTTACCATCACATTTTCATATTTATTCATTTAATTCTGCACATTTATTAATAATTTGTAATTTATTGTGTGCAGGCCTCGAATTCTTATTTTTATAATAAATAAAGCTTAATGAAGCCCAAAAGCCCACAGTTGAAGCCCAGGTGTCAAAGTGCAAATATCAATTGTCAAAATTGCAAATACACAAGGGCCAAAGTTGCAAATACAAAGAAGAGGGAAGGATAGACTTCTATTCAACCCTAAACACTTGCAGGATGAGGATAAAAGCTAAAAGAAGAGAAGGAAAATTCGTGGAAAAGATTTGGGATCTAGGTAACTTGATTCCCAAGTTATATCCAAATCCAAAGATTAAGAGCCAGGATGCAATTTCTAGAAGGAAACGCCCAGATGGACGGACCAGGAGAGGCCACGCGCCAAAGCGCGTGGCATTTGGCTACAAAAGTGCCGCGTTTCCGCGGCAAATTTCCCATTTCCGTGGCATTTCTGACGAGTCTGGGGATCAGCTTTCGTGGGAGAGTTGTAACTGGACTCTAACTCCTTCTGCACCTATAAATACCCCCTGCAGTGCAACGTACAGAGCGTCCAGAGGCAGAGCAAAGGGCCAATGTTAGGGTTTTAGGGTTTCTCTTCTTTCTTCTTGTTTTGTAATTAGGGTTTCTTTTTATTTTCAAGAGAGGGAGATGGCTATGTTGAGGGTGACACTGATGTATGCTTCTCTTCTCCATTGTTTCAAGTAATGAAGGTAATTTTTATTTTTATTTATGTCATTGCTTTACTTTTCTTTTTATTCTCTTTTTCTTTTCTACTTTATTTCTGTTGATCTTTGATGAACATGCAAGCGATTACCGAACCACAAGTATAACAAATTTTGGTGGTGCCAACGATATTCCATGGAGATGTTCTCCTCCTCGAGGCGTATCAATTCATACTTGCCCAAGGCTTGATGATCTAATGCGAACAGCGGACTGAGATCGATCCCATGATTTATGCGTTCAGCGCCTCCGAAATAAGGTAGAAAGTGTTAGGTTTTCACATATTTTCTCCAACCAAGGTTAGTTTTCTTTTCTTTTATTTTATTTTTGTAGATTAAATCACTATCTCCCAATTCTTTCTTTTCCGATTCATTGTAAATACCACTTCCTTTCTAACTTAACTAATAAAAATAAAAACTTTAGAGAAACTTGCTTAACGCTTCCATCGCAGTCCCTCCCTGAGGATCACGACCCGCATAGCCTTGCTACAGCGGATTAGAATTGAGAACTTGCACATCCTATTCTTAAAACTAAAATACTATCTTTTGTGTGCAGGAAAACTCAGTCAACAAATTGGCGCCGTTGCCGGGGAGGGACGGTAAGTTTATCTCTAAAACAAAAATTTAATTTTTAACTAATTCTTTATTCTTTTCTGTTTGCAGGTTTGGAGAACAGGAAACAAAAATACAGCAGCAGCAGTGGACATATAGCTCCTCTGTGCCTCTGCCCTCGAAGGCAGAGCATCAGAGACTACTGTATTGCCGCGGATCCGCGGCCATAGCCGCGGAAACGCGGCAACAGTAGAGGATTACTCACTGAAATTTTTGCAGGATTCTGCAAATTGCAAATACTGTTTTCTGCTCTGTTGGGTTTGTTCTGTGATAAACCTGTATACTGCTAATTAATTCAACAGTAAATTATTTGTTATTAAAGATAAAATTGATTAGACGTTTGCATATTAGGCACGTGTCTTTTCAATTCCTTTATTTTTACTGTTGAAGAGTGCTGGAGAAGCAAGGTACGTACGCATTGCATGTAGAATAGGACTCATCTCTTGGTTGATTTTCTGCTTTGAGTGAATCTTATCTACTTATCTTGTACACTTGCACTAATTCATCTTAAGGGCATAACCTATTAACAAGATAAGGTGGGGATTTCATCACCCTTCCTTAGCCCAAAAATCATATCCCGAGCACTCACTAACCCAAGCCTAACTTAAAAATTAGTAGACGTTGGCCCTAGGGACACTCGGACTCAATTAGGAGATTATCCTAAGGGAGAACGGTGTTGGAAGTTGACTCCTGCCAAATCAGTGTCTAGGAAGGGGATTGAGGGCCGAAAGCCCGAAGTGTGGTGGTTATTTAATTAAGGAACGTCTTTGACGGAAAACCTCCCACCACTCTTGCCCCGACCTGGCTGATTAACTTGTGGTCAAAGTCTACACCCTACCTCCCGTGGACAGTCTAACCAGTTAGGAGTCGTCTAGGTCTAGGTCTACCCTAACTTAGGTTAGAAATTTTTCTTTTTTTGTTTGTTGTGTTTGTGTTGGTGTGATATGGCATATAAGAATAATTCCAATTTTAATCTATATTACACCCCTAACTATTATTCGGATATTACCAACCCGCATACCCTAACTTTGACCAATCTAGTGTGCCGGAATGGTCTTATCCGAATGAATATAACCCACACCCCCCATCTTATGACTATAATTTCCATAATAATTTCAACTCGTCACAGAGTTCATGGGGTTTCGAGTCCCCCGAGTCTAATTCTCAACCAAATTGTCCTCCATATCCATCTAGTCCACATTCTTCCCAAGATTCATACTCAGATCCACCCATTCAGAATAGAAAACCATCTATCGGGGAAATGATGAGTATGCACGAGTCCAAGCAACAACCACCATCAATCTTAGACATGATGATGCGTGAGTCCACCGATTCACAACTTCATCACGATCTCACTTCCTCTTTCCAAATCCAATTCCAAAAGAGGCTTGAAGCCATGACTCAGGCTAGATTAGCTCGCGAGCATGATTTAGATATGATGGTTCAATCTTTGCGTTCTTACAGTTTGGCAAATTCTGATATCGCTGACCACTCTCTTAGAGCCGACGAACCAAGTTGCTTTGGACAACAAGATTCTATTTCAGTGCCATCATCTGAACTTGCCGAAACTCCAATTCTTGATAATTTGGCAAGTTTTTCCTTTCCTGAAATAGAACTTGAGCATGAATATGATCATGATCTCCCACTTGATGATTCAATTTTATTTCCTGATCCAATAATGACTCCAGTATCTCCACCTGATTTCACTTCTCCCGAGTCAACATTGGATCCTATTCCAATTCATTATGAAATTGAATCACCCATTTTAGATGATCATATTGAACTTGACCTAGATTCTCACAATCTCTTTACTTCTGAAACTGATTGTACAATTCTGACGGAAGATGTTGACCTTAGTTTTGAAGAATTGTATGGCGATAAGCTAGAATTCCTTAATATTGGAAGTAAAGAGATATCACCCATATTAGGTCACATTCCATTGTGGGAAGAAGATTGTGGACTTGAGTTTCAATTTCTTGACTTGGACCCAATTCTTGAACCTAGCCCGACTCCTGAGCCCTTACTTGATTTGAGCATTTTCCCTGAGTCGGTATTCGTTCCCGCACCTATATTGTCCAAGTCAATAATTCCATCTTTTCATACTCCATTTTGGGACAAGGAGGTTGAGACAATTAACTCTGAAATTTATTATGAAATTTGGAAATTTGATGGGGTAGAAATACTAAAAATTGATTATACATATATTTTAGTGGGTTATGTAAGGAAAGTTTCTGGTGGGTTCCACCAAATTATCTGTTACCTTGATTGGGCCGCATTTCGTGGACCAATTAGACCACCTCCGGAACCACCACCCTAAGGTAACTTCCGCCTTCCCTTGTTCTGTTTCATGCATATATGCATTCATTCATACATTGAGGACAATGCATGAGATAAGTGTGGGGGTGGGCTTTACTAACATACTAACATAAGTAGACACTAACAAAATTTGCTAAAAAAATAAAAAATAAAAAATAAAAAAATTTGCTAAAAAAATAAAAAAAATTAAAAAAAATTTAAAAAAAAATTAAAAAAAATGTTATAAAAAGGACAGTATTTTGACTTATTTTTTTGAAAGAAATCTAAGTTAGTTTTAAGGATTAGGAAAATCATGATTAGGATTTCTAAAAACTTGGTCAAAATAAATAAATTGTTTAAATTTTAGGTATAGGAGGAGAAAGTGAATAATTAATTAGTCTTGATTTTTACCTTAATGAAGTATGCATACCAAATGCATATCTAGGATTCTAAGACAAAGACCTTGTGCCTCATAAAAAAGAAAGAAGAAAGAAAAAAAAAGGGAAAAAAATTCACCAATTAAGCTGATACATGTGCCTCAAGAAGCATAAGTATTCATGCCTAAAGGTGAGTAAATAAAATAAAGTCCTTAGTTTTGGGGCCTAGTTCACTCGAATTTGAGTCCGCGGGGTGTTTTCTCACCTGGTGCCTTAAAGCCAACCGGTTTGGGAGTCATCGACTTTAAGTTCGTTACATGGGTGGATTAGAAAGCCTAAGAAGACTAAGAAATATAATATATGTATTAACACATCTAATAATCAATTAGTTAGGTATGAGGGCCTCAAGAAGCCTTGATGCTTACACGAAAGAAAATTAGATGCGTTATACATATTTAAAAAATAAAAAATAAAAAATAAAAGGAAAAAATATATATATAAAGAGGCATGAGAGTCCAAGTTAAGGAATTCCTAGTAAAAAACATAAGGATGCATATGATTTTTGGTAACGAAAAAGACTATATTAGAAATTCAATTTTAATTCTTACCTAAAATGGAAAACAATTAACTTTATTAAGACTAAGTTTAACGAATGAATAAAAATGAGGATCCTAAAACTTATAGACTACTTAGTCTCTTCAATAGTAATTCAAATATTTTCCTTTTTATGGATTTTGTGGGTGTAATCCGCTGAAAACCCTCACGAGACAACACTCGTCCTCTAGGGTAACCTAGAGGTTTAACGGCTTGTTGCACGTGCTAAGTGCAATCGTGATTCCTACGAAAGTGAGTTAGGTTAGATTAACTTTTCATTTCTTTTTCTTTTTCTTTGTTTTTACTCGAGGACGAGCAAAAAGATAAGTGTGGGGGTGTGATTGGTAGTGAAAAGTGCATTTTTATCATCATATTTACCATCACATTTTCATATTTATTCATTTAATTCTGCACATTTATTAATAATTTGTAATTTATTGAGTGCAGGCCTCGAATTCTTATTTTTATAATAAATAAAGCTTAATGAAGCCCAAAAGCCCACAGTTGAAGCCCAGGTGTCAAAGTGCAAATATCAATTGTCAAAATTGCAAATACACAAGGGCCAAAGTTGCAAATACAAAGAAGAGGGAAGGATAGACTTCTATTCAACCCTAAACACTTGCAGGATGAGGATAAAAGCTAAAAGAAGAGAAGGAAAATTCGTGGAAAAGATTTGGGATCTAGGTAACTTGATTCCCAAGTTATATCCAAATCCAAAGATTAAGAGCCAGGATGCAATTTCTAGAAGGAAACGCCCAGATGGACGGACCAGGAGAGGCCACGCGCCAAAGCGCGTGGCATTTGGCTACAAAAGTGCCGCGTTTCCGCGGCAAATTTCCCATTTCCGCGGCATTTCTGACGAGTCTGGGGATTAGCTTTCGTGGGAGAGTTGTAACTGGACTCTAACTCCTTCTGCACCTATAAATACCCCCTGCAGTGCAACGTACAGAGCGTCCAGAGGCAGAGCAAAGGGCCAAAGTTAGGGTTTTAGGGTTTCTCTTCTTTCTTCTAGTTTTGTAATTAGGGTTTCTTTTTATTTTCAAGAGAGGGAGATGGCTATGTTGAGGGTGACACTGATGTATGCTTCTCTTCTCCATTGTTTCAAGTAATGAAGGTAATTTTTATTTTTATTTATGTCATTGCTTTACTTTTCTTTTTGTTCTCTTTTTCTTTTCTACTTTATTTCTGTTGATCTTTGATGAGCATGCAAGCGATTACCGAACCACAAGTATAACAAATTTTGGTGGTGCCAACGATATTCCATGGAGATGTTCTCCTCCTCGAGGCGTATCAATTCATACTTGCCCAAGGCTTGATGATCTAATGCGAACAGCGGACTGAGATCGATCCCATGATTTATGCGTTCAACGCCTCCGAAATAAGGTAGAAAGTGTTAGGTTTTCACATATTTTCTCCAACCAAGGTTAGTTTTCTTTTCTTTTATTTTATTTTTGTAGATTAAATCACTATCTCCAATTCTTTCTTTTTCGATTCATTGTAAATACCACTTCCTTTCTAACTTAACTAATAAAAATAAAAACTTTAGAGAAACTTGCTTAACGCTTCCATCGCAGTCCCTCCTTGAGGATCACGACCCGCATAGCCCTGCTACCGCGGATTAGAACTGAGACTTGCACATCATATTCTAAAATACTATATTTTTGTGTGCAGGAAAAATCAGTCAACAATAACCACTACACAGATTTATCTGTAATAGAGTGAGGCTCTCTGGGATACCCTAAAATTTACTTTCCAAACATTTATATATGCAGTGGTCAAGATCTGGCCAACCTCAGAGATCCAGGCACGTGTCCCACCGTCTCAGATGTGCTACAAGTAGTAAACACATCCAACACGGCAATCGGCTCATGTACAACCCCGAGGAGAGATAGTATCGAGCCCAACTCCATGACACCTTGTGACTCTGAGGAAAGGACCCCCAGTTCCTTTTAATCCCCAACTCTCATTGGATGCAATAGGAGGTCCGGATCTCGAGCACAGTTGCATTGCTATAGTATTCCCTATGTTTGAACCACCTCCTCTATTTCAGCGAGACAGTTACAGATGGTGGCGGATATCCTGGCATGCCAATCCCAACAAAGAAGTGCAGTAATCCTAATAGATATGGAAGGATTTTAACAGCAGACCATAAATCCCGAAGAAAGATCTGTTTCATCCATTACAGCACAATTGACTACTTATAGACAGGGCAAGGCCAGAAATGAAGAGGAGGGAAGAAAAAAAGAATACTGTAAAACTCCATTGTAACACATAAAAAATAGTGAATTCCTCCTCTCTCTCCTCCCCGTGGTTCTTCCCATTCTGGGTTTCACGTAAACTCTGAGTCTTATCTGCTTAACATGTTGAATTTTCATTCCTACATTACATTAGACAGAATCTCCGTTCTGCTTGTAGTGTGAGATCGACCATTCAATCAATTGCATAGGAAAAATCCTCGCCATAAATTGGTGCTTTCATTGAGAGTTGTGTCCCAACACTCAAATCTCTCTCCTACCAAAGTCATTGTCCAAAAAGCCTCTCATACATTGATGATGGCCCCAAGAAGACAAACCACCAGAGGCATGTCGTCCAAAGGAAAAGCAATCAAAGCCTCTGGGGTGCAGTCCCTCTACCAACCGGCGATCAACCACATGTCATTAAGGACACAGACTCCTCATCGCAATAGGATCCTATCACCGGCATCCAATCCCCACAACAGCGTGAAGATATGTTCCTCCAGATAATCTATGAGATGAAAGAGCAGATGAAGGAATAACAGGCTTACTCAGACCATGAACGATAATGGATGACTCTCTATTGCAAGAACATCCTCCAAAGAGTTTGAGACGGCTCAACCAACTGCTCTTCGCCCAAGTCGCATCCCTTCAGAACAATCTAGTGCAATTGGAAGGCGATCTTGAGAAAAGCAGGTCTCCTAACCTTTGCACCTCCGATGAACTAATCCAAAAGTAGATCAGAGAGGCTAGACTTCGGGTCACCCTACTCTGACCTCCAAGATCCATGAGTCTCTCCTCCAAGGAGATCCAAGAGTGCGAGTCTCCGAAGAAGTTCTTCACTTAATAGCACTCGATTACTACTTGGGGGTAAGTGACCTGGAACAACATATCTACCATTTTTGAGACAAGATTAAATTTTTTTAAGAACAAAGAATGTAACTTTCAATTAAATAAATTAACGAGGAAAGAAAAAAAAGAACACTTACACCGGTGTCACTCTTAGTACAGTCTTCACTCTCGTTCTCTCATGAAACTCTTCTCTCCTCTGAGTTACATAAATAAAAATAAAAATTACATTAAAAGAGAAATAAAAACCTACACTAAACCAGAACAAAAACCTAGCCTAGAATCTATCCATACTCAGTCGCTCCCTCCGACCTTAAGAAATCCTAGCTTTTATAAGCGAAATGAAGGAGGTAAGGAAGTGAGAAGATAGGGGGAGTAAACACTTCCCCTAACTAAATAACTAAGCCCCAGAAACGTGGCTGGCGATGAATTTTCGCGAGCTGGGCGTGGCTAGGTGGCCACACCTAGGGAGTGCTACTTTCTGATCTCTTGTCCTCTCCTTTAATCCAAATGATTTATCCGTTTGGTCTCTGAATTTGAAGATACCTCTGTTGATCTTCAGCTAACTGAAATGGATTCATTAAAAATCTTAATTTTAACCAGTTTTCATTTAGTGTGATCTTCTGTTTTGTTTTGATCTTCAACCTATCTCCTGAATATTTGTCCCAATCCTTGAAAACTCATTTAAATCAGAATTTAAATGGGCTTTTGCTTGTTACTTTCATTTTTCTTTGGTAAAGGCCTACAAACATTTAAACAATAAATATGATTAAATAGCAAAGTTTATTAAGATAAATATGGAAGTATGACAAAGAATATGCAGTAACAATAACCGATTACCATTCCCGTAATGACCCCGTCGTGTGCCTCACCTTTCCTGCCAGCCTGAAAGGACTAGCCTAAAACTGGCTCTACTCGCTATCATCCCCATTCACTTTATAACTTTGCTGAGGTGACTAAAGTGTTTCTCACCCAATACACCTCCTGTTAGGTGGCTAAGAGAGATAACCACCACGTCCTCTCTGTCAGAATAAGACAAGAAGACAACCTCATGTCCTACCATAATTTCTTCCTAAATCAACTCACTAAAGTCTCTAACTGTAGGTAGAAAGTTTCCGCCCTCGCATTTATCAGTGGGTTGCAAATTGCTTGCCCCTTCTACAAGCACTTCCTGAAGTACAACATAGCCAAGATAAGCGAGGTACTTTTCTGAGTTCAGCTTTACATTCAACTTGAAGAGGCAATGAAGGCTTTCTTCGACCACTTTGCAAAGCCGGGAGTTGGTGGAGGGAAATCAAAGATCTCTCATGAAGCTCCTGACCACACTTTAGTTCAACATCGGGGGCAACATCCTTGTAAGAAGCAAGCGCTCCCGATCCTTTCCTCGAGCTCGCTCTAAGGTAACTGATCGATGGAATGCTTCACTTTATTGAAGCTCTCGATCGATGAAATCTTTGACACTTTCAAAGATAAATCGTGGGTCAGGCGCCTGAGACCACTTCTACACGACCTTTTACTTCCTGAGTCAGAGGATTACTACTCCTCCCACCAAGGCTAGTGCACCTAGCAAGGGACACCCGACCATCCAATGTTGGACACTCTGGGAGTACATAGAGGAGCTCGTCAGACAAGGCTTCCTTATCCTCACTCCTGAAGCCGTGTCTCAACATCTGAAAGCTCAGCCTCCTGGGGAGCAGCACTTGATCACCCAATATAAGGAGATTAACTAACTCCTCAAATCCTTAGCACATGGGATGTACCTCCTTCCAATTTCAATTCTATGTACCTTATTACTAAAAATATTATGTTGTACATCTATTTTGACCATACATCCATTTATTATAGTGCATACCTCATCACACCATGTTGATGGGATTTCTCCCACTCTGAGGCAATTAGGACATCGCCTCGATGATGGAGAATCCCTACTCGGAGGCAATTACAAGGTTACTACAATAGTACATCCAACGCCTCAATGATGGAGAATCCCCACTCTGAGGCAATTACAAGGCTACTCCAATACAACATTTATCCACATGCTCCATAGATGGGAAATCCCCATTTGGAGGGTGGCAACAATTTTCTATACTGCAGTGTCAGAATCTACAACGGGATGAGATTTCTCCCACTTGTTTTTCATTGTACGGTGTCAGAACCCACAACGAGATGGGTTTCACCACTCAGTTTTCATAGTGTGGCATCAAAACTGACAGCGAGATGGGATTTACCCCCTCAATTTTCCATAGCATGGTGTCAGAATCCATGAGGAGATGGAATTTTCCCCACGCAGTTATCCATGGCGCGGTGTTAAAACTCGCAACAAGATGGGATTTTTCCCACTTGATTTTGAAACTCGCATCAGCCTATGAGTTCCCTTCATTTGAACCTACGAGAAGACGAACACATACACATCCATATTCCGAGATAGGATTTTCCCCACTCAGGAGATAGTTCTAATGTTGGACGTCTCCCTCATGGGAGATAACTCCGCTGCTGGGCTTGCTCCAACATTGGAAGTACTGGATCATTACTCTGGGTAAGGGCCCTATCCAGAAGATACGTTCAATTTGTTGATGGATTGTACCCCTACTTGAGACCACTTTTTTGCAGGTACCAATAAGGATACGAACACATGTGTGTAGGTATATCATGAGGGATTCCTTAATCAAACTATTCCCTTAACATACTGACCTATGTAGATGTACTCCAATTATTCCCCGGAAGAAAGCGATGATAGGTATAATGTTTTAAATAATTCAATACTTGAAATCTATGATGCATCTGTCATTCTTATCTATGTATCATCATATGCTTGCATGCACATTATAACTGCCACACCCTTTCCCCGATCTACATGCGCCAAGATGGATTAACCCCACTTAGAGGCGGCTACAGATCATCCTGTAAAATATTTTAATCACTCGGGATCTAAGCTCGCTGCAAGGATTTTAGCCTCTCAGAGCTCCGATAGCATAGATCCACAAATGGGGTAGACATCGAGCCAAACTCTGTTGCAGGGATTTTCCCCTCTCGCAGGATCAACTTTGAAGCTGGGATTTCTCCCACTCAAAGGTTAAATTTGTAGGTGCTATTGTCGGATAAACACCACTCGAGAACCACACATCGAACAATTCCAAACATCTCAGAGTCAAAATAACTCTCCGAGTAGATATCTAATTCCAAACAAAATAGTCACGAGACAATCCAGGCAAGATCCAAACAATACTTCCATTTCAATTCACTACTTTATTTAAAGTTTTTCGAATACATCCGTCCAAATACAAACTTGGTGACATCTGACAAGAGTAAAGCAATATCTATTACATGTTCATGTCTTTCTTGAAAGGAAAAACAGATAAACTTTCTGTCACAATGTCCACGATAGCATCAAAGAGATGACTCCTAAAAAAACAATCCACCACTCTCGGGAGGTCAATGACACAGAGAACTCCTAGGTAAATGCTAGCACTGAAGATCACGTCTTGGACTGTATACTAAATCCTGTAAGATAGTGATGATACCAACGTCAAGCCCCGTAACTCCAAAGATGAACACAGAGCGGAGGCAGACAAAGTAACTTTTCAGCAGAGATTAAGGGGGATACCCCCATACCTTCCTCCAGTTGCTCGCCTACAAAGGAACGACATTCAACAGTAGTGCAGGCGACTAGACCAAGGGATTAGAACAATCATCAAGCATGCCCTGCGCTCTCCCTTCGACATGTTATAAGGAAAGAGAGATATCGAGCCCCAACTCCAGCCCGATCTGATTAAAGACCAGACAAATAGACCAGGCAGGAGCAAGAGCACTACATATCATACTTGAAAGCCGAATCTCATCATGAAGACTAACTTTTCTCGATGAGCCCAAAAAAAATTGACTTTCCTTAACAATCGAACTCCTAAACACCAGGAACACAATAACCATCTCCATCCTCTCCCTCTCCTTTTTCCACCAGATGAAGACGAAAGAAGACATCACTGACCACTAACAATGTGAGATTTTGAAAGCAAGGAGTTTTAAGAAAAAGCATAGACTTCCCCTCAAAGTTTCACCTTATTTATAGATGGGAAGGAAGCCCGAGCTACCATTCAAATTTCAATCTCCAAGAGTCAGTCCACATCCTGAGATTTGCGGTATGATAGGACCCTCGAAGACTCAAACATCTACCATAATCTCACTCATTAATAACTAGGTGATTCAAAAAAACACCTACCAGATTACCAGCAGTAGACACATAGTAATGAGCATGAAACTTCAGGAAGAGTTCAAAGCACCAAATACTTACACTGACTTCTCTCTTTCGGCTCCCCTCCCATAACTCCGATAACCACAAGAGCAAGGATATATGTAGTGGTCAAGATCTGGCCGACCATAGAGATCGAGACATGTGTCCCACCCCCTTGAAGTGTCGCAAGAAGTTAATGCATCCATCGTACCAATTAGCTCATGTACAATCCCAAGGAGAGAGTCTCGGGCCTAACTCCGAGACTCTTCAAGATTTTGAGGAGAGGACCCCGAGTTCTTTCTAATCCCTGACTCCTATCGGACATAGCTCAACAACAGGAGGTTCGAATCTTTGGCACAGTTGCATAGTGAAATCACCTAGAGGGGGGTGAATAGGTGATGGCTATACTTAGTGGAAAATAATACGGATTAAAAATGAATTAACAATAAATAACAAAAATATTAAAACTTGCAAGGGAGTAGAAAAATAATAGCAAGTAAAGGAGAGAGTAGAGTTTAGATATAAGTGGACAATCGCAAACATTAAAATATGTTTTGAGGTTCGAACCACTGCTCTACGTCCCCGCCTTCAACACGATGAAAGATTTTCACTATGCTTGATCCTAGCGGATCGTCAATACAAGTTCTCACTAGAACTCTTCGGACACACTTGTCCTCTCTCACGGTGCCGCAACACCAACTTAGGGCTCAATAGCTCGCTTGAAATCGCAACCTCTACAACTTTTCAATTTAAGGAAATGGTGATCAACACTTGACCACAAACTAAGTTCACATGCATAATCCTACAACCAAGATGAGGAGATGAAACTTTAGGGATTGTGTAGTGCTAAAACAAAGTAGAAAAGTGGAAAATGCTTCAAGCTAAAACATTCAAGGACTGAAAGTATATGGCTCAATGAAAATCTTTTGCTAATAGGCTAAACTTTTGAAAAATTTTGATCTTAAACTTGTAAATCTTGTCTTTGAGTTGTATAACACTCCCACTATTTATAGGGGATGAAAACTGGGTTAGAAAAGCCAATAGATTCGTTGGGAGAAGCCCCAACAAAAGACAAAACAGAATATAGCCGTTGGCAGCCTGTCAGCAGACTTTGTCTACTGTCGGTCAACCGGGCAAGTCGACCACCAATGGTCGGATTTTTGACCGGACGGTCGACCGGACGGTCGACCGAAGTTCCCAAACAGAGAGTGAACACTCTCTGTCAGTTGACCAGACTGGTTGATTGGAACAAATAGAGAGCTCTGCTCTTTCTGTCGGTCGATCGGGACAGTCGACCGATAGCACACATGCACATTGGTGCATGTCAGTCGACCCCCGATCGACCGACAGAGCAGTTCTGCTCTTCCAGAGCCGACCGTGCAGTCGACCGGACAAGGCTAAAAGATAGATTTTGAAAAGCTTTTTGAAATCTAAAACTTTCCGATAAAATTTCTTTTAGATGGGTAGATACAAAGTAAAGTTCTAGGGCTTGGAAAGACCAGAGTATGATCATAGATCAACACTAATAAAATTTAAACTATATTTTGATAAAAATTCTATTTCTAAACTAAAAACCATTTTTCCAAAACCGATTTTTTCAAACTTCGTTTTTGTAAAACTTGCTAAGAAATTTTGTAATAAAATTTTGTTTGAAAGCATGAAGCAACATCAAATGTGTGTGCGGCGATCCAAGGTTATCAACCTCTATCATCTCGATTTTGACAAATAGACTATAAATCCTAAATAAAATGAAAAATGCAAAGATATAAATCTTGTAATATAGTCTTCTCAACTTGTTTGATCCTAGAGCTCTTCTAATGTGCTAGCCTCTGGGATCTAAATCTTTGCGGCTTCCAAATGTGTGAGTCTTGTATTGGAGCCGTCAATCAGCCTATGGTTTTAGCTGAAACTCATTTAAACTATGTTGTTAATGTCTAACTACATATTGTTTGTTATCATCAAAACTTGGGGCTAATGGTCTTTGGGCTAACAATCTCCCCCTTTTTGATGATGACAAAACATATGGAGTTATTACAAATATTTTAGGTGGAGACTTTAAGTGAAGCTCCCCTTAACTCATGCATATATAAAACTATGATATAAAAATCTAAATGCATAACAAAGGCATATATATGATATAACAATAAACACATATGCCAACCATCCATGCATACCAAAGATACAGAAATATAAAAGTGTATGCATACATGGTTACCTCCATCCATCCAGAAATACCTCCAACCTCCGAAGTGAGTGGTAGAAGGTTGGAACAAAAATAGAACAAGAAGCAATAGACAACCAATCATATATACCACATGGAGATAAAAAAGATAACTGCCATACTATAATAAAAAGGTGTCCATACAAGATAGGAGGTTCATGCCAACCTCAAAATCAGAAACATAACACATGTCCACAAACACATGTCCATAGAAAAAGCAAACTAATATCCAAATGCATGCACAGAAAGATAACCCAGAAATAACACAGAAATAACTCCCAAAATCTAACTCCTAGAAATCTCTCCCCCTTTTTGACATCATCAAAAGGGGTCAATGCCTCCCAAAATTAGGGTTCTTCAGAGAAGTAAATGGCAGAGGTGGAGCAGAAGGAGGAGCCTAGGCGGCGAATAGAGGGCCAAAAGGAGGAAGTGGCTGAGCACGATCATGAGGAAGAGGAGCCGGCCAATCAAACCTATTGTAGATACCGTCAATACAGGCATGCATATAGCGATTGGAGTCACAGATATGGTTGAGGTCATTGTCCAAACGCTGCTCTAACTGCTGATAGTTTGCGGTCATCTCAGCGGAAATCTACTGGCGGTGCTCGATCATCTCAGCTGAAATCTGCTAGTGGTGTCGGTCATCACAGCTGAAATCTGCTATTGGTACTCCCAAAGCTGGATGGATAAGGCTAGATAGGGGTCGAAAGGAGCAAAAGAGCCAGAGGAGGATCCAATAACAGCAGGAAAGATAGTCTGCGGCTGAGGAGCAGGAGGACGCATCCTCTTGAGGAGGGTGCTGTTAATGTCTACTGACGGTTCAATTGGCCGTTTAGAGAAAAGATTAAAATTTAAGTGCTTCAAAAGACGGGTGATGAGCATCTCAAAGGGCAAGTGCCAGTTTGGGATAAGAAGATGATCAGAAGTCATGTAATTGATGATGAGTTTAGGGATATTGATTCTAATGTCTTTCAGAATGTAATAGATGACAAGAGAAGCAGAACCCCTAGCGTGACTATACTCTCCTGATTTTGGCAGGAGGTTATAAAATACGATCTTAGCCAGGACCTGGGCGGTGAGAGTATAGTACTTCACCTCCTCGTTTCTAACTAAGCCAGAGTTGTCATCATCATGAAGTAGGGTAGATGTGGTGTGGGCAGACTCACTGTCAGGATATTTAAAGTCATGCAGATCGACGTTATAAATGTCTACCCTCTCACAGGAGAGGTTCAGGTGACGTGTAAATTATTGAAGAGAGATGTCTATATCTCTGCCCAAGACTCTAGATTTAATGTAATTTTGTTCAAATGAGAGATTAGAATAAAAATATTGCACCAATGCAAGATAAACTGGTTCCTTAATGGTGACAAAATTTTCTACAGAGCTAGATCCTAGAATAGTTGTAAAATTGAGGTGCTCAAAATCACTGAGCACCATAGTCCTACCTGAGTTCACATTTTTAGTTGAAATTATGGCATACCTATAAGATGCATTTTGTGACACAAATGGGGAGGATGATGATTGGGGTTTCCCCCTTTTCAGATTGGGATCTTTTAAACATAGTTGATGGATTAGCAAGATTAGGCACGAAAATAGCACAATCTAAACTATTAAACTTAGAAATATCAAGGAAAAATAAGATATTTTGGGGATAATAGATTATACCTTGAAAATCAAGAGAAATGCCCAAGAGCGAGTAGATCTGGAGCCTGAAAATACTTTTCTCAATTTTTTGTGGAAGAAATTGGAGGTTTGGAGAGATAGAAAGGAGTTGAAATGGGTTTAGGGTTGAGAGATTAGGGGAGGGAGAAGAGTTTGAGGCGGTGGAAGGAGAAGATATGAGAGAAATTAGGGTTAGGGTTTATATAGAGTCAGAAAAAAAATAGCTTACCCAACTCCTGGTCGACCGAGCCGGTCGACCAGTGAAAACCGAGAGCAATCTCAGTTTCAGTCGGTCGACCGATTAGGTCGATCGGCTACAGGCAGAAAACAAATTTTTCTGTTCCAGGCTAGATCGGTCGACCGCGCGGTCGACCGGGCCTTATGCCAGGCCAGATCGGTCGATCGACCGATCGACCGACACAGCTAAAAACAGTTAAGTAAAACTGTTTTAAAATTTTAATTTTAATAAAACTTTCTTTTAAAAGGAATTTCTCATATAATTATAAGAATGAAATTGAAATCTCATTTGGCATGAAAAACTCAATAAAAAGTTTTATTTTTAATTTCATTTATTTTTATTATCATAAATTTTCATTTATTAATTAAGCGATAAACATAAGATGTTGAAGCCAAATACCCCGTTAAGGGTTCTGAACTTCTCCTTGAAATTCCCCTAGATAAGAGTTGAAGCTCGCAATTGTCATCTCTATTTATTTGCTTAATTTGGTTAAATAAATTTTTATTTTGACAGTATTCTTATAAAACATTTTGTTAACAAAATCTTGATATATGTACAAGCAAAATATGGCAAGCAATCAAAACAAATTTAATAAATAATCCAATCATAGTTAAGATACAGAAAAAAATGGATATGCAAGTTTACGCATGTAAGGCATATTATCGCAAAGATGCAACTAGCAAATCCTATATATATAAAAGGAAATTTTAGGTGGAGAAGTTACCAAACCATGTGTAATCTCCAAAATGGGTGCCTCTTTGATAGCGATGCAAGTAATGATGTATTCGTTAAGCCTTGATGTATCCACCACCCAGGCACCATCTCCCCTTAAGCCTTGGAGGAGGATGACGCACCTACATAGTTTAGGTTCGGCATGTCTTTTAGTACCCAAATCTTTTTGGGTCCTTTAGGGTTAGTGTTTTTTCGAACCCAAATATTTTTATTAGTCAAGTTTAGCTTAGCATAACAAAATTTTGCTAAATGGCCTTTGCGGCCACAATGTGCACATGTATAAATTTTATCATACATAAATGCATGCTTGTGCGTGTGTGCATGCTGATGTGTGTTAGATGCATGATGATGAGTGTGTTTCCCTTGGAATTTTCCTTTAGGAAACATAGATGCAAATTTAGTCATGTCAAATGCACATTTCTTTAAGTTTGTATCCAAAACTTCAATACGTTTTTAGATTTCTAAAAATTCATTTTTATTACAAGTAGAGATTGGGTTTTCCCCTTTACAAGAGGTTTTATAGTTTTCAAAATCCATTTTCATTTTCTCAAAAGAATTAAACAATTCATTTTTCTCATTTAAAACAAGCTCGAATTATTCTTTAAAGAATCATTTTCTTTTTTCAGTTTTTTATTTTGAGCAAGTGATATTTCATACCTACTTTGTCATTCTTCAAAAAAAAATGAGCTAGTTCATCTATGGTTAAATCTTCATCATCTAAGGAGTTTTCTAGTTATACCTTGGAAGCATCATCGCCATGTGCCATGAAGCACAAGTGAGCGGCGTCGACCTCCTTGTCGTAATCTGACTCCGAGTCATCCCACGTGGCCAGCATTGCCTTCTTCTTCTTTTGCCCGTTCTTGGAGTTAGTAGCTTGTAGAGAGGGGCAATCGGCAATTAGGTGTCCCTTTTTCTTACAATGGAAACATGGACCCGGTTCCTCCCTTTTCTTTTCAAATCTTTCTTGAGGTCTTTCTCTTCGGAAGTTGCTTTGTCTACCTTTCTTATAAAACATTTTACCCACGTTTCTTATGAGCATGGCAAAGTCTTTATCGTAGTCTTCTAATGAATCCTCTTCATCATAGAAGGATGGAGCCGCCTTAAAAGCAAGAGCTTTTTTCTTTGGTGCCTCCCTTTCTTCTCTTACCTTCATCTCCATCTCATGGGTTTTGAGATTGCCGATGAAGCCGGAGAAGTCCATCTCCTCCCTATCATTTAGCTCTTTGAGTGTGGTTGCCTTGACTTCCCAAGACATGAGAAGAGCTCTAATGACCTTCCGGATCTTTTGGTCATTGTCGATGTTGTCACCTAAAGAAGATAAAGCATTAGTAATCTTGGTGAAACGAGTGAGCATATCATCTACACCTTCATTATCAAGCATATAGAAATTCTCATATTGAGAATGGAGCAAGTCAATTTTAGATCTCTTAACTTGTGACGTCCCCTCATGAGTAACAATAAGCACATTCCAAGCTTCATAAGCAGATTTGTAATTTATGATGTGGGAAAGATTATCTTCATTTAAAGCTTGAGTGAGTGCATATTGGGCTCTAACATTGGCCTCACAGTCCTTAGCGGTTGCTTCGGACTATGTACTCTCATCATCATGAGGTTTAATAAATTCTTTGGTAATAGATTTAGCAACTCTAACTTCTAGGGACTTTAGGAATAAGTTCATTTTGACCTTCCAAATGGGGAAGTTCAACCCATCAAATTTGGGTGGGGACTTGATGCTAGAAAAGTCGACAGATGCCATGAATACAAGTATAGTGCACAACAAATAATAAATGCAACAAATAGATATAGCCAATAATGAGGATCTCCCTAAGGTGGTTAAACCAAATGCTAGGGTTAGGCTCTGATACCAATTGAAATCACTTAGGGGGGGTGAATAGGTGATGGCTATACTTAGTGGCAAATAATGTGGATTAAAAACTAATTAACAATAAATAACAATAGTATTAAAACTTGCAAGGGAGTAGACAAATAATAGCAAGTAAAGGAGAGAGTAGAGTTTAGAGATAAGTGAACAATCACAAATACGATAATATGTTTCGATGTTCGAGCCACTACTCTACGTCCCGCCTTCAACACGATGAAGGATTTCCACTATGCTTGATCCCACCGGATTGTCAATACAAGTTCTCAATAGAACTCTTCGGACACACTTGTCCGCTCTCACGGTGCCGCAACACCAACTTAGAGCTCAATAGGTCACTTGAGACGCAACCTCTACAACTTCTCAATTTGAGAAAATGGTGATCAATACTTGACCACAAACTAAGCTCACATGCTCAATTCTACAACCAAGATGAGGAGATAAAACTTTAGGGATTGTGTAGTGCTAAAACAAAGAAGAGAAGTGGAGAATGCTTCAAGCTAAAACACTCAAGGATTAGAAATATATGGCTCAATGAAAATCTTTTGCTAAAAGGCTAAACTTTTAAAGAACTTTGATCTTAAACTTGTAAATCTTGTCTTTGATTTGTATAACACTCCTACTATTTATAGGGGATCAAAACTAAGTTAGAAAAGCCAATAGATTCATTGGGAGAAGCCCCAACAAAACACAAAACAAAATATAGCCGTTGGCAGTCTGTCAGCAGACTTTCTCTGCTGTCGGTCGATCGAGCCGGTCGACTGCCAACGATCAGATTTCTGACCGTTGGGAAAGCGGTCGACCGGACGGTCGACCAAAGTTCCCAAACAGAGAGTGAACACTCTCTATCGGTCAACCGGACCGGTCGACCGGAACAAACAGAGAGCTCTGCTCTTTCTGCCGGTCGACCGGGACGGTCGACCAAGGTGCACACATGCACATTGGTGCATGTTGGTCGACCGCCCGATCGACTGACAGATCAGTTCTACTCTGCCAGCGGTCGACCGTTCGGTCTACCGAACGAGGCCAAAAGATAGATTTTGAAAAGCCTTTTGAAGCCTAAAATTTTCCGATAAAATTTCTTTTAGATGGGTAGATACAAAGTAAAGTTCTAGGGCTTGGGAAGACCAGAGTGTGATCATAGATCAACACTAATAAAATTTAAACTATATTTTGATAAAAATTCTGTTTCTAAACTAAAAACCATTTTTCTAAAAACTTGTTTTTCTAAAACCGATTTTTCCAAACTTTGTTTTTCTGAAACTTGGTAAGAAGTTTTGTAATAAAATTTTCTTTGAAAGCATGAAGCAACATCAAATGTGTGTGTGGCAATCCAAAGTTATCAACCTCTATCATCTCCATTTTGACAAATAGACTATAAATCCTAACTAAAATGAAAAATGCAAAGATACAAATCTTGTAATATAGTCTTCTCAACTTGTTTGATCCTAGAGCTCTTCTAGTGTGCTAGACTCTGGGACCTAAATCTTCGCGGCTTCCAAATGTGTGAGTCTTGTGTTGGAGCCGTCAATCAACCTATGGTTTTAGCTGAAACTCATTTAAACAATATTATTAATATCTAACTACATATGGTTTATTATCATCAAAACTTGGGGCTATTGGCCTTTGGGCCAACACATTGTAATGGTATTCCCCACATTCTAAACACCTCCATATTTTAGCGAGAAAGGTTACAAATGGTGGCGGATATCCCACGATGCCAATCCCAATAAAGAAGCGCAACAATCCTAACAGACATCGAAGGATCTTAACAATAGATCATGAATTATGGAGAAAGATTTGCTCCATCCGTTAAAGCACAACCAACTACTTATAGATAGGGCAAGGACAGAAAAGAAGAGGAGGGAAGGAAAAAAGCGAATACTATAAACCGCCATTGAACATAGAGAAAATAGTGAATTCCACTTCTTTCCTCCCTGTGGTTTGTCCCATTCTGGTTTTCAACATAAAATTCTAGTCTCTTCTGCTTACTATGTCGAATTTTCATGTCCTAAGTTAGATTAAACAAACTCTCCCTTCTGCTTGTGATGTGAGCTTGATTGTTCGATCAATCACATAGGAAAGTCCTGACCACAATATATATATGAGTGAAGTGTTCCCAATAGGTCTCCTTAGATTACAATCTGAGGAGGCAGGTTAAAACTCCAACATCTCAATTTCTTTTCCGTGATTCGATATCATATTATCATCTTCATGTTTTAAGATGTATACATTTAAAAAATCAAGTGATTTGGAGTTTGTTTACTCAATTTTCTTTCGGGTTTAAACATTAATGATTTTTAACAATAGAACAAAATGGAACGATTAGATCAATGAGTAGACGAACTCCAAATCACTTGATTTTTTTATATGTGTACATCTTAGAACATGAAGAGGATAATGTGAAGTCGGATCGTGAAGAGCAAGAGACTAGTATCATTTTGGAAGAATTCGAGGCCGAATCCTTCCCACTCAAATATAGCCCTATGACATCTGAATACAAGTTTTACTCTGTTAAAGTTCATGTACATTATTTTAAGTAACTATAGACGAAAAATTATGTATTTTGAATACTTTTTGCCCATCCATCAAGTAAACACAAAATAGACGGCTGAAATAGAGAGTTGATTAGTTTAACATTGTAAAATATATGAAATCTAACAAAAATTTGTCTATAAGGGTTTTTAAGTGTTTAGATCATGATGAGATGGTTGAATTGAGAATATGTATGTCTAAAGACATCGATCTAAGCAATATGCTAGTTTCAGCCATCTATTTTGCACCTAGTTGATGGATGATCAAAAAATATTCAAATACATAATGTTTGATTTTTAGTTACTTGAAATATTGTAGATTAACCTCAATGGAGTAGATTTGGCACTCGGATGTCGAAAGGTATTTGAATGGGAAGGATTCAGCCTCGAATCCTTTCGGAGTGACACAAGCCTCTCTCTCTATATGTGTGTGTGTATATTAACTTTTATCAAAAAGTAAAATCATCATTGCCCATCCCATCGTACATGATTCTATAAATATAACTATATATATATATCAATTATCACCTTTCACCAAATACATTAGGGGATTTCGTTTCAACACCTAAGTTAAAACGTAATTAGGAAAAAACTCACTTGCATAATTTTATTCACTTCAGCCATCTCCTTTTCTAGAGTAAGAATGTGCGCCCACGTGTCAAGTGCTGAAGTGCTCATCAATGATGAAAGACAAAAATGCCCCTAAGTAACCGCTTAAAAAAATGAACTACTAAGAAATGTAATATTTTTAAGGACGCGGCTATGATTGTATTCTTCACAAAATAATCATAGTATAGAGGATTATGACTATGATCGCAGATCTCAAAAAAATGCCTTATTTTTTAGGATTATGATTATGATTGTAGTACTTACAAAATGCACTATTTATGAGGAATACGACCATGATCGCAGTCCTCACAAAATATCCCACAAAAATATCATATTTCTAAGTCTTTATAGGATGCGATCATAATCGCAGTCCTCTTATTAGTAATGCGACCATGATCGCAGTATTCATAAAACTACCCTATATTTGAGTCTTTATGAGGACTGCGACACCATGATCGCAGTCCTAAAAAATTATCCTATTTCTGAGTCAGTCCTTATAGAGGACTGCAATCATTAGTTGCAATCTCATATCAGCATCGTCATCATCAGTAGACCCCCGTCCACTGACATCGAATGATCCCTAATTCTTTCTAGATTTAAACACAAATAGGTCGACCCGTGAATAACTATGCGTTAGGGTGAAGGCTGTGGGAGAGCAATGTTGGGGGTGATGGGAAGGATAAAAGAGGAAATAAAAATATATAAAAAATAGTGGTTGAGAGAAATCAGTTTATACTGACATAGATAAGGCTGTAGCAAATAAAATTATGAAGCTGATTTTTTTTCTAATTATGAAGAGAAGTAGATAGCTGTAACAAAATTTTCCAATACATTAATACAGTTATACATATCATAGATTTTAATATTTTATAAACAAGAGCAAAAAAGAAATGAAGCTTAAAAGGCTGTTGGCTGTTTGTCAAAAAAAATCAATGTAAAAATCTTTAATTGATTTAAAAGAGAATTACAATGAATCAATAACCGATTACAAAAGAGAAAAGAGATGAGTCTCCTCTTTATTTAATACTGGGTACTTCGTGTGGCAGTGAAGAGTGAGTCTTTTTCTCTGTTGATGAGTCAGACTTGTAGCTTGTTAGATCTTCTTGCTCTCGTTGACATCGCACTACGTAAGGTATAAATCTTAAACAATGATCAAAATTTCAAAGAGATTGAAAACAAATTTATGCTCAGCAAGTTCTAATGAGTCTTCTCTTTTCTCCTAATCTTTTCTCCTCCAACACTCTGTGTGTTTTCTTCAACTGTGCAACAGTTGTTTATAGAGGATTTATGGTGTACATGATCCCTTAAATCTCTCCGTAATGGGGATTTATTCCTTATTAAGTGGAGAAAGTGAGTATAATTGACCCACTTTTATTGCTGTCTGTAACAGCAGAAACGCATATCTCGCGTTGAACATGTATCTCGCGTTATAATTGAAATATGGAGCTCACAACCTCATGTTGATTTGAAACGCAGAGCTCGTAGGCTTATATTTGAAGTTGAAACACGATCTTGATTGAGGTCTGCATTTGAAGAAGGAATGTGACCCTTGCATTTGTTAATGAAGCGCGAAGCTCGCATTTAAGATTGAAACGCGACCTTCACATTAAGTGTGAGACTCGCGTTTAGGATTGAAACGCGATCTTCACATTTGTGTGAGGCCCGCATTTGAGTTTTGTTCTTAGCAATTTTTTTTATGGCCTACAGAACTCCTTTCAAAATTTTTGAAACTCCGCTGTTTACTGGGAATGTTTTCAAAATATTTTGGACTTCATGTTGACTTAGACTTTCGCGAGTGTACTGGCAATCTACTAAAGTGCCCTTAAGCTTGATCTTGTCTGAATTCTACTCATTGTGACTATACTATTAAGCTACTTAAAGCCCCAAGGGAAGATCTTCGTAAGTATCAAGAGATGTAGTCTAGAACTTCTCTGAGATTTGATTTATTTATTGGTGCACTATTAGAACCAGTCAAGCCATCTATTTCTTTTGCTAGTGTACTGTCAACTCATTGTAAAAACTAAGAGTTTGATTTGCTTGTTGATTTACTATTGAATTGTTTCTGAGTTTTTTACTTCTTTGAAAGTAAACTATCAAAATTTGTATCATACTGTCTTCTTTTTGCTGGAAATTCAGACAGACCAAAATGATAAATATTGGAATGCCAGAGGTAACAATTAATTTAGCAACTGAAAGTTTGTTTTTAAAATCAAATTCAATATTTTCATTGAGGAAGTTGAGAGAGAGCTAAGATTTTAACCATATTTCTCACTTTCATCGAGAAAATTAAGGAGATTACTGTCAGAGGTGCAGTTTTAACATAACAGTGATTTGTTTTGTGACTTAAGCAAATTTAATAGACTTGTTATTCCGTTGGGGGAGATTGACAAAAAGAAATTTTTACTGTCAGAGGTGCAAGCTTTATCAGGACAGGTTTGATTAGTTTTGCGATTTGAGAAAATTTAATTAACTTATCACTCCATTGAAGGAGATGAAAAGTAGAAGTTTTACTGTCAGAGGTGTAAGCTTTAAAATGACAAGATTGATTCTTTTTGTATTTTAAGCAAATTTAATGAACTTATCACTCCATTGGAGGAGATTGACAAGTAGAAGTTTTAATATCAATGTGTAAGCTTTAACATGATAGGGATCAATTTTACGTGTTAGAGGTAATGGTTCACTTAGCAACTGAAGGTGTGATTTTAATCAAGTTTGATACTTTCTTTGAGAAAGTGAATATGAGGAAAAATTTTAACCAATAGTAGGTATGATTTTATCCATAGTTCTCATTTTCATTGAGAAAATTAAGGGGATTACTGTCATAGATGAAATTTTAACATAACAGTGATCAATTTTGCGATTTGAGCAATTTGTGGATCTATAATTTTGTTGAAGAGAATTGATAAATTTGATTCATTAAGGATGCGCAGAAGTCTTACTGTCAGAGGTGTAAGGTTTAACATGACAGGTTCAATCTGCAATTCATTCCGTTAAGGAAGTGAGTACAACTTTTTTGTAGGTTAACCATCCATGGGAGAAAATTGGTAAAGGATTTTGGTGGGGTTAGGTGGGATTAGTTCCCTTAATATTTTTAGCAAACCCTCAGCTGTCAACGAGTTTGATTTGCCTTTACTAATTACTGTTTGAGTTGGGCTAGCGATGCAATTCCTCTCAGGATGATAAGTTGTCGAGGATTTTTTGTTGGGCTTAAAAGCGAACATATTTCCCTATCCCTAGCCATTGAAGTTGTTGGATGCTATGTCACTTTGAGTGACTTTTTATCTGGAGTAGCATGTGATGTACTTCTAAGGGTTTTTACTCCGTAGATAATCTTCAAGATTACACTGATAGAATGACTTTGACTGTCCAGAGGTGACTGTTGAATGTAGTGATCAAAGAACACGAACCATCAAGAATCTTGAGTTGATCTCTTTCTTGATTGATTAGCCTGTATGCTCCATTTGAGTAGACTGTCTCTACTATAAAGGACCTTGCTAGGGAGAAAGGGGAAATCTTGTAAGGGATTATAGAGAATTTAGCATTTTCAGTGAGATTTGAGGGAATCGTCAGAGGTAATTGTTAACATGACATTAGGAACTTCGTGAGGAATTCATCGGGAAGTTAGCGTTCCTTGTAAAATTTCTAACGTCTCTCCAAAACCCTAGTTCTCAGTCAATCGTTAGGCCTTGATATAAATATAAAACATTGGAAAGGTTATGTAAAAGTGCATCACGAACCCTTTTCAATGAGTTTAGCTTGATAAATCATCAGATAAACTCATTAAATCAATTTGTAGGTTGCACTACAAGCCTTCTTTAATGAGTTTGACTTGACAAATCATCAGATAAACTCATTCAATTAGTTTACAGGCTGCATCATGAGCCTTCTTCAATGAGTTAGGCTTGATAAATCATCAGATAAACTCCTTCAATTAGTTTGTAAGCTGCATCACGAGCCTTCTTTAATGAGTTCAGCTCGATAAGTCATCAAATAAACTTATTCAATTAGTTTGTACCATGAGTCTTATTCAATGAGTTCGGCTTAATAAGTCATCAGATATACTCATTCAATCAATTTATAGGTTGCAGGGACTGTTTGATTGAAATAGTTGTGAAGCCGAGGTACGATCTGCTGAAAGGGGAAAGAGGTGGTTGAAAACATGCCACTATTACATACGAAAAAAGTCAGGCTAGAAAAGGCATCCTTTTGGATCGAAAGAACGATCAAGAAGAAGAGTGTCTAAACCTGTTGTCTAAGCATGCTTGACTTCAAATATGACCTATTCTTTCAAATTGAAATTGGGAGTAAGAATGTGGGTGTATATACTAGAGAAGGGTGACAAGGCTAAAACCGAGAAAAAACCCATATACCTGTAGAAAGGTATTGAATGATGATAAGAAGGAGATTGTCATAAAAGTTTGCCTGTGATGGTGAAATCAAAGCATTGTTGGCGGGTTTCGTGAGAACTATCAGGGGTAATCATTAAGGTGATAACTCTCTTAGGGAGGGAATTTGCGATCGTCGAACGTCGATTACATCGCACTATCGAAGAGCTACCATGAGCATTTTCATCTTCCTTTTTCTTCAATGTTGACATCATGCAACATGGTCTTCCCAGTTTCGTCTGGCTCGATGTTAATACATCTGAGATGTAATTCTTTGAGGGAGTATGCTCTTCTTTGGCGCTCTACCAAATATCTTGGATCCTAAACCCAAATTTGGCCAAATGATTGAGGTTTTACCTGCAAAGAAAATATAGAATTTCAGAACTTAAGAATAGATAGTGCAGGTACTCAATACTACCGCGATAGTAAGCGGCTATGCGGGTCATGATCCATAAGGTGGGACCTGAGATGGAAGCATATTATAAGACCTCTTTTAGGTTACTTGAAATGGTTAAAAGTTCTTCTCTGGTTCTTGAAAGGAAAAGAAAAAAGAATCTACTGTTCAGCTAAGAAAAAAGTGGTAGATTGAGAAGGCGGAAAAAATAGAAAATAATTTTTTATACAAAGAAAGTGAAAATAGTAAAGAGTTGGTATTTTGAAATCATTTTCTAAACATAGGAAAGAGAAAAGAAAAGCTAAATAAAACACTTATCTCTTCGGCGCTTATTTACCTTTGATCCGTATCGACGATGTACCTTGACTTGAACGCGACCGAAGCATGACATATTGGACCTTCCCCATTCACATTTTAAACTATAAAATAAAGATGCAAGCTACATGAACATAGAAATGGCTACCCATCACCATTAGCTATCAATAACACTTACAAGGGCAAGGCAGATTTGAGGTTATTGGAGTCATTTGGACTTACAAACACAGAAGAGGAAAGTAGAAGGAAAACGAAAATAAAGAAGAAGAAGAAGCGACTTCTGATTCAATTAAAATAGCAATGAAAGTAGAGAAGAAAGACTTACACCGGTACCATGCTCAGTACTAGCTTCACTCTCATTCCTCCATGAAACTCTCCTCTAGTCTTAATTATATAAAGAAAAACAAAAATTACATAAATAAAAAGTAAAAACCTAAGTTACAAACTAAAGTACAGCGTAGCCTATACTCTGTTGAATCATTTCCTTTGGCCTCTGAATTTACAGATATTTATAGTAAAACTAGAAAGGGGGAGAGTGATTAGTCTCTAAACATGCATATATTATATCACATCTTCACATTTATTTAATATTAAATTATGCTACATCTCTCTTAGATGTATCTAGGTTCATGGCACGAAATAAAGCAGAAGCCCAAAAATCTCATTTATTTGGTGATTTAAAGCCTACACATATAGCCATTGATTTTGGAAGTGGTTCTTTCAAAACCAGGTGCCCATATTCAGAAACCAGGGGCTACATCTGATAGGCAAACTGACATGACGTGATAGAAGGAGTTCCGTGCGCGACGCCTATACGGCCGCGAAAATGCGGCCCTGGCCACGTTTTCGTGGCCATACCATGGAACCGCGCATCAAGATTCGACGCGCGGCCCCGTGACACCCTCCTGGTGCCCCCCTTGGCCTATAAATACCCTAGGATTTTCAGAGCTCAGAAGAGAAGAGTATTTAGAGAAGGTTTTTAGGGTTGTTTCTTTTTCATGTATGTAGATTTTAGAGTATTTTCTTCTCTTTAGTTTAGGTTAGTTGTTCTTCTTCTTCCTCTTTTGTATTTTTCATTTCTTGTAGATCTTGTAATAGGGAAGAGAGTAGTGCATAGGATGAAAGTAAGAGTTCTTGTAAGGTAAGGTGACAATCTATGAAAGGTTCTCTCTTTATCTCTCCTTGTTTTTTTCTCTCTAACTTCTTTTACATGCTTAGCTATTTTCTCTCATGGCGACTAACCACTAACCACTAACTTACTTCTTACTTAATAATCTAATAGTCGCTATTTGGCCTTGCTCTTGCAAAAGCCATTAATGGCTCATGATTATTGATTCTAACACTTTAACATTCTAACTCTCTAACAAGCTAATATTACTTTATTCTATGGTTGCTCTTATTTAGTTTTGATGGTTTAAGTGTGGCTTGAATTTGTTTGTTGTGTTTGGATGTGATGAGTTATCGTATAGGTCATGCTTTGAAGCACTCTTGAACCAAGGACTAGTGATGGCTAAGGATACATGTGAAACAACTATTACTAAGAGGTTAGCATAGTTAGTAGAGTCATTAGTAGTTAGTAGCCATGAGTTTTCTTTTCTTTTTATTTTATTTTAGAAATGATTCCAAAAACCACAAATATCTTCTCTTCTATGTCCCCGCTTCTTCTTGTTTCCCCATACTCTTCTCTTTTCACTTTTTTCTTTTTTTCATTCTTTAAAACATAGAAGAACCATTAACACACACGTGAATAGACCAGTAAAGCTTCTATCGCTTTCCGTCTCTATGGATTCGACCCGTTTAGCCTCTATGCTATAATGGAAGTATCGAGGAAGCTAAACACACACACTTTAATAAGTGATTTCAAAATGGCACTTTTTGTGCATGATTTTCCCCCGATTAAATTTTAGCGCCGTTGTCAGGGATGGGAGCGGTTTGATCTCAAGTTTTTGTTAACTTTTCTTTTTTGTTTTTGGTATGCAGGTTAAATCTTTAGCATTGCAGAAATCCACACTTACTTTTGTGCGGTTGAGTAAATCTTTGTATATTGATATCTTCTGCTGCTATTTTTTTGTTTAGATTACCTGTGCACTATAATAATTAAGAACTAAAATACAAAAATTGGATGTTTTAAAATAGTTTAGACATTCGTATCTAGGCACGTGTTAATTTCAATTCTAATATACTTTATTTTTTCTTGTGTTGTTGTGATCTTGACGGAGGTGTACATATTGCATTGTATATAGCTTAGGACAAACACTTGAGTGAGTTACACACCTTTTTATGTTCATTTTTTTCTATATTGCACACTTGCATGAATAAAAAATTAAGGGCAAAACACAATATAACATAAGATGGGGAAGTCATTACCCTCCCTTAGCCCAAAAACTACCTCCCTACTCAAACAATCCAAGTCTAAATAAAACTTGCTAGAATTTGGCCCCAAGGAACATCTAGGACTCATTTAAGAGGTTGACCTAAGGAAGAAGTTGTTAAAATTTGACCCAGATCAAATCAGTATTAAAGGTTAGGGATTGAGAGGCGTAATCTTGAAGAACAGTGGTTTGGCATAATTAGACTCGTTGCTTCGGTGCGGATACCTCCCACTGATCTTGCCCTACCTGGCCGATTAACTTGTGATCAGATTCCTACAATATACTGCCATGGACAGTCTAACCAGGTAGGAGTCATCTAGGTTCAGGTCAACCCTAATATAGGCTTGTTTTTGAATTTCTTTCTTTTTCTTTGTTTGTTTGTCTTTATGTTTTTTTGTTTTTTTATTTGATTTTTATTTTTTTGTGATTATTGTGATAAAATGGAATATAACCAAAATTTTTTCAACCAAATGAATCCATTTTTCACTGCGACCTCATCTGACTTGGATAACTCCGACCCGGCTATGTAAAACATGAACCAACCATATAGGCAGGATTGGGATTATTTGACTAAATATGACCCATACCCCTAATCCTATAACCAAGATCTTCAAAATAATTTCTACTCTTCGCAGAGTTCATGGGGATTCACCTCCCCAGAGTCAAATTTTCGACCACCTTGTCCATAATTTTCGCTATATTCATTCTCCGATTTTGCCAACTATACTTCTTTTTCAGAACTACCCTCTGAAGAAAAATCCGATTTGGAAAGGAGTATGGAAGCCATGCATGAGTCCCAATAACAAATTCAAAATTTTCTCAATTAACAATCCTTCCCATATCAAACTTCATCTACTCTTTTTCTATAACATCCAATTGAAGAAAAATCTGAGCTAGAAAAGAGTTTGAAAGTCTTTTGTGAAATATCGCAACAATTTCAAAATATATTGGACTCATCATCTCAACTAAAATTTCAAGAGTCATACTCATCTTTTCCAGTCACACCAATTCAAAATGAAAAATCATCCATCCTGGAAATGAATATGAAACTCTTGTGTGAGTCCGAATGACAATCACAAAATATAATGGACTCATAACTTTACCATATTTCTAAAACCAACTTCCATACTCACCTTTTCACGAAGAATCAATAGCAAAGAGTATGGAAGACAAGATTCAGACTCAAAATTATGTTACCCGGCCTATCAGTAGGTTAGATTCAATAATGAGTGAATTAATCAATGAGAATGAGAAAAGTCTTTCTTGTAAATCTTTGACCAATTCTTATATCCCTAACTCTATCAATTGAAACCAAGAATAATGTTATTTTGGAAACCAAGATTCAATTTTAGCACACCCATTTGAACTTAATCAAACTTTAAGTTTTGAAAATTACATTAACATTTTGGCAAGTTATCCCTTTTCTGAAATTAAAATTGAACATGAAAGTGATCCTGAACTTCAAGTTGGTAATTCCATTTCACTTTTTGACTTAATAATGACTCCGGTATCTTCACCAGATTTTTTTCTCTATTCTGAAGTCAACATTGAATCCTATTCTAGTACGCCATGAAATTGAATCAGAAATATTTTACGATCACACTTTATTGATTGGGACAGTGTGTGAACATCAATTCTTTGGTTACCCTATTTTTGACCAAATTTGACTCCCAACTTTGAATCTCGACTTGTTCTGAGTCAAATTCCCTAGTCGGTATTTGTTTTTGATCCTATTCTATTTGACTACAAATCAATCATCTCTCAAAATCATACTTCATTGTTGGACAAAGGTGCTGAACAAAATAACTCAAGAATTATTTTTAAAAATTAAAATTGGGTGGGGATAATTTTTTAAATAAGACAATTCACTTCATCATTCTTTTTATGGGTTATATTCAAAAGGTCATTGGTGGGTTTCTGTGAATTCCACAGTATATGATTTGGGCCGCATTTCATGGGCCAATTAGAACACCACCGGAACCACCACCCTGAGGTAATTTTTCCTTTCCTATTTTGTTTCATGCATATACACATTCATGTTGCATTGAGGACAATGTATGAGATAAGTGTGGGGGAGGATTTATTAACATAGTAGTTTTAAATTTTCTTTCTTTTACACTTCTTTTTAGAAACTTTTAGATTTTTCTTGTATAGAAACTCTTTTTTTCATTTTACAAAAACATTTTGAAATAAGAGAAATAGTTTTAATTTATTTTTAAGAAAATTAAGATTATCTTAGGAATTAAGAAGACCTAAAATGATAAATTTTTAAACTGAGTCAAAATAATAGATCTTGTTTAAATTTTAGGATAAGAAAGTAAGATTAGAAAGATAATTTGATCTCAAATTTTTTGCCTTAGATATATGTGCTTCATACTTCTACAATTTTTTTTGGGATTGAAACAATGACTGAAAATGTCATATATATATATATATATATATATATATATAAATGATGATAAATCACTTATTGAAGCTGGGTAGTTATGCCTTAGGAAACATGATTATTCACGCCTAAAATGATAGACAAAACTAAAATAATCTCCTTTAGTTTTATAGCCTTGTTTACTCGAGTCCTTAAACCCGAGGGATATTTTCTCATCTGGTGCCCTAAAACTATCTGGTTTGGGAGTCTCCGGCTAAACGCTCACTAGCCGGTTAAATAAGAAAGGCCAAGAAAACTAAGGAAAGAAAAAATAAATATATACAAATAAATGACATGAAAGTTAGAGTCAATATTCCAAAAAATCTTCACAGTTCACAAAGCATATATTTTTCTAAGAGTTTTATGAAAGATAAAAGAATCGATCCAATTTTAAATTCTTACATTTAATTTGTAATAAGATTTTGTATTTAGACTTAGTTTAAGGAAGAAAATTTTCTAGTTAACCTATAACCTTAGATCCCTTAAATTTTCACAAAACTTTTTCAACACTTTCCTCTATTTCAAAATAAGTTTTCAAAATGCTAATATTTTATTTATTTCTTTATAGATTTTGTAGGTGTAATCCACTAAAAACCCTAAGGAGACAAAACTCCTTCTCTAGGAAAAAAATCTAGAGGTTTAACAGGTTGTTACACATGCTCAGTGCATTTGCATCACCTGCGAAAGTGGTGTAATAATTTTCTTAGTTTTTTTTGTTTTGCCTGGGATAAGCAAAAGTTAAGTGTGGGGTGTGGTTAGTCTCTAAATATGCATATTTTATACCACATCTTCATGTTTATTCAATATTTAATTTTGTTTATAACACCTCTCTTGTAATTTCTAGGTCTATGGCATGAAATGAAGAAGAAGCCCAAAATTCTCATTTATTTATTAATTTAAAACCTATACATATAGTAATTGACTTTGAAAGGTGGTTCTCTCAAAATCAGGTGCACATATCCAGAAACCAGGGCTAACAGGGAGCAAATTGACATGACGTGACAGAAGGCGTTGCACGCGCAGCGCCTGTATGGCCGTGGAAACGCGGCCCAGGCCGCGTTTTTGCGACTGTACCATGAAGGCATGCATCGAGATTCTACGCGCTACCCCATGACACCCTCCTGGTGCTCCCTTGGCCTATAAATACCTTGGGAGTTTCAGAGCTCAGAAGAGGAGTTTTTAGAGGAGATTTTTGGGGTAATTTCTTCTCCATGTATGTAGTTTTTAGAATAGTTTCTTCTCTTTAGTTTAGCTTAGTTGTTCTTCTTCTTTCTCTTTTGTATTTTCTTATAGATCTTGCATTAGGGAAGAGAGTAGTACATAGGAGTAGTATATAGGATGAAAGCAAGAGTTCTTGTAATGGAAGGTGACAATCTATGAAAGGTTTTCTCTTTATCTCTCCTTATTTTCTTCTCTCTAACTCCTTTTACAAGCTTAGCTAATTTTCTCTAGTGGTAGCTAACTACTAACCACTTACTTGCTTACTCCTTACTTGATAATCCATATGAATCTAATAGCTTCTACTTGGCCTTACTCTTGCAAGAGCCATTGATGGCTCATGATGATGAATTCTAACACTCTAACATCTTAACTTTCTAACAAGCTAACATTACATTATTCCATACTTTCTCTTGTTTAGTTTTGATGGTTTAAGTGTAACTTGCTCTTGTTTGTTGAGTTTGGATGTGATGAGTTATCTTATGGGTCATGCTTTAAAACGCTCTTGAAATAAGGACTAGTGATGGCTAAAGATACATGTGAGGTAATTATCACTAAGAGGTTAGCAGCCATGAGTTTTCTTTCTTTTTTACTTTATTTTAGAAATAATTTTAAAAATCACAAATACCTTCTCTTCTATGTTCTCACTTCTTCGTGTTTCACCGTACTCTTCTCTTTTCACTTTTTGTTTTATTTTCTTTTCATTCTTTAAAACATAGAAGAACTGTTAACAAACATGTGAATAGACTGGTAAAGTTCTATCGCTTCCCGTCCCTATAGATTCGACCCGTTTAGCCTCAATACTATAATGGAAGTATCAAGGAAGCCAAAGCATACACATTTTGGTAAGTGATTTCAAAATGGCACTTTTTGTTCACGGTTTTCCCTCTATCAGAGAGCGTCAAAATATAGGGGGATCAAATGCTCCTTATATCTTAACTATCTTGCCAAGGAAACACGGCCAAAGCAGCATTTTCACGGCTTGGGTGTAGACAGGTGGCCACCCCGAGGGGGTACAAGTCCCTTGTTTGATGTTTCATCCATTTATCTATCTGGTTTCTCGATTTCAACTATAGATTTGATGATATTAGTGTTGATCTTTAGCTAACCTAAATAGATTCATAAAAATCTAAATTAGCCAGTTTTTATTTGGTGTTATCTTCCTGATTTGCTCTAATCTTCAGCTGAATATTTTCCTTTATTGATTTAATCTGACGTTTATTGGGCTTTTGGGCTCATTTTCTCTTCTCTTTCATTTAGTAAACGCCTTACAAATAATTAGACAAAAAGATAATTAAATAGTAGAGTTTATTAAATAAAATAATATGAGAATATGATGACAAATATACATTGGTGACCGATCAAACCCCCTACCTATCTTTTGCTCGTCCTTGTGCAAAACAAAACTAACTATCCATTTTAAAAGGAATCATGATTACACTTTGCATGTGCAACAAGCCATTAAACCTCTAGGATCTCCCTAGAGGACGAGTTTTTGTCTAGTAAGGATTGCACTTTACACCCACAAAATCCATTAAAAAAGAGAAACAAAGTTTTAGTATTTTTGAAAAGCATTTTGAAAGAGAGAAAATATTTGAAATATTATTGTAAGCGTTCAAGTAATCTATAAGTTATAGAAAAATCGAATTTTTAATTCCTAAGCTTAGTCTCTATTCAAAAATATGTTATCAATCATGGTAAGTAGTCAACTATATTTCTCATCTAGTCATTACTTTACCCTAAATCATATGCATCTTCGTGACTGTGAAATTTTTACTCGGGGTTCTTTAACTCTAACTCTTATACCTTATTTTCATTTTTTTATATTTTGTTTGTATTATTTCTTAATTCTATTAGGCTTTCTAATCTGCCTATGTAACAAGCCTTTAGTCAGTGAAACCCAAACCGGACAGTCTTAGGGCACAGGATAAGGAAACACCCCAAGTGACTTGAGGACTCGAGCAAACAAAGCCACAAAATTAAGGATTTTATTTATTATATGGAGCACTTTTTGGTGTGAATACTTATGATTTATGAGGCACAAGTACCCAGTTTAATCAGAGGATTTTTGATATATATATATATATATATATATATATATATATATATATATATATATATATATATATATGTATGTATGTATGTATATGTATATGTGTGTGTGTGTGTGTGTGTGTGTATGTATATTTATAAGGCATAAGAATCTTTGTTTTTGACCTTAAGTGTGTAAGTGTATAAAGCATGCATATTTTATCAAGATAAAAAATTACTTTCCAAATTTTTTTCCTAACCTTAGAAATTAAACAAATAATCTTATTTTGACCAAGTATAAGAATCCTAATTATGATTCTCCTATTGCTTAAAATTAATTTAATTTCTTACAAAAAATAGGTCAAATTATTGTTTCTCTTTTCAAAAAATTTTTACAAGTAAAGAAAATGTTAAGTTTTTTTTAAATAAAAAGAAAAATCTATGTTATGTTAGAACCCTCTCCCACACCTATCTCATGCATTGTCCTCAATGTATGAATGAATGCATAAATGCATGAAAAGGAAGAAAGAGAAGAAAAATATTACCCTAAGGTGGTGGTTCCGGTGGGGGTCAGATTGGGCAAATCATTGTTGCCCAATCAATAAATGAGGTGGTTCACATTTATTGACCTCTTTTCTATTTATATATTTACAGTCCCCAATATGAATGGGATCATGTAAGATCCTATCATGAAAATAATTCTTTTTACATGACCATCTTGAAAAATTATTTTGGAGTCATCATAATCTATACCTATGTCCAACAAAAGAATGTGACTTAGTGGAATGGTTTACTTAGGCTCAAAAGTGATAGGTATGGGGAACCATTAACTATTCGAGAAAATCAACTTTGTGTTCAAGTGTCATTTTTGATTCAAGAGTTGTATCCAAATCAAAAAATTTAATTTCACATTTTTTCAATCAATGAAATGTGACTATCCTAAAGAGTGATTCAATTTCAAAATCTATAGGTACGGAAATCAATGTTGACTCAGGAAATGGGTCCAAATTGGGTAACTATACAAGAGTCAATATAGATTCAAAAATTAAAATTGAATAACAAAGTTGTGGATCGGGTTAACATTCATGCTCAAATTCAATCTCATTGAATGAAAAACATGCCAATTCGTCTAAGGTTTGGAATTGATTAAGTTCAAATTTGTGTGACAAAATTGACTTTTGGTTAAAGTCTCTAAGACACCATGATTCTTCGTTCCTATCAATATGGCTAGGGCAATCGAGAATGGTCGAAAATGTGTAGGTAGAGTTTCCTCATTCCTATCTTTCACTATATTGATCAAATGACTAATTTTTACTTCTAGCCTATTGACAGATTGGAAAATTTTACTTTTAGACTGAATTAGATTTTTCATACTCTTATCTAAGTCTATAGGTTCTTCTTCTTGTTACGGGACTTCAAAAATAAAGTAAGGATCTTAGATTTGAAAATTTTATGGGAATTATGAATTCATCATTTTCAATTATTGTTCTTGGGGCTCAATCATAGCTTCTATACTCTTAGTCACCTCAGATTTTTCTTCTATGTATTGATCATAACTAAGAAAATTTGAAGCTAAATGTTGGAATGGTGGTTGATAATATGACTCGGGGAGTTACATACCCATTGACTCTGTGAAAAGTAGTGATGATTGTTCTAGTATTGTTCATAATGTTCTGACTGAGCATATATTGATTTGAATAAGACCAATCCGGCATACTTAATTTGTTAAAGTTATGATATGCCGGGTTGGTAATATCTGAGTCAAAAGAGGTCGGGATGAAGTATGAATCACTATATGCATAGGAATAATTATGATTATAATTCATATCACCAAGATGTCAAAAACAAAAATAAAAAATAAGCAAACAAACAAATAAACAAAGAATAAAAATCTAGCCTAAGTTAAGGTAGACCTACGATTCCTAACTGGTTACCTCTTGAAGTATATTGCAGAATCTGAACACACGTTAATCGGCCATGTAGGGGTAAGACCAGTGGGAGGTGTCTGTGCCTAGTTACTGGCCTAATTATGCCAAACCACTGTTCTTCGAGATTTCACCTCTCAATTCCTAACCTTTGACACCGGGCTTGCAAGAGTCAAATTCTAATCAACTTCCCTATTAGGTCAGTCTCCCACTGAATCTGAGATATCTATAGGGCCAATGTCTATACAGTTTTAAGTTAGAGTTGGGTTAGTGAGTGAGGAGATTGTTTGTAGCTAAGGGAGGGTATTAACTTCCCCACCTTATCTTGTTAAGGATGTGTCGTTAATCGTATTTGTGCAGTATACAAGTATATAGCAAAAAAGTAATACTCAAAACAATATTTCATACAAGAATGAACCTTATACTAAATGCTATGCACACATACCTTGGCTCCAACACTCTTCAACAGTAGATAAAAAATGTAATAAAATAGACACGTACTTAAATGCAAATCAAAATGTTTTTTAGCATTTACAAGCAACAATTTACTATTGTGGTTAGAAAGTATGTACAGTGAGTTAGACAACAAAATAAATAGCTGCAGAAACTCAAACTTTGCAATTCAACCAACCAGTAACAAAAACAGGTTAGTAGTTCACTCAGATTGCCGCGGGAACGCGACAAATCTAAGGGCTTCTGCGCTTTACTTTCTTGAGCAAAGTCAAGAGCCACTTATATGTCCATTGTAGCAAAAATTTCCTTGATGTCTTTCACTGCACACCAAGAATAGAGAAGAAAGTTAATCAAGAAAACAAAAAGAGAGTTACTTGCCATCCCTCCCCGGCAACAACGCCAAAATTTGATTGACATTTTACCTGCACAGAAAATATAGAATTTCAGAACTTATAAATAGATAGTGCAATGTACTCAGTACTATCGCGATAACAAGTGGCCATGCGGGTTATGATTCACAAGGAGGGACTTTGCGATGGAAGGGTGTTGTAAGTTCTCTTTTTAAGTTACCTGAAATAGTTAAAAGTTCTTCTCTTGTTCTTTAAAAGAAAAAGTAAATGAATTTATTGTTAAGTTAAGAAGAAAGTGGTAGATTGAGAAGGTGGAGATTTAATAGAAAATCATTTTTTATACAAAGAAAGTGAAAATTGTAAAGAGTTGGTACTTTGAAATTGTTTTCTAAACTTAGAAATGAGAATAAAGAAAAGCTAAATAAAACACTTACCTTTTTGATACTTGCTTACCTTTGATCCGTATCGATGATATACCTTGGCTTGAATATGATTGAAGCATGACATATAGGACCTTCCCCACTCCCATTTTAAACTACAAAATAAGGGTGCAAGCTACACTAACATAAAAATGGTTATCATCACCATTAGCTGTCAATGGCACTTGCAAAGGCAAGGCAAATTTGAGGCTATCGAAGTCATTTTGAATTTACAAACACAGAAGAGGAAAGTAGAAGAAAAACAAGAATAAAGAAAAAGAAGAAGCAACTTTCAATTCCATTAAAATAACAATGAAAGAAAAGAAGAAAGACTTACACCAATGTCACGCTCAGTATAAGCTTCACTCTCATTCCTCCATGGAACTCTCCTCTAGTCTCAGTTACATAATGAAAAATGAAAATTACATAAATAAAAAAATAAAAATCTAAGTTACAAGCTAAAGTACAACCTAGCCTATACACTCTGCTGAATTGTTCCCTCTGGCCTCTGAATTTACAGATATTTATAGTAAAACTAGAAAGGGGGAGAGCGTCTGAAGATAAGGGGAGCAAATGCTTCCCATATCTTAACTATCTTACCATGAAAACACAGCTTGGGTGTGGCTAGGTGGCCACATCCGGCGGATGCAGTTCCCTAGTTTGATGTTTCATCCATTTATCTATTTGGTTCCTCAGCTTGAGCTACGAATTTCATGATATCAGTATTGATATTTAGCTAACCAAAATGGATTCTTAAAAATCTGAATTTAACTGGTTTCCATTTGGTGTTATCTTTCTGATTTACTCTAATCTTCAGTTAACCATTTGCTCTCATCCTTGATTTTGATTTAATCTGAATTTTAGTGGGCTTTTGGGCTCATTTTTTTTCTCTTTCATTTAGTAAAGACCCTGCAAATAATTAGACAAAAAGATAATTAAATAATAAAGTTTATTAAACAAAATAATATGGGAATATGATGATAAATATGCAATATTGGTAACCGATCACTGATCAACCAGAGTACTTATTTGATCAGACATATGGTGTTAACTTAACCATGGATAGTATTTTTTAAGAATTTTCCATTGATTGGCATCATGAGTATATCGCCATATGAATTTGTAAGGCGATAAGCTCTATTTAAGTAGACTGTCTCTATTATAAAAGGTCCCTTCCATTTGAGTTAGAATTTGCCTTTAGTCTTATGTGTCTTGACTATTGGTTGTCTGGCAGGTAAGACAAGATCGCCTTTCTTAAAGATCCGCTCTTTGATTTTCTTGTTGAAGGCTTTGAAAATTCGAGCTTGATCGAGCTCGATTTGTTGTTAAGCTTGTAAGCATTTATTATCTAAAACTTCCAACTCTTGGAGGCATAATGAATACTTATTCTCGTTTGTCATCTATGTTGTTAAGCCAATACGCAGAGATGGAATTTGAATTTTCAATGAAAGAACAGCTTCGCATCCGTACATCAAGAAAAATGGCGTGACCTTTGTTGGGATTCTCACCATTGTGCGGTAGGCCTAAAGGCATTTGCCTAACTTCTCATTGACTTTTTGAGATTAAGAAGTTTTCGAATGGTCTTATTGAAGGCTTCTACAAGACCATTGGCGGCTGGATAGTATGTTGTTGAAGATACACTCTAAACTCTAAATTTATTGTAGAATTTTTGAAATGCTTGACTGATGAATTGGGGTCCATTATCATGGATGATTCGTCGAGGTATACCGAAACGGTATATTACATGATGTTTGATAAACTTATCATGTCAGACTTGATCTCATCAGACGTCTTTACATCCTATAGAGGGATAAGTTCTGTCCATTTTGAGTCCTCTAGACGTTGATGGGTTGATGGGTCCGATGAATCCATTCCCCACATCTCAAGGGGCCTTGAAGAAGACATTGGATGAAGATGTCTTGGCGCTTGATGTATGAAGTCACCATGAATCAGACAAGAGTGATACCATCTAGTGTAGACGATAGCATCAGAGATCACCTTCAGCTAGTAGTAGCCAAGTCTTCGAAGTCGGTCCCCCAGTTTAGGTCCAGGATAATGAGCCTCGAACATGCTGTCGTGAGCTTCCCTAAGTGCCTCTTTGTGTGAAAGGCAGTAAAATAAGATTTCATCATACAATGGATGATATAGTGCTCGTCTGATCACATTGTAATAGAATCGATGGGCTTTCCTTTTGATTACAGCCACCTCTTTAGAATCATCAGGCAATATGCCTTATAAAACAAAATCAATGAATGAAAATTGCTAATCCCTGGGTCCTGGACTTATTGACGTCTCAAGAACCTGTTTAACTTGAAAATTTCCTTTTGGAGACTTGCTGCCTTCAAGGGCGAACTATAGGCAGTACAAGTCAAAGTTATAAACAAGTACTCCCTCTGTTGCTCTGTCTGAAAGAGCTAGTGAAGCAGCAAGAGATGCCAGCACATCTGCATGTGTATTTTATTGGCGAGGTACATGATTGATGTAGAAGCTTTTAAGCTTCTTAGCCATGCTGATGATTGTATTGTGATAGGGCACCAAGTCTTCATTTTGGACATCGTACTCTTCGGGGACCTGGTTAACGATGGGCTCCGAGTCACCATACTCTCCAAGATGCTTGACACCCATCTCTTGCACGAGTTGCATTCTGATTAATAGAGAGTTATATTTTGTAATATTATTGGAATATGGTTCTATTAATGAAAATGCGCGAGGATTACGTTTTGGAGACACAAGTACTACCCCCCACTCTTACTATGATATTTCCTTTAGGACCTATTCTTGAGGCACCATCGAAGAATCATTGCCAGACTTGTTCTTTGAATGATGCCTGGGTCATGCAAACTTCTACGATCTCGTCTGGGAGATATTAATAAAATTTAGTGGATCATGAGACAAGATGTTCAACCAAGAAATCTGGCACGACTTGTTCCTTCATAACTTTCTGTGACATAAATCGCATCTCATATTGTGAGAGCAATGTAGCTCGTTTCGCTTATCTATAGTTTAGTAATGAGGGTTTTGTCATAGGCAATTTTAAAGGATTGACTCTGGAGACGACATGAATGAACTAGACCATAAGATAGCGTCACATCCTCTAAACGGCGAGACTAGAGATAAACACTTTTTTTCAATCGGGTTGTAATGATGTTCAATTTTGATCATGGTTTTGATTAAGTAATAAATTTGCTGCTCATGTTCCTAGTCATTATTCTGGGCTAACAAAGCTCTCAAAGAATGATTCATTGCTCTAACATATATTAAGAAGGGTTTTCTTGATATTAGAGCTACAAGAACAGGCGGATGCGTGAGATATTCTTTGATTTCCTTAGACGCTTCTGGGCAAGTGCTATCCCAAATGAATGAAACTCCCTTCTTCATTAACTTGGTGAGGGGTTGGCAGCATCCTGAGAGATTTGTAATAAAACTTTGGATGTAGGATAATCTTCCTTGCAATCATCTTAGTTCTTTGATATTCCACGGAGGTTGTTTTGGATGGTATGAATCTTTTCGGGTCAAGGTGAATTCCATTAGATGTTACAATGAATCTAAAGAATTTGCCACTAGCCACCCCGATGAAAGATTTGGTTGAGTTGATCTTTAATTGATGTTTTCACATGATTTCGAATAGTTTCTTCAGATTTGCAAAATGATCACCTTTGTTGTGGCTTTTCACCGCAACATCTTCGATGTAGTATTCTGCTGTCATACATATGTGCTTGTGAAAAACTGTATTCATGGCGTGTTGATTTGTTGTGCCTATATTCTTGAATCTGAAGGGCATCACAGTATAGCAGTATACCCGTAGCGTTTTGAAAGATGCAAGCTTCTTATCAGAGGGATACATCTTGATTTGATTGTTGATTGTCGAAAACTATAGAGTTTAGAAAGATATTATTTGGAAACGAGTCTGTGTCTCTGACTTCTCCTAATTTAACTGCAATAGTAATGGCTATACAGGTAATGATCCACAAGGAGGGATGTGATGCATGTTTTTCGGTATGGTCCTTAAAGTAATCTTCTTTAGCTTAAGAAACTAAAATAGAAAAGAAAATAAATGGAAAATTGTCTATTTGGTTTTTGCTTGTTTCTGTTTTTGAAAATTTAAGCAAAGAAAAACTTAAAAGATGGTTGAAAAGAAAACTAGGGTTTCTAAAGAGAACTAAGAAGAAAAGAGATTTTGTTGGGTTTTTAAATATGATAAAAGATAAAAAGCTTACTAATCATCTATCACCACTAACTTACTAATCTTTGAAAGATAATTGTATCACTTTGAATCATAAGAAAAGAATTATGCCTTGGAGTTTGCATAAGATTCAAGCAAGCTACATCAGGGGAAAAGAAAACTCTACTTGAAATAACACAAGCCAAAATTCAACTTGGAACTATCAAGATTAACCATGTATAGATTAAAAAAATTATTTACTAGTTACCCATCCTCATGTGCCTGCAAGAACACTCGCTTTTTCGCCAGTCTTAAGCTTAGGACAATATCAGATTCAATCGGGTTATCTAGCAATGATTTAAAATAGTTGTAGGTAGAGATTAACAATCCATGAAGAAGAATTAGTTACGCATGATTAACGTAAATCAAGGTATAGTGAAGAAATAAAGGACTGCATAATTGAAAAAGCAAGTAAATAACAAAAAAGAATGAAGAGAAGAATAAAAACCTTATATTGATCTATCACCTTCAATTATAATAGCTTTTTCCTTCTTACAAAATCACTATTGATTTAAAACTAAAAAATTAGAAGTGAAATTTAGAAGAGAAAGCAACTAAAGAAAACCTTAATTATTGATCTCTAGGATATTTTTGTTCATCTGCCCCTGCTAGTATATTTATAGAAAAATATGAAGGGGTATACGAGTCGAAGTTGGACACCAAAGCGCATAGCCAACCGCCTTAACAATGTCGTGCCTCCACGGAAAAATAAGAAAAGGCGCAGCAAGATTAAAGCCCCTGACTTAGTGTTTTTTGCTGCATCATCACCTCACTGAGTCATTTAAACGTTTATTTTTAGAATTTGAATTTGAAATGTGAATATTCTGAGAATATTCTTTTCTCCTCTAGATTTGAAATTCAATTGATTTGGAATCCGAGATTAGGTTGGATTTATAGAATTTTGGAGTTTCTTTTCCTAAACCTACTTAAGTAAGTATTCGCACACTCATAAACAAAAAGAGTGTTAAATAGCAGAGTTTAATAAAAGATAAACAAAGGATAATATAAAAAAGTATAATAAATATGCAAATTGAAGTGTAATCACACCCCTATACCTATCATTTGATCGTCTTCGAGCAAAACTAAGAAGAAAAACTAATCTAACGCTAACCTAACTTACTTTCATAGGAATCATGATTGCATTTAGAACGTGCAACAAGCCATTAAACCTCTAAGTTAGCCCTAGAGGATGAGTTTTTGCCTCATAAGGGTTCTCAGTGAATTGCACTCATAAAATCTGATAAAAAAATAATAGATAAGAAAAGACTAAGATAAAAAAAAGATAACAAAAATTAAGGATAATTAAAAAAAATAAAAATATATATAAAAAAGAAAAATAAAAGAGATTTCTTTTTCCATTTCACAACAAGTAGTCACTAGTAATTACATTCATAAGTATTCAACAACTTTAAGCATAATCAAGTTCAATCATAAAATCAAGAAATCTAATTGTCATTCCTTAGAGATTTAAATTCAATAATTTTACTCCTTCCTAAGTCTTCCAATCCTATGCATTTTTGTGTAAGTGAAAATAGTCTTAGCTTGAGAATATTTGATTCAACCTTCACCTTTCGTAAATATATATACGTAAAATAAAAAACTTTAGAAGTTCAAAGTGTTACCACTTCATTGCCCTTTAGGCACTTTTGTTTTTTTTAATATGTATAACTTATCTAATTTTTTTGTGTAAATATCAAGGCTTCTTGAGACCCTAATACCTAAATAATTGATTATAAGATGTGCTAAAACGTATATTATATTTATATATATTTTTTATTCAAACTTACCCAATTACGTTCTGCGTAAATACCAAGGCTTGCTTAGGTCAAAACACCTAGCTAATCAATAACTAAATTTGTTTACTATAGTATATATTAAAAATAGGCTAAGTTATCATCATCATCCTAAGCATAAAACTTATGTGTGTGTGTATAAGATGCATAATTATGTCAACAAATTCTTAATGGTGTTTAATTTTCAAATTTTTTATATCTAAGTCAAAAAATATAGATTCTTTCAAATTGATCTTACCATCAAAATTCCAAACTTTTTTGGATTATTAATTCTTTAAAAACTAGTTATACCTTTTGCAAAATAATTTTTTTATTTTTTATTTTTGTATACAAAGAGAAATCCTATTTTAGTAACTAAGTTAGTTAGAACCCTCCCCCACACCTATCTATGCATTGTCCTCAATGTATGAATGAATACATATATACATGAAATAAAATATAAAAAAGGTGATGTTACCGATACATTGGGTCAAATAGACCCATCACTGTCTCATTTTCTGGCACTGATTTTAAGAATGGCTTTAGGGATTGACCATTGACTTTGAATTCATTAGCATTCTTAGCGTCGAAATCTCTACTGCACCATGTGGAAACACTATTTTCACAATAAATGGCCCTATCCATCTCCATTTCAACTTTTCTAGAAAAAGATGAAGTCTAAGAATTATAGAGTAAGACTTTTTATCTGGTGACAAAATTTTTCTTCATGATAAATTTATCATGAAAGATCTTAACCCTATTTTTCATTATCTTTGCATTTTCTTAAGCTTTATTTTTCAACTCCTCAAGTTCAAAATTTTACAATTTTCAAAGGTCACTAGCCATGTCTAGATCAAAGTTCAATTATTTAATTGCCCATAAGGTCCGGTGCTCAAGTTTTACAGGTAGGTGGTAAGATTTTCCAAAAAGTAACCCATAAAGAGGTCCTGTAAGCCCATAAAACATCCATAAGTTTGGTGAACCAATCTTTTCGATTTTGTATCACAGTTTTCTCTAAGATAAGTTTGATTTGTCTATTAAAGACTTGCACCAGCCCACTGGTTTAGAGATGATATGGTGTTAACAACTTGCGTGTGATGGCATATTTCTATACAAGAGCTTCAAAAGTTCTATTGCAGAAATGAGTACCATTATTGTTGATTATCACTTGAGGGGTTTCAAAGCGAGAGAAAATATTCTCTTTCGAGAACTTGATAACAAACTTGTTGTCATTCATTTTTCTAGGATGGCTTCTACTCACTTAGACACGTAGTCCACAACAGCCAAGATGTATTGGTTCTTAAATTAATTAGGAAAAGGACCCATAAAGTCAATGCCTCAAACATTGAAAATCTCTATTTCTAGATTGAGTTGAAGGGCATCATGTTACGCTTGAAATCCTACTAACTATTTGACATCTAAGGCACGTCTTGCAAAATTCAAAGGTATCTTAGAACAAAGTGGGCTAATGAAATCCACTTTGTAACACTTATTCAATAGTTTTGCAGGTACCAAAGTATCCATCGCATGCAAGCTCGTGGCAAAAGAAAAGAACTCGACTTCCTCATTGGGGATACATCACTTAATGATTTGGTCAGAACAATACTTAAAAAGATATGGTTCCTCCTAAAAAAATACCGGACTTGAGATAAGAACCGGTAGACATCTTGTTTCATCCAATGAGATGGTATTTGATTTGTGACTAAGTAGTTAACTATATCAGCAAATCATGGTTCTCTAAAGACAACTAAGAGTTGTTCACCAGAAAAGTCATCATTTATCAGCACTTCATTGTGAGGAGCATTTGGGTTATGATATAGATGTTCGACAATAACATTTTCTACTCCCTTTTTATCTTAAATCTCGATATCAGATTCTTGAAGAAGGAGGATTCAACAAATGGGTCGGGTCCTAGCGTCCTTCTTAAGCATTAGGTATCTAGATTGCATAATTAGTTTTAATTCCGCATTAGTTTTACATTTGATTAGCTTGTCACCTATTCACCCCCTCTAGATGCACTTACAATTAGTATCAGTTTTGGTGCTCATGATTACGGTCTAATAATCTTAAGTTAAAATTCTCATTTAGCTAATCATAATATTTGTACAAACACATGGATTTCATGACACCTCCTATGTTTGACATTCTTAACCTCCAAACTTGAAAAGTAAAGATGTCCATGTACCTAAAAGTCATAGGTATTCATGTTTATTTTGCCACTATTAAAGATTCATATTTTATAAATGGCAAACATTTAGAGGATAATGCAAAAGCCCTTCATGCTTTAGTAAGCCCTAAATGATGAATATTTATTTAGGGCTTCTAACTTTGATTCGACTTTTGTAGTATGAAACACTCTTGTCTTTATTGATGAACAAAAGCAATACTACATGGGGAGTGACTCGGAAGATGAAAGTGATACTTCCAACATGTGTTATATGGTCCAAGGGGATGACCCCCCTGAGGTAAACTCTGAATCTGAGCTTGATGAGAATGTTGACATGCTATATGATGAACTTGCTTTACTTTGTCAACAACTTCTTAAAAAGTATGAACTGTTAAAAATAAAAGAAAATTTTGAAAAATAAAAATGATTTGGTTTCAAAAGAAAAGGATTCATTAAAAATAAATTTGAAATTATTTCAAAAGAAAATGAAGTTTTGAAAAACCAAGTTATTTTGATTGAAAAAGGAGACTGCTTAAAAGGAAAATAACTTTTTGAAAAGAAAATTGTTTTAAAAGAAAAAGAAAAAGAAAAAGAAAATATTTCTAAAAAGAAAAATAATTTTGATTCTCATTCTTGACATATCTCTCATGCTAATAATGTTACACCTTATTTTGATAAAAATGAGATTCATGTCTTGAAAAATAGAATTGATTGTTTGGGCTCCACTTTGAGCCAATGTGTATTTAAACACAATAAATTGGAATCTTTTCGCAAGAAACAAGTTCCACACTTTCATACACACCCTACACGGTATACATCACATACACACCAAGCTCATACACATCATAATCATATGTATGCTAGGGTGTACAAATGCACACATTGCGGCCGCAAAACCTATTTAGCAAAATTTCATTTTGATAGAATAAATCATATAAATTTTGTAAATAAAAATGTTTAGGTTCTTTATGATGCTAACCCCCATAGACCCAAAATGAAAATATGGGTACCAAAATCTCCACCTCTTGTGTTTGATATAGGTGTGGGGTACACAAAACTTGAGAGGTTTGGTGCCTTAGTGGTGGATGCATTTGGAGCTCGAAGGGGAGACCTATTTGATGCATCGTTATCAAGGAAGTTTGGTGGAAGGACCATCATATTTTGGAGACCTAGAGATTGGTTCATTAGATTTGGTAACAATCTCTAATAATCCTATTTTAGTTTACATGCTTTTATATTAATGATTTTTTAGTATGTTTTTGGTTTAAATGCTCATTATATTAAATGCAATAATATTAGACAAGTGATATACATAGATAGTCTTTGAGATACACCCATATTTATATGAATTCATATTTTGTATTCTCACTATTGTTTAACTACTATTTATATACTAGTTCTAAAACACGTGCATTTAGCCTAATGATCATGTTTGTTTTGTACTTCATGTGGTGATTACTTGTTTAGATAAAGTTTTTATTAAAACTTGTGTTTATAGTTGTACAAGTAGTGAGCTACACTTGATTATTATGTGTTTGTATTTTATTACTCATTTGTACTCATTACATGTATATGTATAACCTAGTTTTGATGATTCTTTCATTTATTCTTATTTTTCCTATATTTGTGCATGTTTAGCTTCATGTGTATGTTATTTTTATCTAAAACTAATAGATATACATGTATATCCTTGAGTCACTTTCCTTCATGCAAAATTCTATTATGGACTCATTTGTGTTTAGGATCTGTATGTATGTTTTTAATTTCGACAAAACATACATATACCTGATGCTTGCTTAATTTTATAAAAAATTTAGTTTTGATGTTTGTTTTGAGCCTTATTGATTTATTTCATGAATATCCTATTTACATGATTTTTGTGCACTCACATTACTTTTGTTTACTTATGATTTTACTTTTATGAGCTAATTTTTGTGTCTTATAGATCTTGAGTGACAATTTTTGTGTACTTAGCATGCTTCTTGGGATATATGATTTAGTTTCATGGTTTGAAGGAATTTTATCTAATTTTTCAAAAATGATATTAAACTAGTTATTTATTTTTCACTTGATGGAGTTTTCAAACATGTTAAATTATTTTCAAACTCTTATTTTTGAAAATCCTTACCAAACCAAAGGGCAGATAGTTAGGTAACCATGCCATGTGTACCTTATTGAATATCTATTTTTTCAGGTGCATGATAAGGGTGAATTGATATGAGCCATACATGATTTCAATGTTATTTCACATTTTTGTATACTCATACTATTTTTCTTTTATATGTATGCTTCAAATCTCAATTGATATTTTTATTTTCATACATACATATATATGATTTAGATTGTGCTTATTTTACAATGCCATATATATTTTATTTTAGCACAAAAGATTTATTAGTTGGGAGTGTCCTTTCATTTTGTCATGAGCTTGCATACATTGGACACTTTGATCCCTGGAAGACTGCAGAAAAAGTGCCACAAAGTGGGTTCTATTACCCTACATTGTTTAAAGATGCCTTTAATATTTGCAAGACATGCTCTAGATGTTAAATGGTGGGTAGGATTTCATGATGTAATATGATGCCACTAAACCCAATGTTAGAAATAGAACTTTTTGATGTATGGGGCATTGACTTTGTGGGTCCCTTTCCTACTTCATTTGGGCACCAATACATTTTGGTAGTTATTGATGATGTATCCAAATGGGTAGAAGCCATCATAGCAAGACAAATGACAATAAAGTTGTTGTTAAGTTCTTGAAAGAAAATATCTTCTCACGCTTCGAAACTCCACGTGCCATAACTAGTGATAATAGCTCACATTTTTGTAATAGAACTTTTGAAGCGCTTATGCAAAAATATGGCATAACTCATAAGTTATCGACGCCATACCATTCTTAAACTAGTAAGAAGGTTGAAGTCTCAAATAGACAAATCAAACTTATCTTGGAGAAAACAGTGAGTCAAAACTGAAAAGATTGGTCCAGCAAATTGGCAGATGCCTTTTGGGCTTAGAAACCCGCTTTTAAAACGATTTTAGGGATATCTCCATATAAGTTAGTTTTTGGAAAGGATTGCCACATTCCTGTTGAGTTAGAGCACCGAGCCTTATAGGCTATTAAGCAACTAAATTTTGATTTAGATAAGGCTGGTGCGCTTCAAAAATTGTAAATTTTCGAACTTGAGGAGTTAAGAAACGAGGCTTATGAAAATGTGAATATTACATAGAATAGGGTTAAGGTTTTTTATGATAAATTTATCATGAGAAAAACTTTTTTCCACGGATAAAAAGTCTTACTCTATGATTTTAGACTTCATCTTTTCTAGGAAAGTAAAAATCACGATGGAAAGGACCATTTATTTTTAGGACTGTGTTTCCACATAGAATAGTAAAAATATGTAACATGAAGAATGGTAATGAATTAAAGGTGAATGATCAACGTTAAAACCATATTTGGAATCAGCTCTGGAGGAAGAAACAGCCATAGGTCTATGTGACCCAATGTATCGATAACAAAACATCACCTCCTTTTACATTTTATTCCATGCATACATGCATTTATTCATATATTGAGAACAATGTATGAGATAAGTATGGGGGAGGGTCTAACATGTAACATCTAACATTCTAACATGTAACATACTTAACATGATAAAGAAAATTTTATTAACATACTAACATAATTAGGTTTATAAATAAAAAACACTTTTTTAAAAGGAAACAATATTTTGATTTATTGTTATAAGTAATTAAGTTAATTTTAAGGAATATGAAAATTACAATTAAGGAATATGAAAATCACAATTAGGATTTCTCAATACTTGATCAAAATAAGATTATTTGTTTGATTACTAGAAGTAGGAGCCAAAATTGAAAAAGTAATTTAGTCTTGATTTTTACCTTGATGAAATATGCATACTTTATACACTTACACACTTAGGATTCAAAACAAAGACTCCTGTGCCTTAGAATATATATATATAAAATATGAAAAATAAACAAATCTTATTATTGATTACCTAGTTGCTTTGGCCCAAAAAGCCTTATTATTTACGCAAAAGGTAATTATGTAAGTCCGAGTGGTGTAATTCCTTGTTGTAAGGTCCCTTTGTGGAGGATCCAATAGTGGATAGTAAAATCCTTCACGGTGGTGAAGGCGGTGACGTAGAGCGATGGCTCGAACCTTGAAATAAATCTTTTTGTTTGCGATTGCTTTATTGTCACTATTTACTTGTTGATTCAAGAGCTCGCGCTTCAAAGATTGCATCAAGTACTCAAGAGGAGTCTAGCTCTTTGGATCAAGGTTTGGACCAAAATAAGAAGGAGAAGAAGATTTTTAAGAGAAAATTTTCAAGATTTGAGTCGAGTTTGTAAGTGTTAAGATTTTGTGTCTTAGGTAAAATATAAAAGATAGATTATTTGTGGATTGCTCAAGCTCATATACATACACACAAAATTTATATAGTGTTTTCATAAGAATAATTTTGATTTTAGAAAATACCATTTTAATTTTGAGCTTCAAAGAAGATATCTTTATGTTCCATGAATAGAGTTCATCAAAATAAGTTTACAAGCTTTATATGTATTTTGGATTTCATCCATACACATTGATGGTTCAAGAAAAACTTATTTGATGTTTCTTATATCATGTGTTTGAGTTTTGTTTAAATCAAAACTTTATTTAGAGCTTAATTATCAAAAACATAAATATTTCATCTTATATGTGTATTGGATCATATCTATACACATTAAGTTTCAAAAGTATTTAAAATATCTTGTTTTTATATTTAAAGAAGTTTTGAAAAATCATTTTTCAAATTGAAGATTGATTTTGAAAAATATGAGTTCTTGTTTAAGGCTAAATTTCTATATCACAAAAATAGTTCAAAAAGTTTGTAATATGTGTTGATTTTTTATCACATATATTTGTACTTCAAAGTATTTCAATGAACTTATTTTTGTAGATTTTATGTTATTTTATGGGATTTTATAGGAGTTTATAAGATCAAGTTTTAATCCTTTTTTATCCCTGACCTGGCCTCGGCGGTCGACTGACCGGTCGACCGAGCCAGAAGTCGATCGACCGAGCGGTCGACCGATGTTCACAGAACGTGCACACAGTTTTCTCGATCGACCGATGTGCACACAACGTGCACACAGTTTTGTCTTGAGGGCCGATCGACAGGATGGTCGATTGATCCAGAGAGTTCACTATCTGGATCTGGCCCCAGTCGACCGAGCGGTCGACCAGCAAGAGAGCTATGCTCTCTGGTTCTAGACTTGGTCGACCGACTGATCGACTGATAGGTCAAGACTTGGGGCGGTCGACCGGCAACCCCAACGGTCATAAATATGACCGTTGGCCGGTCGACCAGCCAGTCGACCGACAGGTCATCTAGCCTGGGGATTTGCCCCAACGGCTAGTTTTTATATCTCTATAAAAGGGGGCTGTTTTGGCTAATTTTTAACAAGATTTTGGAGAAGCTTTAGAGTCAGTTTTCCCATCTCTCATAGGGTTTTTCTCCACATGTTTTTAGGCTAAGACTTTCATGTCAAAAGGAGTGCTTTTAGGAGTGTTTTCAAAAGAGATTTCTTGAGTTTTCCACCACTCTATTTACCTTGTTTTCTCACACAAACTTGAGTCTTCCATTACTATATCAATTCTCTAGGGATATTTATTGTAAGAGTTATTTTTGTGATTAAGAGAAGTGAACATAAGTTTTGATTCTTGTATTGTAAGGAGTAGTGGAGGTTGTGGCCTCAATGAAAAGAGTTTTGCGGTGATCAACTGAAGTGATCCTCAAGTGTTCAACTTGTGGTTGAAGGAGTTGTAGAGGTGCGGCCTCGACAAGGTAGTGTGCTTGCGTGTGTTGTTCTTGTGGAACAAGTGAGAGACTTGCAGGTCTAAAAGTTCTTGAGGGAGCTCATTGTAGGTGTTGTGGCACCGAGTGATCTTGCGGGATCGATTATAGTGAAAATCCTTCATAGCATTGAAGGTGGGAACGTAGAGCTAGTGTGCTCGAACCTCAAAACAAATCTCCCATATTTTTGATTGCTTATCTCTCTCTCATTTGTGTTTTATATCTTGCATGCTTATATTGTTCATCTCTTCATATTTATTTGTATTTATTTGAATATATGCTTGGGTTTGTTTGCTCACACTTGTATTCAACCAAAAGAGCAATAATGCACCTCAACTCTTAATCTAGAGGAATCTTGAGGAGATAGTCCCGAGCCCTTCACCGAGAATTCGGTTACACTCTTGTGTTATACGTTATTTGTAGTGTAATAGTTTTTAGATTGCATGACTAATTTTAATTCCGCATTAGTTTTGCAATTGATTAGCTTGTCACCTATTCACCCCCCTCTAGGTATACTTACATGTTGATGGTATCACTTTTGGATCTACTAATAAAAAGTTTTGTAAGAAAATCGAACAATTCTCCATGATGAGTTTTTCAGATGCTGGCTATGCCGGTTGTAGAATGGCTAGGAAGAGCACAAGTGAAACTTGTCAATTTTTAGGACATTGTCTTGTTTCATGATTTTCTAAGAAATAAAATTATGTAACCCTCTCAACCGTCGAGGTGGACTATGTTGTGGCCAGAGCTTGTTATGCACAAGTCTTTAGATGAAATATACTCTCCTTAATTATGATTATATTTTGATCATATCAAAATATTTTGTGATAATACTAGTACTAAATGTAAATCAACTAGAGGAGATGAACAAGTGATGTGCTAATCAAATGTCAAACAATGTGAAATTAAAAACTATTACACTACAACACAAAGTATAACCAAAGAGTGAAACCGAATTTTTGGTGAAGAGCTCTAGAACTTTTCCTCAAGATTCATCTAAACTAAGAGTTGAGGTGCTTCAATATTCTCTTGGTTAAATATAAATGTGAGCACACAACAAATATCAAGCATGTGAAGATGTGAACAATATGAGAGCATGCGAGATACAAAATAATCCCAAGCATGTATATCAATTAAGCATAAGTAAATATCAAGCATATAAAGATGTGAACAATTTGAGTATGCAAGATATAAACACAAGTGAGTTGAGAGAGAGATAAGTAATCGCAAACACGAGAGAATTGTTTTGAGGTTCGAGCCACTTGCTTTACGTCCCCGCCTTCACCACTATAAAGAATTTTCACTATAAACGACCCAGCAAGATCACTCGTTGCCGCAACACCTACAATGAGCTCCCTCAAGAACTCTTGGACCCGAAAGTCCCTCACATGTTCTCACAAAATAATACACAACACGAACATGTAAGCTCGCCGAGGCCGTAACCTTTACAACTCCTCAAAATATAAAGGTGGAACACTTGGTGATCACTTTTCTTGATCACCAACAAATACTCTCACAAACAAGGATCCTATAGGATGGATATAATAATGAAAAGATCAAGCATACGTGAGAAAATTAAATAGATTTTGAAGTAGAAAACTCAAGAAAATCCTATTGAGAACTCAAGAGAATCACTCTTGAAAAACTTTCTTTTTTTATGAAAATGAAGCTCCAAAAGCTTGGTGAGAAACTCTGTGGAAGATATGAAAACAGGTCTTAAAAACACTTGTAAAAATCTTGTTGAAAACTGGCTAAAAACGCATGTATATAGGCATTAGAAATAACTAGCCGTTGCGCTCTGAACCCAGCTAGATTGGTGATTGAAGTTTTACCTGCACACAAATACAGAATTTCTGAACTTAAAATAAAGAGTGCAAGTACTCAATACTACTGCAATAGCAAGTGGCTATGCGGGTCGTGATCCACAAGAAGGGACTAGCGATGGAAGCTTTTTTAGCAAGTTCTCTTTTAAGTTACATTCAATGATTAAAGATCTTCTTTTAGTTCTTTAAAAGAAAAGAAAAAAATAAGTTAAAGTTAAATTAGGAAGAAAGTGGTAGATTGAGAAGGCGGAGAAAAACAGAAAATGACTTTGTACAAAGAAAGTGAAAAAGAGTGATAAAAGAAGTAGTAGATTGTGGTGTTCTAAACTAAAGAATTAAAAGAAAAGAAACTAAAAATTACTTACCTCTTTTAGCCAAATACTTACCTTGAATCTGTGCAATGATGTTACTTTGAAGCAGAGGCGATCAGTGTATAGCTCATAAGAGTTGATTCCCCTCTCTTTCACATTACATCATCAAGACGATACAAGTATGAAATGATATAGAATGAGACTAAAAATCCATCATCATGAGCTATCACTGACACTCGCAAAGGCAAGACTCTTTCGATGCTATAAGACTCACTTGGATAGCAATTGGTTCCAAAAGATGAAAAGTAGAAAGGAAGAAGAAAAACATAAAAAATAAAGAAGAACTTACAAATGCAACTATAGATTCAATCTTGTAACAATAAGAGAAAAGAAGACAACTTACACCAGTGTCACTCTCAGTACAAGCTTCACTCTCGTTCTCCTATGAAACTCTGATCTCCTCTGAATTACATAAATAAAACTAAAAATTGCATTAAAAGAAAAATAAAAACTACACTAAAAAAAGGAGGAAAATGGCCTATTTCTGCATGGTCGCTCCCTGTACGCTCTAAAAAACCATGTATTTATAGGCAAAACCAAACAGAGGAGAGTGTATGAAGATAGGGAGAGGAAACGCTCCCCCAACGCCCTTAACAAGGCCGTGAAAATGTGGCTATGGCCGCATTTCCGCGGCTTGGCTATGGTTACAGGTCCTTATTTCGCGATATGACTTTATCTGTTATGGATTTCCAATTTCAGCTCCTGCATTTGACGAAACGGCTTTTGATCTTGGGCTTTCACCAATAGATTTGTAGAGATTTGTTCTAACTAATTTTCAACTGATCTGATTTGTCCTGATCTGCCCTGATTTTCTGAGTTCGAAATAATTATGAATTAAATCAGAATTTTAATGGGCTTTTGGGCTCCTTTCTCTTTCCTTTCTTTTAGCAATAGGCATGCATATAAATTAGACAAAAATTAGGATTAAAAGCAGAGTTTATTATATAATAAGTATGAGAACATGATAATAATTTTGCAATATCAGTGATCAATCAATTGGCATGCCGGTCGACCGCCCGATCGACCGTCAAATTTTTTACTATAGGGGTTGTCGATCGACTTCCTGGTCCACCTCACCCAAAAGCCAAAGAGCAGCCTCTCTGGTCGGTCAATCGCTCAGTTGACCAGGACCAACCCGAGAGCTCTGTAACAAGAGACCCTCAAGGGTCGGTCGACCGATTGGTCAACCGCCCATAAGGCGTGTGCACTTGTTCACGTTGGTCGACCGACTCAGCCTTCGGTCGACCGGTCGGTTGACCGCAAGCAGCCCAAAACAACATTTTGAAATATTTTGAACATCTTTTTAAATATATTTTAAATACCAGTAAATCTCCATAAATTTCACAAAAATAAGTTCATTCAAATACAATGTAACACAAATATGTATGACAAAAAATAACATATATTTCAAACAAGTGAACTATTTTTTAGGTAAAGAAATTAAAGTATAAACCAAAGCTGGTATTTTTCAAAAACCAACTTCTAAATGAAAATCATTTTTTTCTATAAACTTGTATAAATATAAAAATAAGATATTGAAACATATTTAAAGCATAGTATATATGCATAGAATCCAATACACACAGTAAATGATATATACATGTTTTTGACAATAAAAATCAAAATAAGTTTTGATAAAAACAAACTTAAATATATGAAATAGATACAAAAAAATAAGTTATCTAAGCATATAAAGTATAAATGCATGTGGATGAAATCCAATATACATATAAAACATGTAAACTTATTTTGATGAAATCTATTCATGAAACCGAAAGATGTATTCTTGAAACTCAAAACCAAAATGGTTAAACCAAAAACTAAAACTATTTAATATGAAATAAAATATAAATATTTTGTGTGTGTATGTGCTTGAGCAATCCACAAATAATTTATCTTTTACATTTTATCCTAAAATAAAAATCTTAAACTCACAAACTTAGACTCAACTCTTCTTGAAAATCTTCTCTTGAAAATCATCTTCTCCATCTTGACTTATCCAAACTTGATCCATGAGCTAGACTCCTCTTTGAATACTTGACGCGATCTTGAAGTACGAGCTCTTGAATCAACATGTGATAGCTTCAAAGCATGACTTCAAATCTTTTGTTGAAGCTAAACACTGACTAAGACCTTGATTGAATATATGAAACTTAATAAATACAAGATCATTAGTACTATAACTACATGAGTTAATCATCATCAAAAATAGAGTGAGGGGCCTTTGGGCCAACAATCTCCCCCTTTATGATGATGACAAAACTCATGAGTTATATATGCATGGATTAAAGATAAGCTTCTTAGAAGCTCCTCCTTAACTCATGCATAGCATAAAAATATGTAGATATTCAATGAAGTTCAAAAACTAAACAAATATAAACATATATGCATAGACAAAAACGTAGCATGCATATATAAAATATAAATTTCTCTTTCCCTTTTTGTCAATTCATTAATAAAAGGGTAAAGAAAAATAAGGAAAATATATATGAGATATAAATCCATGAAGACGAGAGACTATAAAGTTAACTCCCCCTGCATACATGCATTATATGAAGAAAGAGATGATTAAACCCTAACCCATATAAGCATAATATACAATGTATACTATTGGAACTTAGATTTTGATGATAACAATTATGATGCAGATACATTGGAGCTCTATCCCAAAAGCTAGTGCTGAGTTTTGATTGCTCAAAATTATTCAAGGATATTTATTATTTTTGTGTATTTTTAGAAATTTGTTAAAAGCCTTGATCATACATACAAAGTAGTCTTATAGTCGACTAACCCCTTTCTATAGTCGACTAACATATCCTTTAGTCTACTTATAATAGTCTATAGTCGACTAAGTGTCTTCACAGAAAAAATATCAGTTCTCTATTTGTTGATTGTAAGCAATATTAGTCGACTAACCTTCTCTACTGGTCGACTAATTTTAGTATCCAAAGACATCATTCTATGTCAGTCTTCTATAGTCGACTTGATCTTTAGGCTAGTCGACTAACTCAGGCATAACTTCTCATATTATCGATTACTCTCATATCCTAGTCGACTAATTCCAATTTCTGACTGTTATTTAGTTTTGATTTTTTGGTGTTTTCTCCAACGTTCTGATTGTCAAATTTGAGTTGATAACTTCCCTAACTAATCATTGGTTTTACCTATAAGTAGGGATGTTATCCTTGGATGTAATCACCACTTCAAATCATTAATTTTCTGTCCAAAACTCTATTGAAAATTCTGTTTTTCAAAAAACTAGTTTCTATTTTCTATTTTTCACACAAATCCAATTCTTTTGTGGAGAATTTTGAGAGTCCTCCTATAAGATATCTTGTTCACAATCACGTACAAGTTTTCAAAGCTTATAGGATATATTATAATCATTCAAAGAGCAAGTGTCTTATTGGTGTACAAAAGAGTTGTACAGATCTGACAAAGGGTGTTTTGTCAAATGGTGTACAAGGAGTTAATTTTGGGGGGTATCAAAATTAGGATAAGAAAAATCTCAAACGGGTTTCTTGGGGACTGGATGTAGGTCACGAAGACCGAACCAAGATAAAATCTCTCATGTTTGCGTTTACTTCTGAAATTTATTCTATGCATTTTTCTTTCCTGCAAGTAGTTTATTTTTATTAAAAGTTTATAAACACTATTCATCTCTTCTTTAGTGTTTTTGTTGTCTTGTTTATAGATCTTACATTTAGTATCAGAGCCAAGTTGCAGTGTTCAAGGTGGCAATAGAGTTTCCCTTATCACAATTCAAAGAAGGACATTCTACACAACGTCCACCATAATTTATGGATCAAACTACAACTATTGAAAGTGTAGAATGAAGATCTACTTGCAATCACTCGACTATGACTTATGGAACATAGTGGAAGCACCATTCACCAACTTACCACCAATTATGATACTTGGAGTAAAAATCAGAAGAAGACTGTCAATCTTGATACCAAAACAATGAACGTGCTTTTCTTTGCCTTGAACAAAGAAGAATTCAATCGTGTGTTCGCAGCCAGATCTGCAAATCAAATATGACAGATTTTACAGGTAACACATGAAGGTACAAATAACGTTAAAGAATCTAAAATCTCTGTTCTTGTTCACATGTTTGTGTTGGCCCAAAGGCTTTCCACTCTAGTTTTGATGATGACTAACTCATGTAGTTATGTGTACTAATAATCTTGTGTTTTAGTCTCAGATCATTAATCAAGATATTAGTTGGTGTTTAGCTTCAACGAGATGATTTGGAAGCTTGCACATGTTGATTCAAGAGCCCGCGCATCAAAGATGATTTATTGCAATTGCTTGGCGAATCAAGTTTTTGGATCGAGTCAACTTGGAGATTGCGCTCTACAAGAAGACTTAGGTATCCATAGTTTTTAGTTTGGGTTTAGATCTTAATTGTAAAGATTAGTATAGTATGATAAGCTCAAGTTCACAACACACATGTTTCACATTTTGAATATTGTTTTTCGGTTTTTGGTTTAACCGATCTTGGTTTTCATGAATAGATTTTATATCAAAACAAGTTTACATGGTTTAGTGTATATATGATTTGTTCTATATACATGCATGCTTCTATTGCTTAAACAAACTTAGTTTGATATTCTATTTCATGTGTTTTATGTTTTGGTATTTTTATCAAAACATTATTTTGGACTTAATGACAAAAATCATGATATATATATGGTTCTTGTATATTGAATTTCTATTCATATACAATATGCTTCAAAGTGTTTAAATATCATATTTTTGTATCATGGATGAGTTTTAGACAATGTGTATTTTCTATTCAAAATACAAGGTTTTAGAAAATACGGTTTTTGGTTTTTGGCAAAATTTCTATGACACAAAGATAGTCAAATATGTTTGAAATTTGTGTTAGGATTTTTAACACAAGTTTATATTTCAATATAAAATGATAAAACTATTTTTGTGAAATTTTAGAGATTTTGTGGGATTTATTGGAATATTTTTACCTCTGTTTTTCTGACCCATTTATAGGCTGACAGGCCTGGTCGGTCGACCGAAGCGGTCGACCGCACCAAGGGCCGGTCGACCGGTTCGGTCGACCGACGTGCACAGACCTGTGCACGTCTGCAGCCCAATGGGCCGGTCGACCGAAGCGGTCGACCGACGGAGAGCTGTTTGCTCTCAGGAATTTTCGGTCGACCGGACCGGTCGACCGGCAGCAGTAACGTTTGAAAATTCGAACGTTGGGCGGTCGACCGGCAGGGTAAAACTGGCAAATGTTCTGTTAAACGGCTATTTTCTGTTATTGCCTATAAATACCCCATTTGAGAGAGTTATTCTCTAAGAATTTTTGGGCTAAAATTTTCTATCTCTCTGGTGTTTTTGCTGCAATCAAAATAGGTTTTTGGATTCAAAGTGAACAATCTTTTGTGTTTTTGATTAGGGTTTGAAAAACCAAAGAAAAGGGATTTTGGGAAAAGCTTTTGAATTGAATCTTTATATCTTGATTTCTTTTATTTCCCAAAGATTTTCTTTGAGTTGCTGGTTTCAAATCCCTTGGTTTTCTCCACACTTGAGCTAAAATCTACTATCTTGTCTATAGGATTTTTGTGGGAGAAAAGGAGATTGTTTGTGGTTATTGCTTTAAACCACCAAGTAGCAAGAGATTGTTTTGTGGTAGTTGTTGGAAACCACTCAGTTGTAAACCTTACCTTTGTGTGGCTTTTGGGAGTTGTGTACTCCGGTGATTGTAACTGTCTGAGTGATAGTGAAGCTAGAATCCATCTGGGGATGGCGGGGATGTAGAGCTGGGTGCTCGAACCTCGAGAACATATCTTGGTGTTTGCGTTTGATCGATTGGCTCTCACTATCTCTATCTCTATTTACTTTGTGCCTTGCATTACTATTCATATTGTTCATCATATTTGCTTGGCTTGGTTGTGTGTGCATCACTAGTTGATCACACTTGAGTGCTCATTGCATTTAGTTTTTAAATTCCGCATTTAGTTCATAGATTAGCATTGTCACCTATTCACCCCCCCTCTAGGTGACTTTTCAATTGGTATCAGAGCTAGCGCTCCTGATATTTAGGTTTAACCACCTAGGAGTGAGATCTTGGTTTGCTAATCTTCATTTGCAATTATCATTTGTACTCATACTAGTTTGCACTCATGGCTAGCCCTCCTATATTTGACCATTTTAGACTTGATGCTTGGAAGGTGGACATGACTAGGCATTTAAAAACTCTAGGTCATCTAGTTTATCAAGCCATCACTATAGAAACCCTCCCTAATAGTAGCAAGCATAAGAAAGCCAATGCACTTGCACTTAAAACACTTAGAGCATCTTTTGATAATAATCTTTTACTTGTTTTGATAGTTTTGATTCGGCTTTTGCAGTTTGGAGCGTCTTGACATCTCCGGAGCTTCCAAGGATCATTAACAATATGAGGAGATCTATGAGAGATGTATCCGAAGAGCCTTGTTTTATGGCATATGGGAAAGACTCCCATGAGGTACAATCGGACTCTCAAATAGATGATAGCTCTAGTTCATATTGCCATGGTTGTTTTGAAGTTCAAAATTTGAATGTTGACCTTGCTTCTAAACTTGAAAATTTTATGGAAAAACATGAGATTTTGAAAAAGAAACATTTTGACTTAAAAGAAGAATTAAAGGATTTATGTTCAACTTTTGAATCGGTTTTGCAAGAGAAAGAAGAGATCACTAGTGAACGTGACTCACTACAATCTCAACTTGAAATTGCACTTAAAGAGATTGAAGACTTGAAAAACAAAAATGATTTTTATGATGTTGTAGAACACAATGAGGTTTTGTCTTCTAGATTGGATCTTGTTTTCAAAGAAAATCTTACTTTGAAAAATAAAATTGATTCAATTACGAAAGAATTGGATTTGGTTTTGATTAAAAATAAATCTTTACAAAATGAGATTGATATTCATGTTTGTCATACTAATGTAGCTTCTACTTCTTGCACTTCTATAGCATGTTCCACTTTGTCTTCTAGCATAGAAAATGATATAAATAATTTGAAGAAAAGTGTTGATTGTTTGGGCTCCACTTTGAGCCATTGTGCCATGAATCACACACGATTGGAAACCTTGGTTCGCAAGAAACAAGTTCCAACCTTGCATGCACACCCATCTAGGCATACACATGCTTTTCATGATCACCACCATCATATGTATGCTCACGTGTACACATGTACACATTGTGGTCGAAAAGGCCACCTTGCTAGATTTTGTTATGATCACATTTATCATGAAAATTTGGCAACTAATTATGTTTGGGTTAGAAAAGAAACTAACCCCCGTGGACCCACTAGAAAATGGGTACCAAAAACCACCTCTTTGACTTTTGATGTAGGTGGGAGCTCTCGCATCACTTGAGGGCATTGGTGCCTTGAGGTGGATGCATTCTAAGCTTAAAAGAGAACCATTTGGATGCTTCACTCTCAAGGAGATTTGGTGGAAGGACCACCGTGTTTTGGAGAACTAGAGATGCACCTTCATCGGTTTTGGTATCATTCTCTAACTCCCATTTTTATTTTGCATGCTCATCAATTTATAGCATGTTGTGTTTTGATGTTCATTATGATTATGCCTTGTTCATTAGACTTGAGATATACATGTTTAGTTACTTGAGCACCCATGTTTCATATGGATCTATATTTAGTGTTCACTTCTTATTTAAGCTAACATGTATGCCCTAGATCTAATGCACATGCATATGCATAATGATCATATGATGTTCATGATTCCATGATTTTTGTTTAGATGATTATATGGATGTTTGTGATATATCTTGTGTGCATTTCATCATTGCACTTTATTCATTCTTTGTTCGATCAATTCTCATACAACAAGGTTGCATTGCGCACCTCTAACCCATTCAAGGGGAATCAGGAGGAAGGAGTTCAAGAACCCTTCACGGGGTATACGGCTCTTAGTCTTGTTTTGAGAGATCGTTACATCATACATCCATCTTAGTTTTAAAAGGTCATTAATACTTCATATTTTTGATTAATATGTTCATATTGATTTTTGACCCGTTTTATGCCTCATGATTTGATTACTTGCTTGAATGTTAGTTTTCATTAAGACTAGGATTTATACTTGAACAACTAGTGAGCTACAAATAGACCTTTATATATTTGTGCTTGAACGCTCATTTGTAGTCATTTGATGTACTAGTATAGTCTAGTTTTGATGATTCATGCATTTGACTTGTATTCCTCATTTTTAATGTGTTTCTATGATCTTGTGGTTGACTTCATGTATATGTCTATCTTGTCCAAATTATTGTTTATACATATACATCCTTGAGCCACGTGCCTTCATGCATATACTTTTGTGGACTCTTCATGTTTAGGATATGTATGTATACTTTAGTTTGTACATGACATACATATGCCTTGAAGTTTAAATCGTTTGGATGAATTTCATGTTTTTAATATTGAGCTTGATTGTCCATTTTCATGTTGATATGTTTCTCACAACACTTGTACACTCACTCTATCTATGTTTTCTCATGACTTAGTTTTCATGAGTACAAGTTATGCTATATGGATTTTGAGTGTTTTAGTGCCATGTGGTTTACATGTGTCTTCATGAAAATTTTTTTTGGATCTCATACTAGTTGATTCATATAACTAGTTATGATATTCTTCCTTGGTAGAGATTTTCAAACATACTACTTTTTCAAACCTATTTTTGAAAACCCCTACCATCTATGGGCGGTTGGATGGGAGACCATGATCAAGTATGTTTCATCTTGAAAATCATTTAAAACTTATCTTGGATGGGTGGTAGTTGATATGAGTTATACACTTGACCTTACTTTTGTTATTTCAATTGGTATCATTGAGTTCTTTCAATTGGTATCAATATGACATATTTTTTTGTATACTCATATGTGTTTGCTTTGTGTATGTATGTTTGCACCTCATATAGTATCAATTTCAATTGATGTCTAATCTTTTACATACATAGAAGTTTCCTTTGTGCCTATCATATTCATATATTTTAGAGCACAAATCTTGATTTTGCATAGCTTGATTTTAAATGACTATATTGTTTCAATTGATGAGTTTTTCAATTGGTATCTTAATACAAGCTTATGCATAAGTTTCTTTGGTATTTCATAAAGAGGGAGAAAATTCGTATTTTGTATTTCAATTAGCATTTGTTTTGCTTTTCACTCCCTAACTTTATGATGAAAAATGATTGGAAAATTTACATTGTTGTGTAATTGGTATCAAGAAGCCATTTGTGTTAAAAATTTCTTCTATTGGTATTTAGAGGCTATTTGTTTACTTAAATAGGTATCAATTTGTTTTATTGGCAGTTAATATTCTTGTTTCTATGCCTTGTATAATTTTGGTATTGGCATTCCTTAAATTATTGATAATTTCAAGTGATATCAATTGGATATCAAGAGTTTAGTTTATTATTTCAATTGATATCAAGAGCTTGTTTGGTATATCTAAAGCTTTAGCTATGTTTGATTTGTTTTTGGTATCAAGAGATTTAGCAATTTTATGTTTTATCCCTTCGTTGATTTTAGGGGGAGAAATATTTGCCTTCATCATGCATTGCTTTACCCCTTTGTTGATGAGTGACAAAAAGGGGGAGAGGAATTTGTAGTTTATATGCATGGTTGATTTATGCATATGTTCTTGTTTTGTTTTGGTATGTTTTATTATGTGTTTGAGAACATTCATTGCATATGTTCTTGTTTTGTTTTGGTATGTTTTATTATGTGTTTGAGAACATTCATGCATACCTTATATGTTTTGTTGTTATGCATGAGTTAAGGGGGAGCTTCTTTGAAGCTTTACTTTAATCCATGCATATATAACTCCATGAGTTTTGTCATCATCAAAAAGGGGGAGATTGTTGGCCCAAAGGCTTTCCACTCTAGTTTTGATGATGACTAACTCATGTAGTTATGTGTACTAATAATCTTGTGTTTTAGTCTCAGATCATTAATCAAGATATTAGTTGGTGTTTAGCTTCAACGAGATGATTTGGAAGCTTGCACATGTTGATTCAAGAGCCCGCGCATCAAAGATGATTTATTGCAATTGCTTGGCGAATCAAGTTTTTGGATCGAGTCAACTTGGAGATTGCGCTCTACAAGAAGACTTAGGTATCCATAGTTTTTAGTTTGGGTTTAGATCTTAATTGTAAAGATTAGTATAGTATGATAAGCTCAAGTTCACAACACACATGTTTCACGTTTTGAATATTGTTTTTCGGTTTTTGGTTTAACCGATCTTGGTTTTCATGAATAGATTTTATATCAAAACAAGTTTACATGGTTTAGTGTATATATGATTTGTTCTATATACATGCATGCTTCTATTGCTTAAACAAACTTAGTTTGATATTCTATTTCATGTGTTTTATGTTTTGGTATTTTTATCAAAACATTATTTTGGACTTAATGACAAAAATCATGATATATATATAGTTCTTGTATATTGAATTTCTATTCATATACAATATGCTTCAAAGTGTTTAAATATCATATTTTTTTATCATGGATGAGTTTTAGACAATGTGTATTTTCTATTCAAAATACAAGGTTTTAGAAAATACGGTTTTTGGTTTTTGGCAAAATTTCTATGACACAAAGATAGTCAAATATGTTTGAAATTTGTGTTAGGATTTTTAACACAAGTTTATATTTCAATATAAAATGATAAAACTATTTTTGTGAAATTTTAGAGATTTTGTGGGATTTATTGGAATATTTTTACCTCTGTTTTTCTGACCCATTTATAGGCTGACAGGCCTGGTCGGTCGACCGAAGCGGTCGACCGCACCAAGGGCCGGTCGACCGGTTCGGTCGACCGACGTGCACAGACCTGTGCACGTCTGCAGCCCAATGGGCCGGTCGACCGAAGCGGTCGACCGACGGAGAGCTGTTTGCTCTCAGGAATTTTCGGTCGACCGGACCGGTCGACCGGCAGCTGTAACGTTCGAAAATTCGAACGTTGGGCGGTCGACCGGGCCGGTCGACCGGCAGGGTAAAACTGGCAAATGTTCTGTTAAACGGCTATTTTCTGTTATTGCCTATAAATACCCCATTTGAGAGAGTTATTCTCTAAGAATTTTTGGGCTAAAATTTTCTATCTCTCTGGTGTTTTTGCTGCAATCAAAATAGGTTTTTGGATTCAAAGTGAACAATCTTTTGTGTTTTTGATTAGGGTTTGAAAAACCAAAGAAAAGGGATTTTGGGAAAAGCTTTTGAATTGAATCTCTATATCTTGATTTCTTTTATTTCCCAAAGATTTTCTTTGAGTTGCTGGTTTCAAATCCCTTGGTTTTCTCCACACTTGAGCTAAAATCTACTATATTGTCTATAGGATTTTTGTGGGAGAAAAGGAGATTGTTTGTGGTTATTGCTTTAAACCACCAAGTAGCAAGAGATTGTTTTGTGGTAGTTGTTGGAAACCACTCAGTTGTAAACCTTACCTTTGTGTGGCTTTTGGGAGTTGTGTACTCCGGTGATTGTAACTGTCTGTGTGATAGTGAAGCTAGAATCCATCTGGGGATGGCGGGGATGTAGAGCTGGGTGCTCGAACCTCGAGAACATATCTTGGTGTTTGCGTTTGATCGATTGGCTCTCACTATCTCTATCTCTATTTACTTTGTGCCTTGCATTACTATTCATATTGTTCATCATATTTGCTTGGCTTGGTTGTGTGTGCATCACTAGTTGATCACACTTGAGTGCTCATTGCATTTAGTTTTTAAATTCCGCATTTAGTTCATAGATTAGCATTGTCACCTATTCACCCCCCCTCTAGGTGACTTTTCAGTTTGAACTCTTCAAAATGAAGGAGAATGAAACTATTGCATAAATAATTACAAGGTTCACTGACATTACAAATTTCTTTATAGCTCTTGGAAAGGAATACACTCAAGTTGAAAAAGTTAGAAAGATTCTTCGTGTACTCACATTAGATTTGGAGAAGAAAACTATTGAAATAGAAGAAGCAAATGACCTTTCAACAATGCCATTAGAAAGCCTTAATGGTAATTTAATTGCATATGAAGTTCAACTTAAAGATAGGAAGAAGGATGAACAACAACTTCAATCCAAGAAGAAAGTACTTGCCTTCCATACATCCTTATATATGGACAATTCAGATGATGATGAAGAGAAGATGGCAATGCTCTCAAGAAAATTTAAAAATTTCTTGAAATACGATAAGTTTAATCTTATTTGTTTTAATTTTAATAAATTATGTCATATAAAGAAAGATTGCCCATTGCTAAAATACAAAAGGAACTTCAAGTTTAACAAATTCAACAAAAAGAAGAAAGATTATAAGGCAACTTGGGAGAATAGTGATTCATCTTCCTCTGATGTAGAAGAAGCCACTGAAACTGCCAATGTCAGTTTTATGGCTCAAGAAGATGAGGTACAGGAATATACTGAATTATTAGATGCATTTCATGAATTATATGATGATCTTAAGAATGAAAAGATTAAAAATAAATTTTTAACAAAGAAAAATGAAAGACTTAATAAAAAAAATTCACTTTATATTTCTCAAATGTCTTCCTTAAATTCTCAAAAAATGACTTTGAAAAAGTTATTTCATTTTTAATAAAAGATAATGAGAATTTCTTAAAAGAGAATGCTCTTAAAAAAGAAATTGTTTCCTTAAATTCTAGAATTTCTATTTTAAATAAAAAATTATAAATTTTAAAATTAAATATGAAGAAATTTTAAAAAATGTGACAAAATGTAATAAGGGAACAGAAAATTTAAATGATTTATTATCTATCAGAAAATGTCAAATAAATCGTTTTGGTCTTGAATTTTCAAAATATAAGTTTTAAAAACCTAGACATGTTGGTCTTAGATTTTCAAAAGATGATGTTGGAAAATCAATACATTTTTATAAAAAGAATAATCATAATCCATATAATTCTTTTGTGAAAAGAAATACTAATACTATTTCAAAAAGAATTAGGAACAAATATATATGGATTCCTAAACATCTAAATATTGTAGATAAAAATGTTTATATTGCATCATTGATACATCATGTCTGTGATTCTTGTAATTATATTTATACTAACAATTGGAAATCAAATTTAAATTGGGTTGGGTTCCAAAAGGCTAATGTTTTAACCTTATCATGATGGGTACCATTCAAAATGTTTATCTTATAGGTACCTTATTAAGAAAAATTGAATACTTGATAGAAAATTATTTCACACTTGATATTTGCACTATATATGTATCATATATGCATGCCATGATACATTTATTCAGGGAATAGAACTTTTATCTATATTTGTTATAATCTGTTCTTTGTAGTGGAGTTTTTCTCAATATGGGGAGTTTATATACACACAGCTTGTCATCATCAAAAAAGGGGGAGAATGTTGGAACTTAGATTTTTGATGATAATAACTGTGATGCAGATACATTAGAGCTCTATCTCAAAAGCTAGTGCAGAGTTCTAATTGCTCAAGATTATTTAAGGATATTTACTATTTTTGTGTATTTTTAGAAATTTTTTAAAAACCTTGATCACACATACAAAAGAGTCTTATAGTCGACTAACCCCTTTCTATAGTCGACTAACAAATCCTTTAGTCAACTTATAATAGTCTATAGTCGACTAAGTGTCTTCATAAAAAATATCAGTTCTCTATTTGTTGACTGTAAGCAATATTAGTCGACTAACCTTCTCTGCTGATTGAATAATTTTAGTTTTCAGAGACTTATCATTCTATGTTGGTCTTCTATAGTCGACTTGACTTTTAGGCTAGTCAACTAGCCCAGGTAAAACTTTCTATACTAGTTGACTGCTCTCATATCCTAGTCGACTAACTACAGTTTCAAACTGTATTTAGTTTTGATTTTCTTGTGTTTTCTCCAACTTTCAAATTTTCAAATTTAAGTTGATAACTTCCCTAACTGACCATTAATTTCACTTATAAATAGGGATGTTATCCTTGGATGTAATAGGCACATCAAATCATTAGTTTTCTGTCCAAAACTCTATTGAAAAAAATCTGTTTTCAGAAAACTAGTTTCTACTTTTTATTCTTCACATAATTCCAATTTTTTTGTGAAGAATTCTGAGAGTCCTCCTATAAGATACCTTGTTCACAATCACGTACAAGTTTTCAAAGCTTATAGGATATATTATAATCATTCAAAGAGAAAGTGTCTTCTTGGTGTAGAAAAGAATCGTACAGATTTGGCCAAGGGTGTTTTGTCAAGTGGTGTACAAGGTGTTGATTTTGGGGTGTATCAAAATCAGGATAAGGAAAATCTCAAGCGGGTTGCTTGGGGACTGGACGTTGGTCACCAAGACCGAACCAGGATAAAATCTCTCATATTTACCTTTGTGTTTTTCTGAGATTTATTCTATGCATTTTCCTTTCCTACAAGTAGTATATTTTATTAAAAGTTTATAAACACTATTCATCTCTTCTTTAGTATTTTTATTGCCTTGTTTATATATCCTATATAAACGGAGATGTTAAGCTCCCCTACACACATGTACTACATAAAGAAAAGACGTCGAGCTATTCTTTGTATACTACACTTATCATGAATCTATATACAGAGGAGATGTTAAACTTCCCTTGCATATAAGAAATACATGTCAAAACAAATTGTAAAAAAACAATTAAAATAAATTTTGATACCACTTGTAATCAACAAAACAAATTTTTATACATATGAAATCAATTAAACAAATTTTGATACTACTTAAAAACAAAACAAGATAATTTTTTTGATAAACCAATAGAAAATATACTAGTAGATAAATATAAATATTATCTTACAGATAAACATAAACATGAAAGTATTTTAAGTCAAAGAACTTTTTTTCTTTTTTGAAATAATCACAAAACTAATGCATACGCTTGTTGAAAATAAAAGCAAATGCTACTTGAAATTTAACACTTACATTTATATAAAAACTTGAATGAGTATACAAAAATGAAATAATATGAGAATCATGTGTATAATTCATATCATCCACACCATCATATATAAGTTAAAAAAATACTCATTAAAACACACAAGGCATGATCGCCCAACCAACCACCGTCTAAGGGTAAAAGTTTTCAAAAATAAGGTTTTAAAAATAGTATAGCTAGATTGAAAACACTACCAAGTGAAGAATAAAAAACTAGTTTATAATAATAGTTTTGAAAACTAGTTAAAAATCCTTCAAACATGAAACCAAATCATATATCTCATGAAACATGTTAATTACACAAAAATTTATCATTCATGATCTATATAGCACATAAATACTCATAAAAACAAAGTGATAAGTAAAAAAAAAAAAATTGTGAGTGCAGAAGAATCATGTGAATAACATATTCATGAAAATAAACCAATTAGGCTCAAAACAAAAACTCAATGAATTTTTTTTCCTAAAACATGATATATCATATAACCATGAAAGAATCATCAAAATTAGGACATACAATGTACAATCAAACAAAAAAATGAGCACACAAAAGAAATAAAATATGTATAGTATGAAGAACAAGTATAACTCAAGAATTGTACATGTATAACACAAGTTTTAATAAGATTTGCATATGAACATATGATATAAATTAATTAATTAATATATACTTTAAAATAAAGCATATAAAAATATGAATCTACCATAAGAAATAGGCATGTAAAATCATTCGAATGTGAAAAAAGTTTTTCAAAAATGTATGTATAGCTTACAACCAATCAACTCAACATTGAGCACAAAACAATATATGATTGAATCTAGACTACAACACTAGCATATATGCTTTTAAAATATTTTTAAAAGTGGAGGATAAAATGGTTACTAATACCGACATAGCCAATTCAATTCTCCAAAATAAGGTGGTTCTCCTACTGAAACTTCTTGATAGCGATGCATCATGATGTGTCCGTCAAGCTCCGATTGCATCTACGGCTAAGGCACCAACCCTCTCACATTTTGTGAGAGCCCACACCTACATCAAAAAGAAATGGGGGGGATTTTGGTATCTAAATCTTTTTGGGTCCATGAGGGTTAGTAACATTTGAAACCCAAACATTTTTATTGGTAAAAGTGAAAGAATTTAATCTATCAAAGCAAAATCTTACAAGATGGCCTTTGCGGCTGCAATGTGTACATATGGGTGATGAGTGTGAGCATGGTGTGCATGCGTATGCCATATAGGATGTGCATACATGTGTAAAAATTATTTCTTACGAAACATAAATTCTAATTTACTATGATTAAAAGCACATTGACTCAAAATTAAGTCGAAACAGTCAATTCTAATTTTCAAAACATGAAACTCATTTTTGTCAATAGAAGATAAACGAATAATAGCATGAGAAACATTGTAAGAATAAGAATCAAAATCATTTTTAAGACTATTAAAAGAAATAGATAAATCCTTCTTTTCTTTTAAAACAAAATCCTTTTCTTTTGAAGGAGAATAGATTTTATTTTTCAATGAATTGTTTTCTTCAAAAATAACATTCAATTTTGAAGACAAGGAAACATTCTCTTTTTTCAAATATCATTTTCATTCAACAAAGTTTCATTTTCTTTCAAATAAAATCATTTTCTTTCTTCAACAAATCATATTTTAAGATGTTTATGACAAAGCAATGCAAGCTCATCATAAGACATATTAATATCATCATCAAGCTTAGAATTAGATTTTACCTCAAGGGGTCACCCCTTGGACCATGTAGCATATGTTGGAAGTATTACTTTCTTCATCTGAGTCTCTCTCCTTATCATATGACATTTGTTCATCAAGAGAGCTAAGAGTGTTCCATACTATAAAAGCCGAATTAAAGTTAGAAACTCTAGATAAATAATCATCATTAAGTATTAGTTTCAAAGCATGAATGACTTGTTCATTAGCTTTTAATATTTGCCATTTACAATATATGATTATTTGGTTGTGTAAAGATAGACATGAATACCCATGGCTTTGAGATACAAAGACGTCTTAACTTTCCAATTTTTGAAGTTAAGAATATCAAACATAGGAAGTGCAATAAAATCCATATATGCGTGTATAAACAAATAATATGACTAGCAAACTAAGGATATTTAACTCAAAGTTGTTAGACCCAAATCAAGAGTACCAAGCTCTGATACTACTTATAAATCATCTAGAGGGGTGAATAGGTGATGTGCTAATGAAATGCCAAACAGAACAGAATTAAAATCTACTACCACACAAAGTATAACCAAAGAGTGAAGTCAAATTTTCGGTGAAGGACTCTAGAATTTCTCCTCAAGATTCTTCTAAACTAAGAGTTAAGGTACTTCAATAGCTCTCTTGGTTAAATACAAATGTGATCACACAAACAATATCAAGCATGTGAAGATATGAACAATATGAGAGTATGCAAGATATCAAACAATCTCAAGCATGTATATCAATTAAGCACAAGTAAATATCAAGCATATAAAGATGTAAACAATAAGAGCATGCAAGATATAAATACAAGTGAGTTGAGAGAGAGAGATAAGTAATCACAAACATGGGAGAATTGTTTCGAGGTTCGTACCACTTGCTCTACGTCTCCGCCTTCACCACTATGAAGAATTTCTACTATAAATGATCCCGCAAGATCACTCGGTGCCGCAACACCTACAATGAACTCCCTCAAGAACTCTTGGACCTGCAAGTCTCTGATTGTAAAAATCAAAGAATTAAGAGATTTACCGTGTAGCTTTGGGCTAACGGGTCGTGTCCACGAGGAGGAATGCGATGAAAGATTTTTAGTGTTTTGTTTAGTAGCAAAGAATTATGCTCGTTTTTTTTAATTGAAAAGAGAATGGAAAGAAGGGAGTTGGTTAAAAGAGAAATTGCAACTTTGGAGAAGGCTTTAGAAAAAGGTGAATTAAAAAGTTTTGAAAAGTGATTGGTTGTTTTTAATAAAGAAGAAAATCTGGGCTCACTAACTCACTACTCAACCATTTATTCTTCTATTAAAATCCTTAGTGCCTCAACTTGATCATAGGCAAAAATTAAGGTTGACTTTAGAAAGTTTGAAGTAAAGCATATAAGATGGTTGGAAAAGTTCACTTTTTTCTTTAAGAAACCATTTTGAATCGAATGTTAAATGATCAAGAATTCAAGTATGAGATAAAAACAAGTTAAAGAGATGTTCTTAAAAGAAGTAGGAGTTAAAAATTCAAACCCATCCTCATATACCTTCAAGAACACTTTCAAGAAGAAAGGCTTTAAGTTAGGCATGCAAATGATTCATTGGGTCTTTTTCAATAAAATCAGAAAAGAAGAAGAATAGGAGAGAGGTACAATAGTGAGCCCATAAAACCGATTTAGCTACTCATGGAAGACAAAGAAAAATGCAAGTAAATAGCGCAAGACATACCGTAAAATGAGTGGAAGAAAATGTAGCTCGATTCTTATATTGATGTCATTTCAGTCTTCAAGTATAAGCACTCAATTCTTCTCTCTCACAGGTATTTGTACTGAACTACAAATTGAAAAACAAAAATACAACTTTTGTACTATCTAACAAAGAGCCTAAACCTTAAACTATAAACAAAAATTCTGATCCTAATCTTCGCTCCTTTCTTCTCTGTTGAAACTAGTATTTATAGGAAAATACCAGGGGGGATCATAGGAAGATTGGGGGAGCAAACGCTCCCCCAACCTCTTTAACAGAGCCGCGAAAATATGGCTAGGGCTGCATTTCCGCGGCTCTGGTGTGGCCAGATGGCCACACCCAAGTGGTAGGTGCTCCTGGTTTGATGATTCTCTTATATCTTCTGTTGATTTTCTCGTTTTTGCTCCAAGATTTGACAAAACAGCCTTTGATTGTTGGCTTCAACCGCTTGATTTGGGAGGATTCTTTTCAACCGGTTTTCAACCTCTCTGATATGCCAAGATTTTGTCCTGATTCCTTGATTTCAAATTTATTCTGAATTAAATTAGAATTTGGTGGGCTGTTGGGCTTGTTTCTCTTTCCTTTCTTTTAGAAATTGGGCCTCCATTTAACAAAGAAGAAGACTTAATAATAGGATTTATTAGCTAAAAAGTATGATAAGGTGATAATGCATATGCAATATATGTGACTGATCACACCCCCACACTTATCTTTTGCTCGCCCTCGAGTAAAACATCAGACTAATTCTAATCAATTATTAGACCACTTTCGTAGGTCACTCGATTACACTGAGCATGTGCAACAAGCCGTTAAACCTCTAGGTTACCCCTAGAGGACGAGTTTTATCTCGTGAGAGTTTTCAGTGGATTGCACTCACAAAATCCATAAAAAATGTTAGTATTTTCGAAGAGCATTTTTAAAGGAGAAAATATTTGAAGTATATTTGTAAGGATTTAAGTAATCTATAAGTTATACGAATATCAAATTTTTCATTTTGAAACTCAGTCCTATTCAAAAACATATCATCAATCAAAGTAAGGAGTCAAATTGTACATCTCATCTAGTCTATTAATTTACCCTGAGTCGTATGCACCATCGTGATTGTGAAGTTGACTAAGAGTTCTTTAACATTGACTCATATGCTTTATTTATATTTATTTTTGGTGGAATTTATTCCTCAATTTTATTAGGCTTTCATGTAACGAGCCTTCAGTCGGTGACACCCAAACCGAACAGTTTTTGGGCACCAGGTGAGAAAACACCCCTAAGGACTTAAACACTCGAGCAGACAAGGCCACGAAACCAAGGTTTTTATTTATAAAATGTACCCCTTTTAGGTGTGAATACTTATGCTTCATGAGGCACAAATACCCAGCTTAATCAAAGGATTTATATATATATTTTTTCAAACTTATCTAATTATCTTCTGTATAAATACCAAGACTTGCTTAGGCCAAAGCACCTAGCTAATCAATAATTAGATTTGCTTTTTTTACATATATTTTTTTATAAGACATAAGAGTCGTTGTTTTTAAACACTAAGTGTGTAAGTGTATTTAGTGTTTATATTTCATCAAGGTAAATATCAAGACTAAATTACTTTCACAAATTTTCTTCCTAACCCTAAAAATCAAACAAGTTATCTGACTAAGTATAAGAAATCCTATTTATAATTTTCCTATTCCTTAAAATTGACTTAATTTCTTACAAAAAATATATCAAAATATTGTTCTAACCTTTCAAAAAGTTTTGTTTTTATATATATATTTCTCTCTTTTTTTTTTGTTATATTAGTCATGTTAGAATCCTCCCTCACACTTATCTCATGTATTGTCTTCAATGTATGAAAGAAATGTATAGATGTATGAAATAAAATGTAAAAGAGAAAAGTTACTGATACACTGGGTCAAAAAGACCCATAACCGTTTCATTTACCGGCACCGATTCCAAGAAAGGTTTAAGGCGTTGACCATTTACCTTAAAGTCATTTCCATTCTTGGTGTCACTGATCTCAACTGCACCGTATGGAAACACGGCTTTTACAACGAATAGCCCAGTCCATCTTGATTTTAATTTTCCTGAAAAAAGATGAAGCCTAGAATTATAGAGCAAGACTTTTTTGTCCAGAGACAAAGGTTTTTCTTATGATGTGTTTATCATGAAAATCTTAACTCTATTTTTAGTGATCCTAGCATTTTCATAGGCCTCATTTCTTAACTCCTCTAATTCAGAAATTTATAACTTCCGAAGATCACCGGCCTTAGTCAAGTTGAAATTCAACTGCTTGATTGCCCATAAGGCCCGGTGCTTTAACTCAACGGGCAGGTGACAAGCTTTACCATAGACTAGCCTATAAGAAGACATTCCTAGAATCGTCTTGAAAGCTGTCCTGTAGGCCCATGGGCATCTACAAGTTTGATGGACCAATCTTTCCAGTTTTGGTTCACAGTTTTTTCCAAGATAAGCTTGATTTGTCTATTGGAAACCTCAACCTGCCTACTGGTTTGAGGATGATAAGGTATGGATAACTTGTGAGTTATAGCATACTTTCGCATAAGAGCTTCAAAGGATCTATTGCAAAAGTGAGTGCCATTATCACCGATGATAACACAAGGGGTTCCAAAGCGTGAAAAAATGTTCTCTTTTAAAAATTTTATGACAATTTTGTTATCATTAGTTTTACAAGGAATGGCATCTACCCACTTGGACACATAATCTACAGCAACCAATATGTATTGATTTCCACATGAATTAGGAAATGGACCCATAAAGTCGATGCCCCAAACATCAAAGAGTTCTATTTCTAGAATTGAGTTCTATTTCTAAAATTGGGTTGAGGGGCATCATATTTCGTTTTGAGATCCTTCCTACCATTTGACATCTAGGGCAAGTCTTGCAAAATTCATAAGCATCTTTGAACAAAGTGGGCCAATAGAACCTGCTTTGTAGCACTTTTTCAACAGTCTTGTGGGGACCAAAGTGTCCACCGCATGAAAGTTCGTGACAAAAGGATATAACACTCTTAACCTCCTCATCGGGAATGCGTCTCCTAATAATTTGGTCAGAACAGTACTTAAAAAGATACGGTCCTCCCAAAAGAAATACCGGACTTGAGATAAGAACCGGTATATATCGTTTTTGGACCAATGAGACGGAGTTTGGTTTGTGACTAAGTAATTCACTATATCAGCAAACCAAGATTCCCTAGAGATAGCTAAGAGATTTTCATAAGGAAAATCCTCATTTATGGGTAATTTGTTACATGGAGAATTAGGGATTCGTGAGAGATGGTCAGCAACGATATTTTTTACGCCTTTCTTGTCTCGAATCTCAAGATCCAATTCTTAAAGAAGGAGGATCCAACGAATGAGTCGGACCTTGGCATCCTTCTTCATCATGAGGTACCTAAGCGCAGAATGATCGGTGAAAATGGTGGTTTTGGACCTTAGTAGGTAGGGACAAAATTTCTTTATGGCAAATACTACTGTCAAGAATTCCTTCTCAGTCATAGTGTAGTTTAATTGAGCATCGTTGAGAGTCCTATTAGAGTAGTAAATCACATGCTGCTTGTTATCAATGCGTTTTCCTAGGACAGCGCCTATGGTAAAATCGGAAGCATCGCACATGATTTCAAACGGTTTAGACCAATCCGGTGTAGATATGATTGGTGCAGAAATAAGCTCTCTCTTAAGCTTCTCTCATGAATTCATGCATTCAGCATCGAAAGTGAAGGACACATCAGCTAACAGATTAGTCAAGGGCCTAGCAATTTTGCTAAAATCCTTGATAAATCTTCGGTAAAAACCAGTGTGTCCTAAGAAGGATCTAATGTCCTTAATGCATTTGAGCATGGGGAGCTTAGCAATACCTAATTTTGACTCTATCTACTTCAATTCCTTTCTTGGAGATTTCATGACCCAAGGAAATTCCATATTTTACCATGAAGTGGCATTTCTCCCAATTCAGTGTCAGATTTTTCTCAGCACAATATTGGAGGACAAGTTCTAAATGGTGGAGATATTGAGTGAATGAATCTCAGTAGATAGAGAAATCATCCATAAAGATCTCTAAGAATCGTTCTATCATATCAGAGAAACGACTCAACATGCAACGTTGAAACGTTGATAAGGCATTGCATAAGCCGAAAGGCATTCGACGATAAGTAAATGTCCCAAATGGACATGTGAACGTAGTCTTTTCTTGGTCCTCTGGAGCAATAGGGATCTGGTTATACCCCGAGTAACCGTCCAAGAAGCAGTAATACTCGTGACCCGCCAAACGTTCAAGCATTTGATCAATGAAGGGAAGTGGAAAATGGTCCTTCCGAGTTGCAGCATTAAGCTTCGTATAGTTAATGCAAACTCGAATCTTCGTGGGAAGTCGAGTTTGGACCAACTCTTTATTCTCATTTTTCACTACGGTGAAACCGGATTTCTTTGGAACCGCATGGACATGACTGACCCATTGGTTATCAAAAATGGGATAAATTATCCCATTATCTAAGAGTTTGACAATTTCAGCATGAACAGCCTCTTGTATTATAGGATTTAACCTACGCTGCGGGTCTCTTTTAGGTGTGGCATCTTCATTGAGATGAATGCGATGTTGAACAATGGTCGGACTTAATCCCTTTATATCAGTCATCGTCTAACCAATGGCTTCCCTATATTTTCTTAGAATTGCTTTAAGATCTTCTTCTTCCTCGTTATTTAAATGGGAGGCAATGATGACAGGAAAGGTCTCTTGTTCGCCTAAATAGATGTAGTTGAGATGCGTGGGTAAGGCTTTCAATTCTAAGGAAGAGGAAGGCTCACTGGAAGAAATAGTCAAATTTGTTGGCTCTATTATTGGTGAAATAGGGTTCGAGGCTCAATTCACATCAGAATCTACAACCTGATCAAGATTAAAGTCATCAGACTCTAACCCGAAGTCACACTCAGTTTCAAGTTTCAATTCTTTCCCATGTTCACTTGTTAAGTTCTCAATCAGGTTGACTTCAAATGTTTGGTCCTCAACATCGTGGGGTTGTTTTCCTAGATTGAAGACATTGACTTCTCTAATCATGTCCCCAAAGGTTAACCTTATGGACCCATTCCTACAATTGATGATGGCATTGGCAGTAGTAAGGAATGGTCGCCCTAGGATAACAGGAGTTTGAGCCCTATGATTAGAGTTGGACACAGGTTGTGTCTCCAAAACTATGAAATCAACAGGGTAAATAAACTCCCCTACCCGGATCAGGACATCATTAATCTCCCTTTTTGAAACTTTTACTGAACGGTCAGCCAGTTGGATAGTGACTCGAGTTGGACTAAGATCGCCCAACGTGAGTTGTTGATAAACTGAGAATGGAAGCAAGTTGACACTTGCCCCCAAGTCAAGAAGTGTACAACTAATCTCGGCTTGTCCTATTGTGCAGGCAATGGTGGGACTACGTGGATCCTTGTACTTGATAGGGATCGAACCCAATAGTAGCTCACTAATGTTAGTGGCTAAGAAGACCTTTTTTGGTACATTAGTCTTTCTCTTCTTGGTGCACATGTCCTTAAGAAACTTAGCATAGGAAGAGACTTGCTGGATGGCATCAAGAAATGGCACATTTATCTTCACTTGATTAAATATCTCAATTATCTTGTTCATGTGTGGATTTTGCTTGTTGTTTTTAGGCTAGTGCACCTGGCTGGTTGACTTATCTTTTTCAGATTCGTCAGATTTGGAAGGATTTGGATTAGATGAGGTGGATGCTTGATTATGGTTGTGCTGAATGGGATTAGATGGCGTTGACACTTGATTATCAACTCTCTTTCCTGACCTCAATGTATGAACAACATTAAATTGATTTAATGATTGATCTTCAGCCAAATGAGCTTATTCAGAATTCCTAGGATTGGTTATTGGCTGACTAGGCAGGGTACCCTTCTGTCTCTCATTCTGTGGAGTGGCTAGTTGGCTCATTTGAACCTCTAACTTCTATAAAGTTTACATGAGAGAATCTTAGTTTTTCATGTATCTTTCCATGTTTCTTTCAAAGTCAGTCATTTTCTTTCTAGTTGAGGATTCTGGAAGGAAGATTGTGGAGCTTAGTTGGGAAAGTTTTGTTGATAGTTTGAAAAATTAGGTGGATGGTTGAAAGAATTATTATGAAAATTGGAAAAGTTGGGATGATGATTGGAAGAATTATTAGCATGATGGAAGTGGCTAGCATGATTTGATCGTGAATGGTCATTGTTATTTTGGCTCTATGAGAAATTAGGGTGTTTCTCCAGCCAGGATTGTACGTTGGTGCGTAAGGATTATTGTTCGGCCTTGAAAAGGCCGCATTCATCGGTTCATGGTATTATTGCTAAGCTTGAAACATAGGGCACTCCTCAAACACATGATTCATGGCTTGGCAGTAAGTGCAGCCCGGAGTTGGAAATTGGTTTGGGCTGACTTGATTGACTGGACTTGGTCCTTAGATTCTAGAGCTTCCTGTCTTCTTACTAGGTTCGCTAACTTCGCCTCATTAGCTATGGATGATTCGATAGAATGGAGACCTCCATTTGAAGAGATGGAGTTTGGATTCCTAGAGGTTTCAGTAGTAGGTTCCCCTTGGATGATTTTTTCAGCTAGGTTTTCATAAAAATCCCATCCTTCATTTTCATCCGTTTGCAAGAATCCCCCTTGGCACATACTTTCTAAGAGGGTTTTGGTAGAATAGTTTAAACCGTCACCATTTCTCTATTCCATGATGAGGACATTGGACAAGGAAGTCTTTAAAGCGTTCAAAGTACCTCCAGAACGGTTCACTCGGTTCTTACTTGAATTGCATGATGGTCTCCTAATGAGAGCGGTCTTCTGAATTGCATAGAATTTCTTCAAGAATACCTTGATGAAACCATCCCAAGATGTAATAGAACCGGCCGCTAAGCTGTAAAGCCATTTCTTTGCTAAGTTCTTAAGAGCGAAAGGGACAAATCTCAACCTAATAGCATCATCTACAAGGTGTGAGATTTTCATCATTAGACATCCTTCCTCAAATTCTCTTATGAAGAAGTAAGCATCTTCGGACTCTAAACCATGAAACTTGGGGAGTGTGTTGATGAATTAAAGCTTGAGCTCAAAATTGTATTCACCAACCAATGGAAGTAGAATGCAAGATGGAAGTGAGGTTCGAATGGGATAGAACCTATGCTGCAAGGATGTTGGTTGAGCTATAACCGGATCAGGTCTTGGTCCAAACTTGGGTAGTGATGTGTTTTTAGTCAACCTAGATGAGTTAGGATCTCATGACCACACTTGCATACACAAACACAATCACAATCACAAACAAGTTTACCAACAGTCAACAAGAGTAATCAACAAAATCTAGTCTAACGTAACCTTGACCTAGACAACTCCTAACTGGTTGATTGTCCAAAGAAGGTATAATGTAGACTTTGACCACAAGCTAATCAGTCAGGTTAGGGCAAGATTGATGAGAGGTTATCCGTCAAAGACGTTCCTTAATTAAGTAACCACCAACCTTTGGGCTTTCGGCCCTTAATCTCCTTCCTAGACACTGATTTGGCAGGAGTCAAATTCTAACACCTTCCCCCTTAAGATAATCTCCTAGTGAGTTCGAGATGTCCCTAAGGCCAACGTCTATCAAATTTTACTTAGGCTTAGGTTGTGCGTGATTGGAGATGGTTTGTGGGCTAAGGAAGGGTAATGACTGAAATCACCTAGAGGGGGGTGAATAGGTGATAATGCTAATCAATGCACAAATTTAAAAATGAGATGATGCAACGATCACTCAAAGCAAGATTAGAAGCCGAATATCCCGTGAAGGGCTCTGAACTCCTTCCTCGTGATTCCTCTAAATAAGAGTTTGAGGTGCGCAATGCAATCTTTTTGTGACAGTATAGATCGACAATATAGAAATGAATGAAAAGCAAGTAAATAACACAAGTAAACCAATCGCAAACACAGAGATTTATTTCGAGGTTCGAGCACCTAGCTCTACGTCCCCGCCTTCACCCAGAAGGATTTCCGATCCACTAGAACTTCCACAAAGAATTATAACCACTAGGTAGTACCCAAATTCTCAATCACACTCCTCTAGTCCAGAAGTAGTAGAGCCACAAATACAATAATCACTGGATGATCAAAAGACCATAAACTCTCTCTTGAAAACTTTCTTTACAAAAACCCTAGAGAATAATATATAAGATTGAAGCTCAAGATTTTGTAAGTGATATAAAAATAGAAGAGAGATTTAAGAACTAAAAACTTTCAGAAAACTTTTGAAATAATAGCCCAAAACTTAAACAAAGCTCTTTCTCAAGAAAACTAAAAACTTTTGAGCTTTGAATTTGTTGTTGTGAAAACCTCTACCCTAATGACCCCTTTATATAGGATTTAGGAAGAGTAAACATAGAAAACTTTTACCTGAATAAAAGAGGAAGAAAATGACCCTCTAATATAGCTAACCATGTTTTTTTAAAACTTAAACACGTTTTAAAAACATGTTAAAAATCAGCCTCCAGAAAATTAGCCATTACTGCCAATCTGGCAGATTGGTCAATTTTGAGCATATTTTTCAGGTTGCGAACGTTCGAATTCAAAATTAGGTATATAGAAATAATTTTTAAATCTTTAAGTCTTCTGTTTAATGAAACTGAAATCAACTCAATATCATTTTTTATTAGAAAGATATCAATAAAACACTGACAAGTATCTAATCAGAAACTGTAAGCTATTTTCAGAACAAGAATAGAGTTCAACCAAGTATTTGACATCTTTAAAATTTGAGTCTGAAAAAGATTATTGAATAAGAAATTTAGATCTGAAAGTTATATTTGAAATGCAAGTTAAATCATGTTATTTAAATATAAGAATAAAAAGTTATGACAAGAAACGCAAAAGGGTGTCAAGCAGATCAGCAGAACTAAAATTGGTTCAAATTTAAAACCCGATATATATATTTGAAATCCAAATCCGGTTAAAGTAAAAACCAAATGTATTGAATTTGTGTGTGTGTATTTGACCTTCAAACGTATATACTATTCTTTAACAAAATAAACTATATGAGTCTACAAGCAGGAGTCTCTGATAGTTGATGTTGAGTAACGTTTGAGCTAGACCCTAATATCTCATGCTTGAGAACTCTTGAGCCATCAATACCCGTATTAACCTGAAATTCTTTCTTGAACTTCTATTAGTACTAAATAGCTTTTATATGGTTTGTTATCATCAAAACACATAACTCGGATATTGTAACCTTTGGGCCAATAATATCCCCCTTTTTAATGATGACAAAACATATAAGCTGTAAAACAAAATATAGGAGGGAGGTAAAAGCTCCCCCTCAAATGATGCTCTATTTTATCAAGTATAAAACATGAAAACATACATATATGAACATGTACAAAACATGAAACCTACATATATGAGATAAACATGTACAAAACATGAACATGTACAAAACATGAAAACATATACATATATGAACATGTATAAAACATGAAACCTACATATATGAGATAAACATGTATAAAACATGAACATGTACAAAACATGAAATCAAAACATGAAACCACCAATACTTCTCCCCCTTTTGTCATACATCAAAAGGGTTAGGAAACAACCAATAAACAGTATATGCATAAACAAGATATAAACATGCATATATGATCCCTTTTTTTTACACCAATTTTAAATTTTTAATAAACATATTGATACCAATTCAAAAATATTGATACCAATTAAAGGTAAAAACCAAATTTTTAGATAAACACTAAAATCATTTTGCAATAAGGATACTAAATAGAGAATAATACCAATTTAAGATCATTGATACTAATATTAGAAATATTAGCATATATCAAACCAAAGTATTTTACATCATAAATGGTGGGAGTAAGATGCCAATTTGAAATGAAAACTGATACAAATTGAAAATACAACCAATACCAATTTTACATAAAACTAATTTAAAAACAAGAATTTTCTCCTCCTTTATGAAATACTAAAAGAAACAATGCATAAGCTTGTAATAGATATTAATTAAAAATGATGAACTAAATCAAGCTTAGCTAATATAATTTGTGCTTTTTAAAAAAATTTGTAAAGATATGTGAAACAAGCACAATCAAATCATATATATGTATGTATGGATATACCCATTGAAATATGAGGCATATATAGAAAATACATATGAGTATACAGATATATGAAATATCAATTTTGATACTAATGAAATATAATAAGGATCAAGTGTATAACTCAAACCTACCACCTTATCATGCACAAGTTTAAAAGATATTTAAGAAGGGTATACAAGGCATGCTCGCCTATCCAACCGCCCTTAAAAAGTAGGGGATCTTAAAAATCATGATTTGAAAGTAAATAGACATAGTTTGAAAACTTTACCATTTGAAGAATAGAAACTAGTTTTAAAGATATTTTTAAAAACTAATAAGAAATCCTTCAAAATATGAAACCAAATCATACATCCTATGAAAACATGAAAATCACATAATAATTGACACTCAAAGTCTATAAAGCACATATATGCTCATGAAAATAAAGTCATGAGTAAACACCAAATATAGAGTGTAAGAATCATGTAATCAACAAAATCATGGGAATAAGGCATTTAAGCTCAAATCAAATTCCTTTACAAACATGAAAATCATAAAAGTTTAATTTTCATCAAAACAAAACAAACCTCAAGACATATTTATATTTTGTATAAACTAGAGTATACATACTTATCCAAGCATAAATGAGTCTACAACAGTATATTGCATGAAGACAAGTGGCTTAAGGATGTACATGTATATCTATTAGCTTAGATAAAAGTAACATATACATGAAGCGAACATATTATCATGAAACCATGTGCAAAAATAGAAAATACAAGTGTAAATGAGAGAATCATCAAAACTAGGCTATATAAGTACATGTAATGAGTACAAGTGAGCAATGAAGCACAAACACATAATAACCAAGTGTAACTCACTACTTGTAAAAGTATATACACAAGTTTTAATAAAAACTACATTTAAACAAGTAATCAAAATCATGAAGTATAAAATCAAGTACATAAACCAAAACATGAATCTAAAAATGATCAATCATAATGAGCATTGAAGCCAAAACATGCTAAAAATATTTATGTGAAAGCATGTGAATAAAATAGGAGTTAGAGATTGTTACCAAACCAATAGGGTAATCTCTTAGTCTCCAAACCAAGATGGTCCTCCCACCAAACTCCCCTTGAAAGTGATGCATCCAAAAGTGTCAACGTTTAGCTTCGAACACATTCACCTCAAGACACCAACAACTCTCACGTCATGTGAGAGTCCATACTACATCAAATAGACTAGGAATAGATTTTGGTACCCATATTTTCTTGGGTCCTAATACGTTAGTTTTTTGAATCCAAACATAATTATTCATACTATTTATATGATCATAAAAAAATTTGGCTAAATGACCATTCCAGACACAAAAAGTACAGTTATAAATTCTTCCATATTTAAAAGCATAATGAGCATGTGGTTTTATGAACATGGAGTGTTTTAGCATGATTGACATGTGATGTGTTGGCATGATGAACATGTGGAGTTTTAGCATGTGATGGTTTATCATGTTGAACATGTGAAGTGTGTATGTGCTTCTTTGATAATATTTCTTCTAATTTAGTATTGTTAAATGCACATTCTTTTAAAACATTTCCCAAATCATTTATTTTAGTTTTTAACATAGAAATCTCATTTTCATAAATTTTAGGATATTTAGCTTTGCGTGCAACTCTATAGGAATCAAAATCTCTTTGTGTTGAAATAAGAGTAGAAGATAATTCATCCTTTTCTTTTAAACAAATAGCAATTTGATTTTTATGCATTTCATTTTCCCTTTTCAATTTTAAACAATCTTCCTTTTTAGCATCAAAACTTTCTGAAAGTTCAATGAAAGCTTGTTGATAGGTAGTAAAAATTGCATAATTGTCATCACATTTACTATCACATTTTCATATTTATTCATATAATCATGCACTATTACTAATATTTTGTTATTTAATGTGTGCAGGCCTTGAGTGTTTTTAAAATAAAGAATAAAAGACTAAATGAAGCCCAAAATCCATGTCCAAGCCCAAGTGCAAAAGTGCAATTACAAAGTGTCAAAAGTGCAAATACAAAGTGCAAATGTTGCAAATACTAAAAAGGGAAGGGATAGAATTCTATTCAACCCTAAATACTTGGTGGATGAGGATAAATAAGAGTGCAAGGATAAAATTCATTTGGAAGAGATTTGGATTAAGGGTAACTTGATTTCTAAGTTATCCCGAAATCTCAAATTAAAGAGTCGAGATGTCAGATCCGGACGGATATGCCCAGGTGGACGGACCAGATGAGGACACGCGCAAAAGCGCGCGGCCAGGGATAATGCTTTGACCGCGAAAACGCGGGCAGAGCCGCGTTTCCGCGGCTGTATGGATGAGGATGACAACCAGATTTTGAGGTTGTGTTTTACCGGGACTCTACTTCTTTCTGAGCCTATAAATACCCCTGCAGACGCAACAGAGAGGGGCATCCAGAGACGAGGAGACTAGGGTTTTCTTTAGCTTTTCCATAAATCTCTGCAATTTGTAATTTCGTTTTAAGCACATTGTGGAGAAGAAGGAGCTTTGTATTGGAAGACATTTTTTCGAATAAAGGTTACCTCTTTTGCCATTTAATTCTTGTCAGTTAATTTTTGTTTCTTTTTTCTGTGATCTCTTGATTTTAGTTTTTGATCTGTAATCTCTTGATTCGTTTTGTTTTTCCTTCTTTCACAATTCTTCTCATTAAGTAAAATAAAAAATAAATAAATAAAAATAAAAAAAGATGACTAACTAATTCTTAGTGTGGTTGCTGATCTCTTAAGCAACCCTAGGGCAGTTTAGGAATTGAATAGATTGATGATCAATTTTTAGAAACCCTAGGTCTAAGATTGTCTTTCTTGAAGATTAATTGATAGCTAGATTTCTTAATCTAGATTGCACACTTAAACAACTCTTCATAACTTCATACTTAAATACTTAGACAGCATAACTTTAAGATAACACTTTTCTTATGCTGTACTTAGAAGTTAGGATGAATCTTTGTTAAGTTTTTGTAATGCAAACTAGTAGATTCTAATATCATTTTTTCTTGCTTGAATCTTTTAATAAACCTGCGGTAAATCATATGTATCTCAAGATGACATTCAATATCCAAGACTTGCATTGTGGGTTGTGGTAGAATATCAGTAAAACCATACCTCTTTAATCATATATATTTCAAATCTAATCTCTCCTTTGTCTTATTTGAAGCATACAGAGAATTGTCCGAAAAGCTCGCATCACATCCTTCCCTGTGGATCGACCCGCTTTGGCCCTTGCTGCAGCGGATAGCATTGAGACTGAGAATCCTAACTTTAATCTTTTTCTTTTTAATTCTCAATTTCAATCAAAATTTTGGCGTCGTTGCCGGGGAAGAAACGGCACGATTTTTCTCAAACTAACTCTTTTATTCTTTCTGTTTGCAGGTTCAGAGAACAGGAAAACTAAACAGCAGTAAGAACACATAGCAACTCTGTGCCTCTGCCCTCGAAGGCAGAGCAACAGAGCCTACTTCAGAGCCGCGGGTCCGCGGCAAAAGCCGCGTTTCTGTGGCCTGGGTAGTTCACTACTCATACAGTTTTCTACAGGTTGCTAAAAATTGCAAATTTGGCATACTGCTGTAATATATTTTCTCTATAATCATCCTGCAACTGCTAATTAAATAACATTAACTCATTTGTTGATAATAAAAAAAAATTAGACTCTTGCATCTTAGGCACGTGTCTATTTAATTTTTTTTTTTTTGTTGAAGTGTGCTGGCGACAAGGTACGTTTGCATTGCATATAGATTAGGAATCACTCTTGGCTGATTTACTGCTTTTTGGAGTGATTACTTTTCTACTGCTTTACACGTACACAAAAATATCTTAAGGGCAAAACCCATTAACAAGATAAGGTAGGGATTTCATCACCCTCCCTTGGCCCACAAATCATATCCGTCACACTCACAACCCTAACCTTAAGTAAAATTTGACTAGACGTTGGCCCTAGGTTAACTCGAACTCACTAGGAGATTGACCGAAGGAGGAAAGTTGTTCGAAATTAACTCTTACCAAATCGGTGTCTAGGTAGGGGATTGAGGGCCGAAAGCCCGAAGATCGGTGATTATTTAATTAAGGAACGTCTCTAACGGAAAACCTCCCACCGGTCTTGCCACCTACCTGGCCGATTAACTTGTGGTTAAGGTCGACAATAGACCTCCTAAGGATAGTCTAAAGTTAGGAGTCGTCTAGGTCAAGGCTTACCCTAGAATAGGAGTTGTGATTGTTTTTCTTTTTTTTGATTGATTGGGTGAACTTGTTTGCTAATTGTGCATGTCCGCTTGGTCGAGAGACCCACTTACATCCAGGCTAACAAGAACTAGTTCACCACCCGAGCAAAAGCCCGACTCACACATGGCACAACCACTGTCATTGCAAGATTGGTTCTATCCTATTAGGACCTCTCTTCCTTCTTGCATCCAGTTATCCGATGAAGGTGTTGACCAATTTGAGCTCAAGCCACAATATATCAACACTCTTCCCAAATTTCATGGACTTGAGTCTGAGGATGCATACTTCTTCATAAGGGAATTTGAAGAAGTATGTCTCATGATGAAGATACCCAAGCTAGGAGAAGATGCCGTCAAACTACGGTTTGTCCCATTTGCCTTGAAAGACCTAGCAAAGAAATGGCTCTACAGTCTAGAGGCCGGTTCAATATCTTCGTGGGAAAATTTCGTTAAGGCCTTCTTAAAGAAATTTTATCCCATCCACAAGACTGCACTGATTAGGAAGAGCATCTTACAGTTCAAGCAAACAGCCAATGAACCTTTTTGGAATATTTCGAACGTTTTAAGGACCTCCTTGCCTAATGCCCTCACCATGGGATAGAGAAATGGCGACTTTGCCAAGTTCTATATGATGGATTAGAATATCAAACTAAAACGCTGTTAGAATCCATGTGCCAAGGAGGATTTCTGAAAAAGAATGAAAATGAAGGATGGTTATTATATGAAGATTAGCTGATAATACCATCCAATGGGAACCAACTCTGGAAAAATTTAGGACTAATGACCCTACTTCTTCTAAAGGAGGTATCCATTCCATTGAGGCCAACATGGCAACCGATGCTAAGTTAGCTGCTGTGATGCGAAGACTAGAAGCTCTTGAAACTAAGGAACCAGTATCTGTGAACCAAGTCAGCCCAACATCTTCGGCGGGCTGTACTTATTGTCAAGACATGAACCATGTATTCGAGGAATGTCCCGTCTTTATCGCTCATCAATCCTTGCCCAAACATATGAGTGCGGCCTTCACAAGGCCCGCCAACAATCCATATTCGTCCACCTACAATCCCGGTTGGAGAAATCATCCTAATTTTTCATGGGGCCCAAGCAACAATGATCAAACTAGGCCCAAATTCTCCAACAATTTCCAAAATCCGCCTTATCAACAAAATTTCCCTAGTCAAAATCCTCCACCCTCTTTCCAATATTCACAAATGGAAACAAGGCTCTCCAACATGGAAAGAAAGGTGGACACTCTAGTTTAAAAGCCATGACACGCTGGCTCAAGTCTTGACCAGGATAGAGGTCCAACTGAATCAACAAGAAAGATAAAGGGGAACTCTACCAAGTCAACCATTGCCAAATCCTAGGAATCCTAGGCAAGCCAATGAGGCTCAAGACCAAAACAACTGTAACTTGGTTCATACACTAAGATTAGGGAAACAAGTTGATAATCATGTATCCATGCCACCGGGCCCATCCCAGTTGTCCATTCCATCTAGTTCCACTCCATCTCCACAAAGCTCCAATGAAACTGAAGTTGAGAAATCAGCAGGACAGGTGCACCAGCCTATAGCCCCATTTCCAAATAGGCTTAGAAGCAACAACAATGCACATATGGAGAAACTACTAGAGGTGTTCAATCAAGTTAGGCTCAACATGCCACTTCTTGATGCAATCCAACAGGTCCCTAGTTATGCCAAATTCCTTAAGGACATGTGCACCAAGAAAAGAAAGATAAATGTGCCTAAGAAGGTTTTTCTAGCCACTAACATTAGTGAGCTATTGTCCAACCAGATCCCAGTCAAGTACAAGGACCCTGGTTGCCCCACCATCTCTTGTACCATAGGTCGAGCCGAAATCAATCGAGCACTCCTCGATTTAGGAGCTAGCATCAATTTGCTCCCTTTCTCCGTATATCAACAACTTGTATTAGGAGAACTCAACCCAACCCAAGTTACTATTCAGTTGGCTGATCGCTCAATCAAAGTTCCTAAGGGAGAGATCAATGATGTCCTCATACGGGTGGGAGAATTCATTTACCCAGTCGATTTCATTGTTTTAGAAACACAACCTGTGTCTAATCCTAGGACCCAAACCCCTGTCATCTTAGGACGACCGTTCCTAGCAACTGCGAATGCAATCATAAATTGTAGAAACAGATCCATGAGATTGACTTTTGGGGATATGACCAAGGAAGTCATTATTTTCAACTTAGGTAAGCATCCCTACGACATGACCGACCAACCCTTTGAGGTTAACTTCATTGAAAACTTGACGAGTGAGCACAATGAGGAGATCATACTAGAGTCAGAGGAAGAGGAAGACTTAGAATCAAGTGATCTCAACCTTGATGAGATCGAATGGGCAGCAAATCCTAGTTCTATAGAGATGGAAAAGTCAAGCTTAACACCTCCACTAATCGAGCCACCTCCTTCATTGGAGTTAAAGGCCTTGCCGAAACATCTTAAGTATGCCTACCTAGGTGAACAAGAGACGTTACCGGTCATAGTTGCATCTAATTTAACTGATAAGCAAGAGGAAGACCTACTGGCAACCCTTAGGAGACATAGGGAAGCCATTGGCTGGACTATGGCGGATATCAAGGGACTGAACCTTACGATAGTCCAGCATCGTATTCATCTAGAGGAAGGGGTTAAACCGAAGAGGGAACCACAGCGTAGGCTAAACCCACTTATGCAGGAGGCTGTACAAGCCGAAATAGTGAAACTGTGAGATAATGGGATCATTTATCCCATTTCCGATAGCGAATGGGTTAGCCCAATGCATGTGGTCCCTAAGAAGTCTAGCTTTACTGTGGTAGAAAACGACAAGTATGAGTTAGTGCAAACACGATTGCCTACTAAGATTCGAGTATGCATAGACTATCGCAAGTTGAACGCTGCCACTAGGAAAGATCATTTTCCTCTCCCATTTATCGACCAAATGCTGGAACGATTAGCCGATCATGAGTATTACTGTTTCTTGGACGGTTATTCAGGGTATAACCAAATCCCTATAGCCCCGGAGGACCAAGAAAAGACAACGTTCACGTGCCCATTTGGGACATTTGTCTACCGTCGAATGCCTTTTGGCCTATGTAATGCCCTCGCCACATTCCAACGTTGTATGTTGAGCCTGTTTTCTGATATGGTCAAGCGCTTTTTAAAGATTTTCATGGATGACTTCTCCGTCTATGGAAATTCATTTGACCACTATCTCCATCACTTGGAGCTAGTACTAAATAGATGCACCGAAAAGAACTTGACCCTCAATTGGGAAAAGTGTCACTTCATGGTGCAGCATGGGATTGTCCTAGGTCACGAGATATCTAGGGAAGGGATCAATGTGGACAAGGCTAAGGTAGAGATCATAGCCAAACTTCCTATTCCACGATGCGTGAAGGACATTCGGTCTTTCTTAGGACACGCTAGTTTTTTACCATAGGTTCATTAAGGATTTTAGCAAATTGCTAGACCCCTTACAAACCTTCTAGCTAAAGACGTGCCCTTCATCTTTGACGATAGGTGCAATAGTGCTTGGGAAAAGTTGAAAGTGGAACTTATTTCTGCACCTATCATCTCACCTCCGGACTGGTCCAAGCCTTTTGAGATCATGTGCGATGCCTCAGATTTTGCAATAGGCGCTGTCTTAGGACAGCGTAAGGATAGCAAGTACCACGTGATCTACTATTCGAGTAGGACGCTTAATGACGCCCAAATGAACTATACTACAACCGAGAAGGAATTCTTGGCAGTAGTGTTCGCTTTGGAGAAATTCTGCCTATACCTACTTGGGACCAAGACCCCGATTTTCACCGACCATTTGCACTTCGATACCTTATGCTAAAAAAGGATGCAAAGGCCCAACTCATTCGTTGGATCCTCCTCCTTCAAGAATTTGATCTCAAAATTCGAGATAAAAAAGGTGTTGAAAATGTTGTCGCAGACCATCTCTCTCGCGTGCCTAATGCACCCTCCGACGAACTGCCCATCAATGACAATTTTCCCAATGAACAACTTCTAGCCATTTCTAAGGAACCATGGTTTGCTGACATAGTAAATTACTTAGTCACAAACCAAACACCACCTAATTGGTCAAAACAGGATAGATACCGATTCTTGTCTCAAGTCTGGTATTACATGTGGGAAGATCCTTACCTTTTCAAATATTGTAGCGACCAAATTATTAGGAGATGTGTCCCGGACGAGGAAACTAGAAGCATTCTAGCCTTTTGTCATGAGTTTGCTTGCGGTGGACACTTTGGTCCCCGCAAAACTGCCAAAAAGATCCTGCAAAGTGGCTTTTATTGGCCTACTGTGTTCAAAGACGCATTCGAGTTTTGCAAAACGTGCACAAGATATCAAATGATAGGAAGAATTTTCAAGCAAAATATGATGCCCCTAAATCCAATTCTAGAAGTAGAACTTTTCGATGTTTGGGGCATTGATTTTATGGGACCCTTCCCTAATTTGTTTGGGCACCAATACATCTTGTTGGCCGTAGATTACGTATCAAAATGGGTTGAAGCCATCCCTTGCAAGACAAATGACAACAAAGTTGTTGTCAAATTCTCGAAAGAAACATCATCTCGCGCATTGGAACCCCTCGCGCCATAATTAGTGACAATGGTACACATTTTTGCAATAGAACTTTTGAAGCTCTTATGCAAAAATATGCCATAACTCACAAGTTATCTACGCCCTACTATCCTCAAACTAGTGGACAGGTAGAAGTTTCCAATAGGCAAGTCAAGCTCATCTTGGAGAAAACTGTGAATCAGAATAGGAAGGACTGGTCCACCAAACTGGTGGATGCCCTATGGGCATATAGGACTGCCTTTAAGACGATTCTAGGAATTTCTCCCTACAGACTAGTCTTTGGAAAGGCTTGCCACCTTCCTGTTGAGCTAGAGCACCAGGCTTATGGGCAATTAAGCAGCTGAATTTCGATTTAGATAAGGCCGGTGAGCTTCGGAAATTGCAAATTTTTTGAACTAGAGGAATTGAGGAACGAAGCATATGACAATGCGAAAATTGCGAAGGATAGGGTTAAGGTTTTTCATGATAAGTTCATCACGAGAAAACTTTTGTCCAAGGACAAAAAGTTTTACTCTATAACTCTAGACTTCATCTCTTTCCCGGAAAGTTAAAATCAAGATGGACAGGGCCCTTCATTGTTAAGACTGTGTTTCCCACGAGCCATAGAGATCTATGACCCGAAAATGGCAATACATTCAAGGTAAATGGTCAACGTCTTAAAATCTTTTTGAATCAGTACCGGAAGTAAATGCAGCCATGGGTCTTTTTGACCCACTGTATCGGTAACTATATCTTTCTGCCAATTCATGCATCCATGCATTTCATTCATACATTAGGCAATGCATGAACAATTGGGGTGAAGGTTAAATAAAGTAATAAAAATTAAAAAAAATATAAAATATATAATAAAAATTTTGTTTATTCTTTTTCTCTTTAGTTGTTCTAACATAATAAAAAATTAAAATAAAAAAAATAAAAAAATAAAAAAAATTTATAAAAGGACAATATTTTGACTTATCTTTTGAAGAAACCTAAGTTAGTTTTAAGAATTAGGAAAATCATGATTAGGATTTCTAAAAACTTGGTAAAATAAATAAACTGTTTAATTTTTAGTTATAAGAGAGAAATTGAATAAGTAATTAGTCTTGATTTTACCTTAATGAAATGTGCATACCTAATGCATATCTAGGATTCTAAGACAAAGACCCTTGTGCCTCATATATATATAAAAAAAAATCACTAATTAAGCTGGATACATGTGCCTCAAGAAGCATAAGTTATTCACGCCTAAAGGTGAGTTTATAAATAAGCGTCCTTAGTTTTTGGGGCCTAGTTCACTCGAATTTGAGCCGAGGGGTGTTTTCTCACCCGGTGCCCTAAAACCAACCAGTTTGGAAGTCATCGACTTTAAGTTCGCTACATGGGTGGATTAGAAAGCCTAAGGAAACTAAGAATATTATATATGTATTAACACATCTAATAGTCAATTAGTTAGGTATGAGGGCCTCAAGAAGCCTTGATACTTACACGAAAGAAATTAGATGAGTTATATATTAAAAAAAAGAATAAAATCATAATAATAAAGAGGCATGAGAGTCCAAGTTAAGGATTCTCTTATTCACAAGGGTGCGTATGACTTTTGGTAACGAAAAAGACTATAGAAAAATTCAATTTTGATCCTTACCTAAAATGAATAACAATTCACTTTATTAAGATTAAGTTTAAGAATGAATAAAAATGATAATCCTAAAACTTATAGACTACTTAGTCTCTTATAACATATTTCAAATATTTTCCTTTTTATGGATTTTGTGGGTGTAATCCGCTGAAAACCCTCACGAGACAACACTCGTCCTCTAGGGTAACTTAGAGGTTTAACGGCTTGTTGCACATGCTAAGTGCAACCGTGATTCCTACGAAAGTGAGTTAGCTAGATTAGTTTTTCTTTTTCTTTTTGATTTTTACTCGAGGACGAGCAAAAGATAAGTGTGGAGGTGTGATAGGTAGTGAAAAATGCATAATTGTCATCACATTTACCATCACATTTTCATATTATTCACACAATTATGCACAATTAACTAATATTTTATTATTTATTGTGTGCAGGCCTTGAGTGTTTTTAAATAAAGAATAAAGGACTAAATGAAGCCCAAAAGCCATGTCCAAGCCCATGTCCAAACCCAAGTGTAAAGTGCAATTACAAAATGTCAAAAGTGCAAATACAAAGTGTAAATATTGCAAATACTACAAAGAGGGAAAGGATAGAATTCTATTCAACCCTAAATGCTTGGTGGATGAGGATAAATAAGAGTGCAAGGATGAAATTCGTTTTGGAAGAGATTTGGATTTAGGGTAACTTGATTTTCAAGTTATCCCGAAATCTCAAATTAAAGAGTCGAGATGCCAGAGCCAGATAGATACGCCCAGATGGACGGACCAGAGGAGGCCCGCGCGATAAGATTCTGGCCGCGAAACGCGGCCACGGCCGCGTTTCCGCGGCAATATGGATGAGGCTACGTACCAGATTTCTTGGCAGTGTTTCACTGGGACTCTACTTCCTTCTGAGCCTATAAATATCCCTGCAGACGCAACAGAGAGGGCCATCCAGGGAGGAGGAGATTAGGGTTTTCTTTAGCTATTTCTTAATTTCTGCAATTTGTAATTTCGTTTTAAGCACATTGTGGAAGGAGAGCTTGTATTTGGGAAGACATTTTTCGAATAAAGGTTACCTCTTTTGCCATTTAATTCTTGTCAGTTAATTTTTTTTTCTTTTCTCTGTGATCTCTTGATTTTAGTTTTTGATCTGTGATCTCTTGATTTGTTCTGTTTTTCCTTCTTTCACAATTCTTCTCATTAAGTAAAATAAAAAATAATAATTAAAAAAATATGATGACTAACTAATTCTTAGTGTGGTTTGCTAATCTCTTAAGCAACCCTAGGGCAGTTCAGGAGTTGAATAGATTGATGATCAATTTTTAGAAACCCTAGGTCTAAGATTGCTTTTCTTGAAGATTAAACTGATAGCTAGATTTCTTAATCTAGATTGCACACTTAAACAACTCTTCATAACTTCATACTTAAGAACTTAGACAACATAAATTTAAGATAACACTTTTCTTATGCTGTACTTAGAAGTTAGGATGAATCTTTGTTGAGTTTTTGGTAATGCAAACTAGTTAGATTCTATTATCATCTTTTCTTACTTGAATCCTTTTTAATAAACCTAGGGTAAATCATATGTATCTCAAGATGACATTCAACATCCAAGACTTGCACTGTGGGTTGTGGTAGAAGATCAGTAAAACCATACCTCTTTAATCATATATATTTCAAATCTAATCTCTCCTTTGTCTTATTTGAAGCATACAGAGAAATCGTCCGAAAAGCTTGCATCGCATCCTTCCCTGAGGATCACGACCCGCTTTGGCCCTTGCTGCAGCGGATAGCATTGAGATTAAGAATTCTACAACTCAATCTTTTTCTTTACAAACTCTTAAATCTCAATCATGAAGCGTGTTTGTCTCCTCCTTTAATTTTGAATTCTTATTACTATTATCTGCTCTATTGAAATTTTGGGGCCGAAATTTTTAGAAGGTGGGTAGAATGTATATCCCTAGTTTAAAATACTATATTTTTTTATTTTTTCCAAAGTATTTATTTTGTTTTACTGCTTATTTTATTGTTAATTATTAACTTGATTTATGAATTATTGCATTCTTAAATAAATAAATTATTTGGAATATTAAATGGTAATTTGGCTTTATATATAATTACCAATATTTCTTATCAATATTTTTTAATTACTTATAACTATTACTTCTATGATTATTCTTATTTTTAACTGATAATATTAGTGGTAGTGGTAGTTGTTAATTATCATTACTATTATTATTGTTACTATTATTATTTATTATTATTAGTGTTATTGTTATTATTATAAATATTGTTATTGTTGTTATTATTACTATTAAGATTGTGTAATGTTATTGGGATTATTATTATTACTATTATGGTTAATTATTGTTGTTTTTAATATTAGTATTATTATTAATATTGTAGTGTATTCATTGCATTCCCATATATCCCAATTCCTATTCCTAAATCCTATACTCATGTTCCTACTCATTAACCCTTTAACCCTTATTCACTTACCCAATACTCATTACCCTAAACCCAAAACCCACTACCCATTATCTTATAATTTTGATCCATACCTATTAATCCTATACCCATTAGCCAAACCTGAAACCTATATACCCAATAGCCCATCACTCCCCTATATAATCTTCTTTCTAATCCTAATCTTAACCCTAACCCTAATCTCTCCTTCTCCTCCCACAACACTGCCGGCAACACCTCCCCTGTCGTAGAAACCCCCAGGATCCCCTACCTCCATTGGCCGTGCATGGCAACAGCCCCGCGTACACTCACAGTCGCATCATTCACTGGGCCTTCTCCCCTCGACTGCAACCTCCATGGCCTGCGCGCCTTCCACCCAAGCACGGAGCTCCCACACCCCCGATCTCCATCGTCGGGCGAAGCACCACATCCCACCATTGCCTAGTCGCAATACCTCCCCATCTTCCCGCGGCATAGCCACTCCAACCAAGGCCACAGCCAGCGCCCCCTGCTGTCCACGACAGCACGCACAGCCACCGCCACCAGACCCTTCACAACATCACGTCTTGCCCCTCCAAGCCCGGAGCCCGGCACGCACCACTCCTCCCTTGTTCTAGCCGTGAGCTACGCACGACACCCACGCAAACCCAATCCTCCATGGCTACACCCTATATGACAACATCCAGTACACATGCCAAGCCCGAGCACATCCTCCACAAGTATCCTCCGAGCCATCTTCTGTCTCTCCGTGGGTCGCCGTTGATCGCCGTCGGTGAGCGCGAACGCACCCGCGCCCTTCACGACGAGATCCTCTATCCATCGACATCCTCCACGGCCTCCGCTCCCTCCATTGGAGCCTCCATCGCGCGCCATGAGTCCTCATCTCCTATCCTTTGGCCAGATCCCACATCTCCACCTTGCTGGCATCGCCCTTTTGTCTCCTCCGTGGATTACCTTTGATCACCGTCGGTGAGTGCGAACGCACCCACGCCCTTTACGGCGAGATCTTCTATCCATCGACATCCTCCTCTTTAAGTTGGAGCCTCTGTCAGTGCGCCCTGGGTCTTCATCTCCTCTTCTTTGGCTGGATCCCCTATCTCCATCTTACTGGCATCCCCTTTCATCCCCTCCGTGGATCACCGTTAATCGCCGTCAGCGAGCGCGAACGCACCCGCATCTTTCACGGCCAGATCCTCTATCCGTCAACCTCCTCCGGGGCTTCCGCCGCCCCTGCTAGAGCCTCCGTCAGCTCGCCGCAAGTCACCCCAATGTAAGTGTATTAATATGTGTAGGGGTAAACATGCAATAATATAAAAGTGTGATTAATTGTGTGTGGGTGTGTGAGATTATGTATGCATGTATTTATGCATGAATGTGTGCATGGGTATGTATATTATATATATATATATATAATAGTATTTATGTGTATACTTATATATATATATATATATAATATATATATATATATATATGTATGTATGTATGTATATGTGTATACTCATATATACGTGTATATATGTGTATGTATATAGGTGTATGTATGTATGTACGTATATAAGTGTATAGTTATGCGTATGTATTCATGACTATAGTGTATATGTATGTGTATACCCGTATGTGTGCTTGTATGTGGCTGTACCCGTGGGCTTATGCATGTGTGGCATGCTTGTATGGGTACATGTGTGAGTGTATTATGAGTGTGTGTTGATTTCCCTTCCTCTCTGTATATTTGGCTGCGTGTTGCAGCATTTCAGATTCATTCGGTGAGATCTGGACCCGTTGCAGGAGATCTGAACCCGATTCGGATTTGTGCCCGTTGTGGACCCGATACACAAGCGATTCGAAGACGGATCAATAGGGTGATCCATAGATCGGTACTGATTCGTGCAGTGAAGACCAGACGACGATTCAGTTCCGAAATCGCGTCATTTCATATGAGTGTTTGTTCTTGTGTATTTCTTTATTTACCGTTGTTGGTATATGTTTACATGTTACTCTTATCATTTCATGTGACTTTCTGTTATATTTTACAAGTTTGATTACTTGTATCACTTCATGAGACATCAATAATTGTTCACTTTATTTACGTAGTCGATATGAGCTTGTATCAGCGTCATTTCATGTGTTGGTAATTTGTTGTTGTTGGCTTAGGCCTAGTTTTGATACACTTTAGACTGTGACTTGACTCGACTCGATCTTGAGATTGATATAATTTGTATTAGTTATTAGATTTGATATTCATGTATTTGGTGATTATTTTCGACCGGAACTCTTTTGGATATTGTGGACAAATAGATATGACGTCTCTACCGATATGAGATGATTTAGCGATACCACAGATAATAGATCAGATGTAGTTAATGTTAGACATTTCAGGACTCGATGTTTTATCATCAGGATATTACTATTTTTGCTAGTTCTTATTTAAGATTTATTTAGATGATATTTTGTTGATGTTGAGTATCAGAAGTCGATATTCTAGACCATATGTTGTTTGAGGATGATTCACTTACTTTGTTATGATTTCGGTATCTGTTGACTTGTTGATCTCGAGGATATGCCATGTGCTTCATGTTTAGTTATTGATTACTTTAGTTAATAGAAATTAAGTTATTGTGATAATGATCTAATCGATATCGGTGATCTTATTCTTCAGAGTTATCAGATAGCAGTCATCACTTTATCAGTTATTAGTGAGACTATTTGTTGGTGATTATATGATGTATTTTAGAGTTTATAGTAGTTGTCAGGTATCGGTACCAGTTACCAGTTGTTAATGACACCATTGTATTAGTGGCTATCTCTCCAATATCCTATTTCAGATGTCATATATTAGTTGTTGTCTACTCAGTTGTCAGATTATCAGCTAGTATTGACATCAGCAGTTATTAAAGATATCAGTTACTATTACATATTAAATCACATTAATTGCTTATTAATAAAAGACACCATACCCGGGGAACAATGTAATTGCTTGATGATGCATGTCGTGTATTTTAGAAGGACTTATTATGGTACCGAGTTGTAAGTTCCAACATGGGGAACCAAGGTAGTACTGACTACCTAGTTATTCAGTTGTAAGTTGTCAGGGCTATGCCTGAATTACGGCGCCACATTAGTTGTCTTTTTGTGTGGGGCTGTGGTCTCAGTTACTAGAGCCTTGCGGCTTGTCCTGATTCAGCGCCAGGGGTGTTAGACTGTGGTACTGGGCATGCACAGTACCCTTCTAAAATACATGCACTACATTAGCGATCAGTTACAATAACGATAACTTTGCTTGATATGTGAGAAAACAACTGTAGTAGGGGCACAGCTAAGTACTACATTAGTTAGGTTAATAATAACTAACCAGACTAGTGACATATGCTATGTTACACACCTTGACATCAATTGTATGTTTACAGTTGTAATAGTTGCCTTTTATCTTTATACATGTTGTTATTTAGTTATCCTTCAGTTATCTGTTTATCATGTTATTTAGTTATCTTCTGTTTGCGGTTTATCTTGTTATATTTTGTGCACATTGTTTATATGCACGAGAATTTCCCTTTACACACACACACTCACACTCACTGGGTCACTTTCTGACGACCCTTGATTTGCACGTCCAGATATTGGATGCTTTCTTATATTGTTTATGTGCTCGATGAGACCGTGCGCTTCACGAGGAGCTAGAGTTTCTCCCTATTTGATTCCGGTATTCTTATCTTTCTTACCTTCCTGTTATTTCCTGATTCTCGATATATCAGATTCAGTTGTTATTCCAGTTCTTTATTTATATGATATAATACGTGGATTCTTATATGTGATATTGCAGTAATCATGATTCATTATACTTTCAATTTATAGCTTGTTTTGGGTTACATTAGCTTTAGCGCGTATATGTGAGGTTTTTTCCTTGCGTATATGCGTCACCGACTCTCGTCGCATCTCCGCTTCAGCGTTTTGGGAAGCGGGGCGTGACACCTTTGTTGATGAATTGACAAAAAGAGAGAAGAATTTAGAGTTTATATATGCATATTTATTTTTGTTTATGCTTATGTGTCTGTTTAGTTTATATGCTTCATTGAATATATTTCTATTGTTTTGCTATGCATGAGTTAAGGGGAAGCTTCTATGAAGCTATCTTTAATCGATACATTTATAACTCCATGAGTTTTGTCATCATCAAATGGGGGGAGATTGTTGGTCCAAAGGCCCATATCTCTTGTTTTGATGATGATTAACTCATGTAGTTATAGCACTAATAATCTTGTGTCTATTAAAGTTTCAGATTTTTATCAAGATCTTAGTCGGTGTTTAGCTTCAAAAAAAATTCAAAATTAAGTTTTGAAGCTAGCACATGTTGATTCAAGAGCTCGCGCTTCAAGATCACATCTAACACTCAAAGAGGAGTCTAGCTCATAGATCATGTTTGGATCAAGTCAAGATAGAGAAGAAGATTTTCAAGAGAAAATTTTTAAGAAGACTTGAGTCCAGTTTGTAAGTGTTAAGATTTTTATTTTTGGATAAAATGTAAAGGATTGATTAGTTGTAGATTGCTCAAGCTCATATACACACATACACAAAACATTTCATGTTAAATAGTTTTGTTTTTGAAAAATTTAGTTTCGGTTTTGGTTTTCAAAGAATACATCTTTGGTTTCATGAATAGATTTATCAAAACAAGTTTATATGGTTTATATGTATTAGATTTCATCCATACACATTGATGCTTCATAATGTTTAGAAAACTTATTTTGATGTCTTTAGTTCATAGTTTTAAGTTTTGTTAAAGTAAAAACTTATTTTAGAGCTTATTGTCAAAAACAAGTATATTACATCTTCTTTGTGTATTGGATTCTATCCATACAAACTATGCTTCAAATGTGTTTAAATATCTTGTTTTTTTATTTGAACATGTTTCGAAAAAATCAGTTTTCCATTCAAAGTTTAGTTTTTGAAAAATACGATTTTTATTTTAAGCTTTAACTTCTATATCGCAAAAAAAGTTCAAATTTTTTGTAATATGTATTGTTTTTTGATCACATATATTTGTACATCAAAGTATTTCAATGAACCTATTTTTTTGGAATTTATGAGATTTAATAGAATTTTTATGCGTTTTTAAAAGTTAGATTTTCAACCCTATAATTCAGGATTTGGGTTGCTAGCGATCGACCGAACCAGGGCTCGATCGACCGAGCCGCTGACCGACGTGCACAAAATGTGCGCAAGCCCATGGCCTTAGGGCCGGTCGACCGTGCGGTCCACCGATCTAGAGATGTTGCTCTCTGGATCTGGCCCCGGTCGACCGAGCAGTCGACTAACCAAAGAGCTCTGCTATTTGATTTTTGTCATGGTCGATCGAGCGGTCGACCGATAGGGCAATGGCCTGGGTACGATCGACCGGTAACCCTAACAGCCTGAAATATGACCGTTGGCCGGTCAACCGACAGGTCAGAACTGGCCTTAATGGCTAGTTTTTGACAGCCTCTATAAAATGGGACTTTTGGCCAGGTTTTGGGTAAGATTTTTACAAGTGTTTCTAAGAGCTCTTTTACAGTGTTTCTTAATAAGTTTTAGAGCTTCATTTTCATATCCAAATAGAGTTTTTCAAGAGTGATTCTCTTGAGTTTTAAAAAGTTTTTTCTTGAGTTTTTCATCTCCACATCTATCTTGTTTTCTCACATAAGCTTGAGGTCTCTATTGCTATATCCATCCTAATAGGGATCATTCTTGTGAGAGTTTTTATTGGTGATCAAGAGAAGAGATCAAGTATTCCACCCCTTGTATTTGAGGTGTTATAAAGGTTGCGGCCTCGGCGACCTTGCGAGTTAACGTTTGTTGTTCTTGCGGGAACAAGTGAGGGACTTGCGAGTCCAAGAGTTCTTAAGGGAGCTCGTTGTAGGTGTTGCGGCACCGAGTGATCTTGTGGGATCGATTATAGTAGAAATCCTTCATAGTGGTGAAGGCGGGGACGTAGAGCAAGTGTGCTCGAACATCGAAATAAATCTCCCGTGTTTGTGATTGCTTATCTCTCTCTTACACACACTTGTGTTTATATCTTGCATACTCTTAATTGTCCATATCTCTATATGCTTGATATAACTTGTGCTTAAATGATATATGCTTGGGATTGTTTAGTATCTTGCATGCTTTTATTACTTGTACATTCATTGCATGCTTATGTTTGTGCTTACACTAGTATTCAATCAAGAGAGCTAAAGTAGCACTTTAACTCTTAATCTAGAGAAATCTTGAGGAGATAGTCTAGAACCTTCATAGGAACACAGCTACACTCTTTGGTTACACTTGGTGTGCTAGCATAATAGTTTTAGTTTATATAATTAGTTTTAATTCCGCATTTGTTTGGCATTTGATTAGCACGTCACCTATTCACCCCCTTCTAGGTGACCTATAGAAAACATCGTCCTGAGGAATAATGTGAAATCAGTTTTTAGAAATAAATCCCGTTTTCAAAATAAAATCCTGGAATCTACTAGCGATACTGGCCGAGACCAAATTTGACCGAGTTCTGATAAATTCAAAAATTCACCAAAAATATATTAAGATAGAAAATATAATTTTATGATATATGTGAAAGTAGATTTTAGAAATTTGACTCCATTTATAAATTAAAAATTCTACAATCAACCAGCGATACCGGTCAACATCAAAACCGGTCGAACTTTCATAAATTCAGAAAAATCTCAAAAAATACAAGTAGAAAATGTGATTTTAAGAAGCAATGTGAAATTAGAATTTAGAAATTCAATTCTGATTGTAAATTAAAATCCTAAATCGACCAGTGATACGGTCGACACCGATTTTGAAGATTTTATAAATTAATTCGAAAAAAATACAAAAAATCATGAAAAATCTAAAATATTAGAAAATGATGTTTGAAACTGAAATCGGTCAAATCTGACTACTAAAAGATCAAATCGAGCAATACACTAAGATCAGATTTCCAGTTCAGACTAGGGCTGAGTCCGAGCCCGCGAATCCGAATCCAATACAAAATGATCGCATAAATATTCATAAAACAAAAACAAATATAGGAAGTAAATCAAAAAAATATGATCAAGAATCTAAATATGTAACTTAGTACATATTCCAAGAACAGGGTGTTACATTCTATCCACCTTACAAAAAATTCGTTCTCAAAATTTTGATAAGGGAGAAAATGAACATAGGAAGGACATGAACGAGGACTATACCAATTAAGATATAATTAGCTAAGGTAATGCTCATAACCGACTGATCAATAATTTTGGGCCTAGATGTCCTCTGCACTTCTTATCGTATAAAACTTTAGACGGTGCCATATCAATACAGACTTGATAACCGTTAATAAGAGAATTCTGTTAGAAAAAGATAATTAAGATTCTGAATGGTCCGATCGGACTACCTAGTATTTCTGAGAGTGATAAGATAAGCAGAATATAAGCAGAGTTGCGATTTAAATCCCGTGTCTCTGCCTGACACAATAATCACTGGAATACCATATAGCGGAACTATCTCTTTTATGATTATCTGCTAGAGCTTCTGTACACTGACTCCTTCAGAATAATATAAAATAAACTAACTTTGAAACTGGCCAACTTTCACTGCTTGAATTTTACTAGAATCGACGGAGATTACTCCCTCAAATAGATGAGACCTCAAAAATATGATACTCACTTGCTTTGAACTCATACTTTACGTGGCAAGAAGCTGTTCCCGGCAGAGAGTCTGTAATAAGATTACTAGATATTCTGTCTGTTCTCTGCCACTCTGAAAATAGATCATAATATTGTAGATAAAGAAAACCTGATAACTGATCGTAAATACATAAATAGAGAACAATTGATAATAATAAGTTCTAAAACTATAACTCTGAAAGTTATAACCAAGAATATAGAACAACATTTTCTAAATGATAACTCCACTATAGATGAAATACTTAAAGAATACCTAAGCCCTGCAAGGTTGGCCGAATAGATCGTTAAGAAAATTTTGACAGGCTTGTTCAGACACAGTAAGAAAACCCAGTTCATTAAATCCATGAAAACAAGTCAGGTGGTGAAAATCCAGGGAATAAGGCTATAGTGCTAAACACTGTCGGAACTAGCCACAAGTATAGCTAAACCTAGGTGGAGCCATTGCATAACACAACGTTAGGTGCTAAACACCAGGGTGCGACAGAGCTAACGCTCTATGAGACTCGCACTTGGCAAGGCTCCCGTGGCGAAGCCTGCGCATAACACATCGCTAAATGTTAAGCGCCAGGGTGCGGCAAAGCCCATGCCTGATTGAGCTTGCATGGTTAGAGCACAACTCTCGTTTGGCGAGACTAGCAAAGTTCGTGACTCATTAAATCCATTAAGACTGCTAGGTGTTGTGGCTCTGAGCTCAGTGAAGTCAATAGAAGAGATCATGATTGTTACTGGAATAATATAAAAATACAATAACTCTATCTGACAGAAGTTCTGAATCTGAAAATTTGTTTCCTATTGACACTCCCCTTGTAGTAATGTGGTCTATCTGATTACCGACATAATGACTACCCTACTTTCTGTATTGATCCTCCTAGAATACCCATACACACACACACATACATATATAAAATAGAATGTGGAGCCAAAGAACTACCCAATATAGGATAATATGATGCATTAGAATCAAAAAATGCCGAAATGGGATGAGAACAATCATATCTGCCCTTCCACCACCTCACTAGTCTATCCATATCTTAAGTTGGTATAAAGGCTACACAAATCAGAATAGCGAAATGTAAGAGATAGAAATAGAATTAAAAAAGGGAGGTGGACACGGAAAGACTAAGACTGATGATGATAGTGCAATAAAAAGGATATGATATAGAAAACTTACCAACTCCAGGACATGATAAAATGGGGATAATGGTTACAATTGGTACCTTCAGGGTTTCTATTTCAGATATTAGGCATCCCTTCGTGTTCTTCCTCCATTCGATATCTTGACTTCCTTTTCAGTCAAATTGTATGTTTGCTTCCTTTTGTCATCTGTGACTTTTAGTTTCCTCCATGCCTAATTATACGCTTGTTGCTGGGTTAAAGTGAAGTTTCTCTGCTAGTAGGTCTTGGATTCTCTCCCAACGGTGGTACTGGATGTGTTGATCGGATTGGTACAGTGCTCTCTATCTTCTTGAACGGATAATCACTCTTCAAATGATCTCCGGACCCGTACAAAATATAATTCATAAACTTTCTGGCGGTTGCGTTATAAGTGACCGACTTTAGACAGTACCCACAATCATATGCTGAGGGCGAGGTTAGAGTGATGGCTTGGCTAGTGGGGTATCCAGGGGCCTGTCTGAGTCTTCACCTTCCATCAACTGAGAGGGTCTCTTTGCCGACTTCATCTACATCTTATCCTGATTTTTCTTCCCTGGTTCCCGTTCTACCTCTTGAACGGTGGTGAAAACTTGAGAATACATCTTGGACTGCTGGGGTATAAGGAATATCTTAATCTTCATCTTTAGGTCTTGCTGGATTTACTTGCTCAGTTCTCCTCGTCAGCCTCCATGTGCGGCGCAAACCGACTATGTCTTAAGAACGTTGCAGTGTACTTGTCTACAATTCAATCTTCCTACTGCAATCTGATAAATTATTCTTCCATCTCCTCTGAGATGTTACATGAAAGAATATTTTATAGAAATTCTTCGAGATCTGGTCCTAAGTGATAGCCTTCTCCAGTCTCTCGCTTCTTTCGCCAACCACTATGTTCTGACAACATCCTTCAATTGAATCTTGACCACTTTCACGAGTTCTTGCCAGGGATTCGGACTACCCTTATGAGGTTCATTACTTCTATCAACCGTTGTTCTGCATCCAATGACTTATTGGTATAAGAAAATACAACCAGCTGCAGTTTCCTAATTTCAGAGATGTTTCATGGCCTCTACTCGTGGAGTGCCATCAAAAATCTTTGGTGCAAGATCCCCGCCTGTTCATGTTGGTTTTCCATCATACTTTGCAGAAATTGCTTCAAATCAACACCTTCTACATTAGGGCCATCCTAAGAAGAACCAAAACCGTTATGATTTTTTCATTTTTTCATGTCCGAGTTGGTTTAAGAATAACAAGAAACTGAAGTATGAAAGGATAGGAGAACTTAAAAATTCAAGGAAAAGATTATCAAGAGAAAATAGATAACTCTGCACTTGTAGTTGGATTGGACTCATGTATTCCAGCTGTAAATTTTTTACTATTATTTTTCGACTAGTTGTACTAAGGATGTGAGAGCCGAGGCTCTAATATCACCTTGTAACACTCCGATCCCGCGGCTACGGAGACGTCACTGTGACGTATATACGTATGTTGAAAATACCCTCACATAATACGGTAAGCATCAGTACATGCAAGAATTAGAGTACGAAAGTACGTGGTGCATTATACATTCCAACATATGAGTAAATGTGGCACAATATTACAAGAATATTACATTACCGTTAGGCGTAAATGCGAGAATACACAGAGATATACAATTACGGATAGTACATAAGATGCTCACGAGTTACAAAGGGAAAAGTCGAGGGACGATCATGGGGCCTGGAAGGATAAGGACCCGGACTGGTCTTTCGCTGATCCACTATGCTTCCGTTGTGCTACTCTGATCAACTGGATGTCCATCATGGTCCAAGCTCCGGGATCTGGACATGCAGATCCAGGGGAGTCAGAACTCCCCAACGAGTGGTGTAGATCCAGAGAGCTGAAGCTTAAGGTTTTTCTTTTAGATCTTTTCTTCTTTTCGAAATTTCTTGTATTTTCGATTTTGTTATTTGAAGAAGAAGATTTTGAGGAAGGAGAGGAGCTTTGTAATTGGTGACATCCAATAAAAAGGTTCTTCATTCTTTTTATATTCTTTGCAATTTAATTTAGTTTTTCTGTTTAGATTATCTATTTCTTCTTCTTTTAATTTCCATGCAATCTTTCTTATTTGAAATAAAAATTGAAAATAAAAATAAAAAAATGAATAACTAAATTAAACCTATAGTTTGCTAATCTCTTGATCAACCCTAGTTTAGTTTAAAAGATGGACTGATTGACATCTAGAAACCCTAGGATTAAAATAGTGTTCTTGAAGATTAATCGATAAATAGGTCTACTTAATTCAGGTTGTACTATTTAAATGATTACTCATAGTTCATATTTAAAAACTTTGATAGCATAACTTTAAGTAAAAACTTCTCTTATGCTATACTTTAAATTAGGATGAACTATAGTCTAATTTTTATTAGTGCACACTAATTATGGTTCTAATATTATTCATCTTGATTCTCAATCAATGACCTAGGATGGATAATTCTTCATTCAATATGATGTTCACTCTTTGAGACTAATACTTTGGGTTGTGGTAGATAATTAGTAAACTATACTTCTTTAGTTTGATCAAATCTAATCAATATCTCTTTTCTTTTCCAAGCCAAATACAGAGAAGATCGTTCCGAAAAGCTTCCATCGCATCCTTCCCTGTGGATCGACCCGTCTAGCCCTTGCTACAGGGTTACTTTGAAACGAGTCTAAGATTTTCTAAACTATTTCCAATACAATTTCCCGTTTCAATCAAAAATCTTAGGAGAAACAGCCCCCAAAGACCTATTTTTATGGGGACTGGAAATATAGCCGTTGGGGTTCAGAACAGGTCAGAAATGACTTGTCGGTCGACTACCCGGTCAACCAGCCAACGGTCAGATTTCTGACCGTTGGGGGTAACCGGTCGACTGCTCGGTTGACCGCCCCAAGGCATATTGCCTAACGGTCGATCACCCGATCGACTGAGGCCAAAACTAGAGAGTGAACTCTCTGGCTCGGTCGACCGCCCGGCCGACTGGGGCCAGATCCAGAGAGCAAGTTTTCTGGATTGGTCGATCGTTCGGTCGACCGGCCTATAAGCTAAGGCAATATGGACGTTTTGTGCACATTGGTCGACTGACCGATCGACCGAGCTCTAGTCCGGTCGACCGGTCAATCGACCGCCAGTGAGCTTAGAATATGAACATAGGTGTATCTCAAAAACTATTTATGTATATCGTGTGTCTAATAACATTGCATTTAACATAATGAACATTGAAAACAAGACATGCTAAAAGCATTCATAGGAAAGCATGTAAATAAAAATGGGAGTTAGAGATGGTTACTAAAACCAATGAACCAATCTTTAGGTCTCCAAACCATAGTGGTCCTTCCACCAAACATTCCTAGAAAGTGATGCATCAATAAATATGATCTTTAAGCTCGGATCGCATCCACCATCAAGGCACTGATACCCTCACGTCAAGTGAGAGCCCACACCTACATCAAATACAATAGGTGTGGATTTTGGTATCCAAAATTTCTTGGGTCCATGGAGGTTAGCATCTTTCCTAACCCAAACATATTTACTTGCAAAATTTGAAAGATTTAATCTATCATAACAAAATTTTGCAAGGTGGCCCGTGCAACCAAAATGTGTACAAGTGTACATATTAGCATATATGGAAAAATGAATGTGAGCATGATGAGCATGTGTATGCCGTGAAGGGTGTGCATGAATATGTGGAGTATGTTTCTTTCAAAATATAAATTCTAATCTTTTGTGGTTCATAGCACATTGGCTCAAAGTGGAGCCCAAACGATCAACACTCTTCTTCAAAACATGTATATCATTTTTCAATTTAAAAAGATGTGGAGCATGCAATAGAAACACATGAAGATGAAGGTATAATAGCATGGCAAACATGAGAATCAAAATAATTTTTTTAAGAAATATTTTCTAAAGAAGTAGTTTCCAATTCTTTAGAGATTAAAATAATTTTGTTTTTCAAAGAATCATTTTCTTTTAAAACAAAATCAAGTTTTGAAGACAAAACCTCATTTTACTTCAAAACATAATCAAACTCATTTTTATTTATTGAAATTTTATTTTCATTTAATGCAAGGTCCAGTTGGGTTTTCAAAAAATCCCTTTCACTTGAAATCTCAAACCCTCTCTTACAAAACCATGTTGAGTTTAGGAAAAAAATTTATTCTTTTAAATAAAAACTCTTACTTTTCAAAGCTTTGTACTTTGAAAGCAAGTTTTCACAAAACATGGATAGTTCTTCATCTAAAGCATGACCATCTATAATATTGTTATCACATGAAGAACTAGCACAATCATCTAGTTGAGTGTCTGAAGCTATCTCAAAGGAGTCATTCTCTTAGACCATAAAGCAAGCTTGGTTGGATTCATCTCCACTAGATTCTTTCTCCAAAACGTATGTCATTTGTTCCTTGGGAGAAGTCAATGTGTTGCACACTGCAAAAACGGAATCACAATGAGAAATCATAGAAAGTTGTTCTTTGCTTAATGTTTTCTTAAGTGCATACAATGTTTGTGTATTGGCCTTTATATGCTTTTCATTACCAAGATAGGATTTCTTAATAGTGTCAAGGTAAACATGCAATCCTAGGGTTTTAAGGTATGCACTCATTTTAAACTTTCACATATTGATGTTCGAAACATCATATATGGGAGGGGAAGGGAATCCACGAGTGTATAACTATATGTGTGAATGCAATACTAGATTAGCTATCCAAGGATCTCACTCCTAGGTGGTTAAACCGAATATCAAGAGCGGAGACTCTGATACCAATTGAAAATACACCTAGAGGGGGGTGAATAGGTGTAGTACTAATCTAATGATGAATGATGCCTAATTAAATACTAATTGCTAACACACTATGCGTAATCAAAAGTGAGCTCGAATTTTTCATGAATGGCTCTAAAGCTACTCCTTGAGATTTCTCTAAAGTAAGAGTTGAGATGCTATTAGAAGCTCTCTTGGTTCAACACAAGTGTGGCACGCAAATAATAACAAGCAAGTAATAACAATGCAGATATAAAGAGAGAGTCAAACGCAAACACAAGGATATGTTTCGAGGTTCGAGCCACTGCTCTATGTCCCCACCTTCACACAGAAGGATTTTCACTATGTCCACACAGGACCTTCCACAAAGGAACCTCCACCGAGGAATTACAACTCAATACCGGGAGTACACAACTCCTCTCTTAAACACAAAGCTCTACATAAGAGGTGGGCACTTAGCCGAGCATAAAGCAAAGGTGAAAATACACTTAGTTATCACAAAGATCACAAACAATCTCTCTTGGTGATCACAAATAATCACAAATGATCACAAATACTTTTTCTCACAAACAAAGATCTTAAAGATAAATTTTGAATTGATTGCTCAAGTGTGAGAAAAACAAAGTGTTTGAAAAAAAATCATAAAAAAAACTCTTAAAAAAAAAACTTCAAGATAGATATAGAAAATGAAGAACAAACTAGATTCCTATAATCTTAGGAGAAACAGCCCCCAAAGATCCATTTTTATAGGGGTCTGAAAATATAGCCGCTGGGGTCCAGAATAAGTCAGAAATGACCTGTCAGTCGACTGCCGGTCGATCGGCCAACGGTGAGATTTCTGACCGTTGGGGTTACCGGTCGACCGCTCAAAGGCTATTTACCTATCGGTCGACTGCCCGGTCGACCGAGGCCAGAACCAGAGAGTGAACTTTCTGGCTCGGTCGACTGCCCGGTCGACCAGGGCCAGATCCAGAGAGTAAGCTCTCTGGATCGGTCGACCGGCCCATAGGCCAAGGCAGTGTGCACGTTTTGTGCACATCGGTTGACCTACCGTTCAATCGAGCTCTGGTCCGGTCGACCGATCGGTCGACCGCCAGTGGGCTCAGAATAGGTTTTAGGGTTTAAATTTTTGGTCTTTTAAATACCCATAAAATCCCATAAAACTCTATAAAATCCACAAAAATAAGTTCTTTTATATATTTGAAGAATAAATATGTGTGATCAAAATTCAACACATATTAAAAACAATTTGAACTATTTTTGTGATATAGAATTTAGCTTTAAACCAAAAATGGTATTTTTCAAAACTTAGATTTTGAAATGAAAATCTGTTTTCTCCAAAACTTGTATAAAAATAAAAACATGATATAAAAACACTTTTGAAGCATATTGTATATGGATAGAATCCAATACACAAGGTAAAGATATATCTATATTTTTGACAATAAATTCAAAACTAAGTTTTGTTTATAACAAAACTTGAAACCATGAATCAAATATATCAAAGTAAGTTTTTAGTCAATATGAAACATAGATGTTTATGGATGAAATCAAACATACATAAAACCATATAAAACTTCTTTTCATTCTATCTAATCATGAAAACGAAAGATATGTTCTTGAAAATCCAAAACCGATTAAACCTAAACCAATAAATTTTTGAACTTGTGTGTTGTTTGGTACGGAGTAGAAAAATTCGCGTAAAGTTTCCTTGAATCAATTGAAAAGTTACAACAAACTTATACTCCGACTACAAGGGAGGGAAGATGTTGAGTTTTGAATCTCCCCTTTGTTTAGTGCTGGGTTCTTCAGATGGCGGTGGAAAGTGAATCTTGTTTTCCGTTGGCCGGGTGAACGTCAAGAACTTTTGGGGATCTTCTCTTCGGATGGTGGACGGAGTAACACAGCTCTGTCGACCAGAAATCTCAAATAGATTGCAGGCAAAGATTAACTTGTACACAGCAAGTTACTTGAAGAGTTGGATTGTCTTTCCTTCTCTGTGGAAGCTCTCAAGTCAAGCTCTTCTCCTTGATTTCTTTGATCTCCAATTGACCGACCCCTTCTCCATAGCAACGGGGCTATTTATAGAGGTTTCAGGGGTAAACGTGCCCCCCAAAAATACTCCACAATGGGGGTTAACTTCCTTATTATGTGGGTGGTGATTGACCCCATAACGAGGGAAGTTATAACTGAGACACGGGTTTCGACCCTCGCGTCTTGGCATTGCAGTGTTGGCTGAGACGCGGGCTTCGACCCTCGCGCCTTGGTACTGCAGTGCTGGCTATAACGCGGGTGTCGACCTGCGCGCCTTGGTGCTGTAGTGCTGCTGAGACACGGTTTCGACCCTCACGCCTTGGTGCTGCAGTGTTGGCTGAGACGCGGGCTTCGACCCTCGTGCCTTGGTGCTGCAGTGTTGGCTGAGACGCGGGTGCCGACCTGCGCGCCTTGGTGCTGCAGTGTTGCTGAGACGCGGGTTTCGACCCTCGCGCCTTGGTGCTGCTTTGATGGCTATGATTAGCCCTGCGTCTGGAGCTTGGGACTCTGCTTTTTAGTGCCTTATCTTTTAATGATCTTTAGACAGCCTACAGAACCCCCTCCAAAGTTTTCGATATTCCGCAGTTAGCTGGGACGGATTTTGAAATACTTTGGACTCTAGCTGAATCCACTTTTATGATTGGACTGACAAAGCTCCGGGCTTGATCTTGTTTGGAGTATGGCCTTCGTGAGTGTACTGTGGAACTCTTTGAAGCTGCCAAAACTGATCGTGTTGAGTGTCTAGATACACAGTCTAAACCTCCCCGATGCTTTGAGTTTGTCGTTGGTGCACTTTAAACCAGGGGTGGGCAGTCGTCTGCTTGTGCCAGTGTACTTTTGAACTGAATTGCAGAAGCAAAGACTACACGCCAGTTCTGTGGACGCAGGGGTGATACTGCTTTAAAGACGCGCCTTCTATAGGGGTGCCTTTTTTGGGATGACAACGCGACTGTTACTCCATGAGGTAGACGCGACTTTGGCCGGGTTGAAAAGATGCGATCTTCGGAGGGACGCGTCTTTTGGAATGAAGATGCGACTATTGGATGCGAATCCGTGCCATGAGTATGTTGCCACGTGTCTTGTAGAATTGAGGGGACACCTTCTTTTTGGCGTGCGAACTTCACGCTGCACTTAATGCGCTGTCCACGTGTCAGGCGGTGATTAGGCGTCGAGCCAAGAGTCGCGTATCTTTGCGAATCACCGTGCCTATAAAAGGCAACAGTCCTTCAAGAGTCATCATTAGACTCTCCTTCGTCTTCGTGTGCATCTGTTAGGGTTTGAGAAAGGAGCTTCCTTTGTTCTCTTTTCCTTCATCTAACATCGGATTCTTGATCGCAATGGCACCAAAGGCCAAGCATACTGCTTCGTCTTCAAAGGCGGTCGTCTCTGAGACTCAGAGGGGCGGTTCCTCCATGCAGGAAACCCCTCTTTCAGGTATAAGAAGCCATCGGACTTGATTTCCACCATTAAAGGGGTTTACAGAGTTCTTTTAACTCTTAAATCCCTTTTGAATGTGAACCGCAAGCGCGGGCTTATACCCGTGTTTGATTTTCAGGCGCAGTTTTTTAGTCGATCAACAAGGCGCAGGTCTGATGACCTCTGCTTCTTTTATCTGCTCGAATCTGCGTCTGCTTTGTTGAACATAGGGCCCCAATGAGCCTTGCGTTTTGGGTTCAATACTTAGAATATTTCTAAGTATGGAAGATTCAGACGCAGATTTCTTATGACTCTTGCGTCTCGTGAAATCAGATGCTGGTCCACATGAATCTCGCGTCTGAGTCCAATACTTAGAAATTTTTTTATAAGTCTTGGACTTTCAAAACGCGGGTTCCATGCTAGCCTCGCGATCTTTGGATCTGGACGCAGATTCTGATGATCTTCGCGCCTGGGTTCATTTCTGCTTTCGAGTTGTAAATACTTAATCAATTTCTTTCTGATCAAGTATTATTCTCTTTTGCAGTGCGATATTCCTCCAACCCTCTCTCCAAGAAATGTCACTTCGGGCACGTAGGCGGTGCTGACCGCAACCTAACCTTCGTGTTGCAGAGGACTGCTCCTGTGACTACCGACAAGTCGAAGGAGCGAAGGGAGAAGATCTGCAAGGTCGACATGAGGACCTTCCGGGAAATCATGACCGACGCAGATTTTGAGACGGATTCACGTATTCCGTTAAAGAAACCCGTCTTCTTCTTTGGGGACAACATCGGCGAGGACGACCACATCTTGCATGACGGCGATTATAAGTGGCTTCGCCAAATAGGGGTAGGAAATTCTTTCTTCCAAATATGGAGAGAATGTTTCCTTTATCCTATCTCCAGCATATGTCTGTCCCCCGGGCAATGGAATGGGAGCTTGCCCGACTTGTCCCCAATGTCTCTCTCGGCATACTAGGCGCCAGGAAGGTACACCCTGCCGGACACGGGAAGGAAGTTTTTGGCTTGTTTCCTGGATTACTCAGGTCTGAGTACCCAGTAGGGAAAACCCCTCAGCTCAGCACCACCTTCATCAATCAATTCATAAAGGTAAGGGGCGATTTTCCAGGTGACTTCCGCCCGCTCGGGTAGGTCCATTCCTCCGACAAAGTCTGGTGGGGCAAGATGGTGGGCTTTGTCCTCGCTGAACTTGGAGGTCTGTTGGAACAAGTGGGATTGCGTCATGCGGTCAGGGCTGTGCAGTATGGTATCCCGCAAAGTTCCCACAATTTTTATGGGATCCTGGAGCACTACAACCCTTTGACGGGGACATTCTTCACCCCGGTCGGAGAAATGGGGCCCGCCTTACATGAACTATATGAAGTTTCGGGGCTAGTCATGGGAGACGTCCCCTATGAAGAATATGTTCCCACTTCTGAGGAGCTTCATCTCTTGAGGAAAGAGTGCCCTCAGATATATGAGACCTACTGGAAAGTGTTGTGCCACTTCCACATCTGCGGTCAAATAACCTCCTGGAGGACTAGGGGAGTTAAGCAGATGTCTTGGGCGAGCTACCTGTTTAATAGTATAACTGAGAAAGATCACTCGGTGACCATTCTAGCTCCCAGATCCGATGAAGAAATCGCCGAGAGGATTGATGCCTCTGTGAGTTCTTATACCACGGAGTCGAATGAAGACATTTTCAAACCTGATACGATTTTTGAAAGTTTCCATCATCAAGCCCGGGTCCCCATTTCTGACTGGGCATTACTGGTGGGCTTCCTCATGCTGTGGTTGAAGCGCTACGTAGTGCCGACACTGCCGCATGAAGTGATTGTTGCAGACGTGGTGTATCCGGCGGTCCTGTTGGCCTATGGTAGATCCATCGCTCTCCTTCCGGTAATGGTGGCCAGAATCCAAAGCGGGTTGTGGGCCCTGACTCAGAGCCTGTGCAAAGTGGAGGCCATCGTCGACTCAGAAGGAAGACCGGAGGTTGACTCGGAGGGGAGACCGAGAGTAAAGACTCCCAACCCCCGGATCGAGCTTCCCTACACGTACCTAATGGCTTGGTACGTTATGCACTGCCCCTCGCTGATGACGCCAGTGTCTCGATCCGAGGGGTTTGTCCCTTTTGTGCAGCGGCTGGAGAGCTCGAGCTGGTCCAACAACTATATGTTCTACGTTCGAAAATGTATTCTGAACGTTTCAAATTACCATCTCAACCGCTGCTTCTCTGAGATTACCGATGCTGCTTATGGGGATAAATTTGCCGACATTGTGGGTCCGGACGACTTCACGAGGCTGCCATCGGGAGTCTTCTGGTGGCTTATCAATATTCGGCCCTGGTATCTACTCTTTCGGTAAGGGAACTCGTGCACGATTGAGCCTTATATGCCGAATCGTTTTACCCGACAGTTCGGCTATGATCAACTATATGTCGGTAACCCTAACGCCCAACTCACCTTCAGTGAAAATTTATTTGAAGGTGCTCGGGCCTGGTATTACAGCGTGGCTGGGGGACAAAGGCTCTTTTCAGCTTGCCTCACAAGATGCCAAACTGCTATGCAAGCCTTGGTTTCTGCACCTGGTACTCTCAGGCTAGCAAGCTGCCTGGCTACTCAATGGAGCGCTCATGCATTAAGAGCATTAATGCGTCCTATGACGAGAAATTGGCGTCCAATAAGTGCATGGGAGGTATCGATGAATACCGGGCAGCTAAGAAAGAAGCCAGAGGGGAGATAGGGATGGAGCTGAGGCCAGCAGCACCTAGGGAGCAGCCTGCTAGAAGGCATCGACGGGCGGTGCCTAAACGTCCTCATGGCGCTACTCTCCAGGCTGAGCCTGCCCCGAAGAAGGCCAGGAAAGACTCAGGGGCTGAAATTTCAATGCCTGAGGCCGTCCCTTCCGGTATTGAGGGCCAGAGGGAGGAAGAGGAGGAGGAAGACGAAACCCCCCTTGTTCGCCCTCGTGGATTGCGCAGCAGAGGTCCCGCAATTTTAGAAGAAGGGGAGCTTGCTGATGATCCCACTACAACTGATGAGGCTGAACAACTTGAGGCTGACCTGGTGGGAAGGGATGATGTTGAGATTCCAGGGGTCTCAACTCAACCAGGGTCTTTTTCAGCCCAAGAGAGGAGCGATGAGGCACCCCAGCCTGAGTCTCCTACTGTATTGATGCCCAGCTCGCGGGTAGTTGACCCCAGCCCTACTACCGGGGTACTTGGTGGTAAGGTCTCGACTGCCGAGGCCTCTTATGTTGCATTATCGTCTTCATCATCCGAGGAGGATGAATATTATTCAGGCGATGAAGTCGATTTTGGCGATGAACCCGCTCTTCCAGATCCGAGTAAATTCTCACATATTTCGGAGGAAGAAATACATGGGTGTGATCCGGTGACGGCGTCGCCACTAGCGGCAATTGCTCCTGCTGAAGGTACTCTCTTTGCCTTTTTGACCCAATTTCCCTTTTAACTAGGAAAAGATTCTGACGTTTTTCCCTTTAACTTTATGCTGCAGGGCTGGCCGTGGACAGCGAGGCTGCGACTTCCTCCCATATCTAGGAAATGATACAGGAGCTGGCCCAGCAGGAGGACGTTGAGGCTCCTGCTACTGAAATGCCTCAGGAGAGGGCAATTATTGAAGTCGGGGAGACCTCAACCCTACAAGAGTCGCCCAGGAATTCGCCGTCTTTGAATCCTCAGCTTGGTAAGAAAATATTGAGGCTTTGAATATCTTCCTTTTACTGTCATGGTTAACATTTTGATGATTTGCAGAGAGCGCTGAGGGAGCTCAGGCAGAGGACCTTGCGGCCAGCGTCGACCCAGAAAGCAGTACAATTCAAGCCTTGACCGAGGGCTCCGAGGAGGTCAGGTTTGCAGCTACTTCAGTCGTCATGGAGGCTGCTACGACAGTAACTGTGCATGAAGTGCCGACGACCGTCTCAGCTTCTGTCGCACCTGTCGTTGACCCTACTCCTGCACGGGACGAATTGATTCCCATCCCTCGCCCTGTGATAGAAAAGGGATCTGGGAGCACATCAGCAGAATTCTCCCCAGCCGGTGATATCATGGAAGAACTGACACGTCAAATGGTGCAACAGTTCTTTGCTTCCATGCGATCATGCATTGACCTCATCCTTTATGGGGGCAATTCTTTCGAATTTGCCCGAGTGCTTCTCAAAAATCTGATCGAGAACATTGGTCATACTGGAGGTCCTTCGCAGGCTAGGGCATGCCTGATGCTGGTGGAGCAGTTGGGAAGTGACTTGAAAGAGCTTAAGTCTCTGGAAGACGCTGGTTCAATACACGAGGCCCGGGCAACCCTGAATAGGCTTCTGGCTGCTCAAGAACAAGAGCGGAAGGAGATGGAGGAACAAATAGCTGAAGAGACCCGCTATCTCCAACATTTCCAGGCTGACCATCAAAGGCTGATTGGCGATTCAAGGGAATCTAAACTCATCATGCAGAGCGCAGAGCAAGTTATTATCAGTGCTCGGGCCACCATAGCCAAGGCAGAGGCCTTGATTGCAATCAATGAGTAGAAGCTTGCCACTGCCAGGAAGAAGCTGGAAGAGCTGGAAGCTGCCAGGACGCGGGTTGAAGAAAACCTCTCCACTCATTCCTCCAGATTGGAATCTCTACGAGCGTAGCTGGCTGCGAGGAAATTCTTATCTGAGGAGGAGTTATGGGTCCAAGCTCTCATGGAGGCTGAGAAAGCGCGTCAGCATGAGATATATCACCTCCGAGAACAAATCTGTTCTTTGGCTAATCAAGATTATTAGCCTCCTCTTTTTTTTGTAAAAAAAAAAGAACACTCTATTCATCAAGAGTGTTTGTATCACTTTTATCATTTTTTGCTCAAATAATAAAAGTCTTTTGAAATTTTACTCCATCTTCATTGTTCCACTGTAGATGAATCTAATTTCTTAGCTGCAGTCTTTGACTGTGATTCTTGGCTGGCTGTGAATAATAAACTCAGGTAGGACTGAGTTCTTGGGCGGAACGTGGCCCTGATTTATAGGGGAGACGCGGTCCTGGAAAACGCAACTCTGATCTGTTAATTGAGATGCCGTTCAAGCTTGTGTGAAAAAAGCGGCTTTGGTTATGGAAGGACGCGGCTCCCTGGTCGCAGCCCTTAACTCTACCCAAATGCAGAATTCAGGATGCCGTGAGGACAGAGTTTTATGCTCCTCCAAAACTGACGCATAGATATGAGGACGCGACACTGTCTTAGTGGAGACGCGTCTCTGTGATACCTGTGAATGACATAGGCCTTCTCGGTTGTAGACACAAGTCTCGGGACGCAGCTTTCCAATTTTATATGATTTCAATATGCGACCCCCAGAGTGGGTCCCTTTTTGCTGAGGGGACCAGCTCTAAACCGCTTCAAGAGACGCAGTCGCCGTTTTCGAATTCGCAAAGGGACGCCAGTTCCTGGACGCGGCTCTCGGGCCTGCGTTTGGTGCAACTTCCCAGGCGTTACATGCAGCTTGTCATAAAGATTTCCTTAGATCTTTAAATGTCAAGTCGACGTTGTCGATTGGGGACTCGCATCATCCGATGTTTCCCAATGCGGCAGTCCACGCGTCAGCCCTTCATTGGGTTTAGGCATTAATGCTTTTAAATGCCAAATCGGCGCCGGCGGTTGGAGACTTGCGTCTTCGATGCTTCCCGAAGCGACAGTCCACGCATCAGCCCTTTGTTAGGCTTTGACATTCGTGCGGGAATTAAGGCTGACGGTTCTGATTAGCGAGCCATTAATTATGGGCTTTGTGGTTTGCCTATAAATAGGCTTCACCCCTTTCTTTTAACAGTCCATTGCTTAGATTGTTTTCTCTCGAGAGCGAGCGCTCTGAGAGATTTCACCTTCTTCCTTCAAGGACTTTATCTGGGGTTTGCCCCCATGGACGACGATGACCCAGAGCTTTCATGCTTCTGCTTAATCTCTCCGAAAAATTATCACTGTCAAGTGATTTCAAGATCAAAAATCGTCTCTTTGAGCACCCTTTATGTCCGCGCCTTGATGCAGAAAGTTCAACCCTTAACGGGCGTTTCTGCAGGTATAACTTTCTGATTTGCCATGAAATCTTAAGCCCTTACTGGGTTTCAGTTTCGCTATCTCTTAAGGAGATTCACCTTCTTGACCTTCTCCTGAAGTCTGGCTGGTGCGCCCATCTTTTAGGAGTTGCGCCGTTGAGAAAAACTCTGGCCCAGAATTCTTTGGACGTGGCATAATGGACTTTCGCACTTGGACCGCGAACTATACTTACAGGGCTCGCAGCTGAGGCTGTTGATTTGGAAGAATTTCAACACAGATCGAAGGTTTTAGGCCTGAATTTAGCAACCCCTGTTTATCAAACAGGGAGATGGCAATTTTCGCGTCTGATTCTCTTCACGTCTCATACTTTAGACGCGGGTGCAAAACTAGATTGCGTTCGAATCTGTGTGTATTACAACTTTGACCGCGTCTGTTTGTGTCGAAGCAGAATTTTGATTTGCTGCGCGGGTCATCCCTGCGTCTGAAGTTTTCAGCAAATAGCTGCGTCTGTCACTTAGTTCTTCTGTTGAAGTATACTAAGCTTCAGATCTTCTAATTTTTGTTTGCTTCTTGTAGGTAGGCTTAATCATCCTTTTTCATATTCGCTGGGCCCCTGGGAGAATATTTCGGCCGGCGAACTTGTTCGATGGTCGACCACTGGAGAAGAAGTCATGGCTCCTGACACCCGCCAAGATCTCTTTGGATTCAATGCACCAGTCATGCTTCTTGGCATGGCATGGTCAGAGTGAGTATGGCGGTGGATATGGTGGTGGGTATGTTCTTAGATTCTCCCTTCACCTACCCCAGAAGTGACATCGATGAAAACTCCATGCTCATTGGATGATTTTCTGGTGGTGAAGATGTTCATCAATGAAGGATCATACCCCCACTTTGGATGGTCAGGTGGAATCAGAAGATTCTGCTGCCTTTCGACCTCAAGAAACACCATTGCTCTTGGTTAACGAGGAGCTTCTTCGATGTTTACGTCATGCATGGTGACATAATCAGCCTCCAAACGTCATCACAGTGCTCAGCCCATCTTTGGCGCCCTTCCGAACATCTTGTACTTGGAATGGTGAGAAGCTTCAAGGAGTGAGTGCAACCTTTGAGAGAGAGGGACTTCTTTGTACTCCTTTATTGTAACACTCAATCTTATTGTATAAGAGAGCGTTTTGTATCACTTTCATATGTTGAATATAAATAAAAGTGACACTTTTCTTTCCTTCTATTGTCTTGAACTCCTTTCTTTTTTAAGTCAGACGAATAGAAGCAAAGAATCTTTGACTTGTCAAAATTCAAAATTATGATGATAATTTTAATGAGTCAAATTTTGTAGGGAGAGATCCTATTTCAGGAACTCAAAAATGCTGTCAGAGGTGTGATATTAACTTGACAAAGGATAATTTTTGTGGACCTGCCACTCTATAAAGGAAAGTAACAGGTGGAACTTGTACCCCCAAGGAAGATGAGCCTTTATCAGAGGTTTAGGATTAACTTGATTAAGATCAGCTGGGGAGTTAATGAAAATACTGTTAACGGTGTAATGTTAACCTAACAATGTTTTTAGGTAGACTTGTTGTTCTGTTGGGGAGAATAACAAGTGAGACTAGATTCGCAGGGGATCTAGGAAAGTTTTTACCATTAGAGGTGTGATATTAACTTAACGGGTTGAATGTAGTCTTGTCAGAAGTGTGATGTTAACTTGACAAGAATGTGAGTCAGAGGTGTGATATTAACTTGACTCAAAAGCCTTTCAGTTTTATTTGGGAAAACTGAAAGTATCACTGCCATAGGTGTGATGTTTAACTTAGCAGCGAGGGTAATGCTAGAGGTGTGATTTTGAACTTGGCATTGGTCATCTCGACTTTGACAAGGAAGTCCGAGGGAAAGTCATGGCCTTAAGTGTATTGCTAAACTTAGCAATGACTTGGACGCTAGAGGTGTAGTATTAAACTTGGCATCGTTCATTTCAGCTTCGATATGGAAGTCTGAGGGAAAAATGGCTGTCAGAGGTTTAACTTGAACTTGGTAGCAACTTGATTACCGTTAGAAGTGTAATGTTAACTTAATAGTAATTTGTCAGAGGTGTGGTATTAACTTGACAAAAATTGGTTTGCGATACGAGCAATTTGAGGGCCTGTCATTCTATTGATGAGAATTGGCAAGTGGAATTTAAAAATGTCAGAGGTGTAGTTTTAACTTGACAGTAATGGACTTGTGATATGAGCAATTTTGAAGACTCGTCATTCTATTGATGAGAATTGACAAGTGAAGTTTGAAGTGCCAGAGGTATAGTGCTAACTTGACAAATTTGAAGGCTTACTACTCCATATAGAGTTGACAAATAAGGTTTGTACTCAAATAGGGAGTATTGAAAATTTTCATTACCAGAGGTATAGTGTTAACCTAGCAATGATTATATTTTGTAGACCTACCATTCTGTGTATGAGAATTGGTAAGGGATTTTAGAGGAGAGGGTGGAACTACATCCACTTAGGATTTTCAGCAAACCCTCAGCTATCAACGGATTTGAGGTGCCTTTACCAACTACCGTTTGAGTTGGGCTAGCCATGCTATTCCCCAGCATGGTGAGTTGTCGAAGACTTATGTTGGGCTTAGAAGCCAACATTTTCCTCTGTCCTTAGCCGTCGGAGGCGTCAGATGTTAATGAAGATAGGAATATTAGAACCCAAGTTTCTTTCTCAATATTTACATCATGCATCATGGTGCAACCAGTGCCTGATTAGCTTGTGGTCTAGCGAAGGAAAGAAACCTTTTTTTTTTGGGTCTGGAGCTTTGATCAGAGGTGTACTTTTAACTTGATCAGAGGAGGAGTACTATCAAGGATGGTACTTCTTCAGGAATCTGCCATTGATCGGCATCATGAGTGTATCGCCATTTGAGGTTATGAGGCGATATGATCTATTTGAGTAGACTGACTCTACTACAAATGATCCTTCCCATTTGGGCTGAAATTTTCCTTTTGTCTTATGTGTCATTACCATAGGTCTTCTGACAGCTAAGACAAGGTCACCTTTCTTGAAAGTTCGCACTTTAACTTTCTTGTTGAAGGCTCTGGTAATTCGAGCTTAGTAGAGCTCGATTTGTTATTGGGCCTGCAGACGTTTATCATCTAAGGCCTCCAATTCTTGGAGTCGCTGTCGATGCTTCTCCTCATTTGTCATCTCCGCTGTCAAGGCGACGCGTAGAGACGGAATTTGGATTTCTAGTGAAAGCACGGCTTCACACCCGTAAACCAAAGAAAATGACGTAGCTTTAGTCGGGGTTCGAACAGTTGTGCGATAGGCCCATAAGCATTTACCTAGCTTGTCGTCCCAGTCACGTTGACTTTTCGAGACAAATTTCTTGAGAAGTTTGCCGATGGTCTTGTTGAAAGCTTCTGCGAGACCATTGGCGGCAGGGTAGTATGCCGTTGAGGACACACTCTGGATTCTGAACTTAGCGCAGAACCTCTGGAAAGCCTGACTGACGAACTGGGGTCCATTGTCATGGACAATTCGCCGAGGTACCCCAAAACGATAAATGACGTGATGTTTGACGAATTTGATCACGTCAGATGACTTCACCTCCTTCAAAGGAATGGCCTCAGCCCATTTGGAGAAATAATCGGTTATAGCTAAGATAAACTGATGTCCTTTTGAGGACGGTGGGCTAATAGGGCCAACTACATCCATCCCCCACATCTCAAACGGCCAAGTAAAGGCTGTAGAGTGAAGGTATCCTGGTGCTTGATGGATGAAATCACCATGTACTTGACAGGCGTGACATCTTTTGGCATAAGCGATGACGTCAGCGATCATCTTAGGCCAATAATATCCCAACCTTTGGAGTCGATGTGCAAGTTTTGGACCAGGTTGATGGGCTCCACGCATGCCATCATGGGCTTCTTTCAATACCTCTTGTGCCTCTTTTTGTGAAAGGCAGCGAAGCAAGATCCCGTCATGCGATCGACGATACAATGTTCGCGTAATCGCATTATAGTAGAATTTGGGGGCTTTCCTTCGAATGGCAGCCGCTTCTTTGGTGTCCTCAGGCAGGATGCCATAAAAGATATAATCGATGTAAGGGAATCGCCAGTCTCTAGATTCTGGACCGGTTGACAACTCAAGAGCTTCTTTGTCTTGACAATCTCCTGTTGGCTCCGTGTTGTCCTCAAAAGCAATTCTCGGACAATACAGGTCGTGGCTGTGGACAAATATCTTCTCCACTGCTCCGGCTAGAAGGGCTAAAGAGGCAGCGAGAGACGCTAGTGCATCTGCATGCGCATTTTGTTTGCGTGGTACATGGTCAATGTAAAAGTTGATGAACCTCTTGGCCATGTAGACAGTTGCGTTGTAATAGGGTACTAGATCTTCATGTCTGACTTCGTACTCCCCGCGAACTTGGTTGACGATGAGCTTAGAGTCACCATATGTCTCGAGATGTTTAATGCCAATCTCATCGGCGAGTTGCATCCCAATAAAAAGGGCATTGTACTCCGCTACATTGTTGGAACAAGGCTCGGTTAACGAGACAGCTCGAGGAATCACATAGTTCTGTGGGGAAACGAGTACTACTCCTACTCCTGCCACTATATGTCCTTTTGGGCTTGTCCTCGATGCACCGTCAAAGAAAAGTTGCCACACTTGCCTTTCGAAAGATGTCTGAGTCTGGCAGGCTTCAGCGACCTCGTCTGGGAGATCCTCGTAAAGTTTGGCTGCCCTCGGATCTGGATGCTCAGCTGGGAAATCCGCCACCGCTTGTCCTTTAATGGCCTTTTGTGGTAAAAAGTGCATTTCATATTGGGATAGCAATATGGCCCATTTTGCCAATCGGCCATTTAACAATGAAGGCTTTGTCATAAGTAATCTCAGGGGGTTGACTTTTGATATGACATTTATAGTTTGGCCTATCAAATAGTGTCGCATTTTCTGAATAGCAAACACCAATGCCAAACATTCCTTCTCGATCGGGTTGTACCGATGCTCGGCTCCGATCATCGTTCTACTCAAATAGTAGATTGCTTTCTCTCGTCCTTGATCATCATTCTGAGCTAGTAGAGCTCCTAAAGAATGATCCATCGCTCGGACGTATATCAGGAAAGGTTTTCCAGACACCGGAGCTGCAAGGACTGGCGGTTGTGTGAGGTACTGTTTAATTTCCTCAAATGCTTGCTGGCAAGCGCTGTCCCAAATGAACGAAACACCTTTCTTCATTAATTTGGAAAAGGGTTGGCATCTTCCGGAGAGATTTAAGATAAACCTTCGGATGTACGCCAATCGTCCTTGCAATCCCCTGAGCTCCTTGAGGTTTCTCGGAGGTTGCATCTCCTGGATAGCGCGAACCTTTTCTGGGTCCAAATGAATCCCCGTAGAGGTCACTACAAAACCTAGGAATTTTCTAGTGGCCACCCCCAGGAAGGACTTGGTGGGGTTCATCTTCAATTGATGGGCCCGCATGATGTCGAAGACAACCTTTAGATCAGTTATATGATCACCTTTAGCGCAGCTTTTTACTGCGATGTCGTCAACATAGCATTCCACCGTTTTGCGCATGTGTTTGTGGAAAATGGGATTCATGGCCCTTTGATATGTTGCCCCTGCATTCTTCAGTCCGAAGGGAATGACGGTGTAACAGTATACCCCCAGTGGTGTCCTGAAAGAGGTATGCTTTTCATCATCAGGATACATTTTGATTTGATTATATCCTGAGAATCCATCCATTAAGGACATTCGCTCGAATCCACATGTGTTGTCAATCATGACATCTGTGATTGGCAGTGGGAATTCATCCTTGGGACAGGCCTCGTTTAGATCACGAAAATCAATGCAGATTCAGATCTTTCCGTTCTTTTTAGCAACGGGGACGATATTGGCTACCCAATCAGGATGTTGTTCTTCCCTGATGAAGCCAGAGTCTATAAGCTTTCTGACTTCTGATTGAATTGCCTCCATTATTTCTGGACAGAACCGTCGCTGTTGTTGTTTGACAGGCTTTACGTCCGTATTAATGTTGAGGCGATGCATAGCCACTTGAGGATCAAGTCCAGGCATGTCTTCATAATTCCAGGCGAAGACGTCTATATATTCTTGTACAAGAGATATTAGACCCTTTTTCTCCGAAGGTGACAGGCCTTCACTTATGAAGATAGGCTTAGGATTAGCCTCATCTCCTAGATTGATCTGAACAACCTTATCTTCCGTTGGTGGCTCGCGTTGTTCAAAGCGAGTATCCTAAAGATTGTTCAAGTGTTGGATCTAAGGATCTGCATCGGATTGGATCATTTCTTCATCTCCGTCTTCCAAGTGGCTTGTTGAAACCATATTCACTGAAAGTTCTCTGAAGATGTTGCCGACACTAACATCTGACTCCCACGATGACGTGCCCGATGAGTAATCATGGCATAATGACTCTTCAGACTCAGAAGCTGATGGGATCGGAGTTGACACATAGCCCAACCCCCTGCGAGTCCGATGATAATAATCAGGGGTTTTCCCTTTTGGTACAAAAGATCGGAGTAGTGTTCTCCTTCCTTTGCCGAAATTCAACCCTGGACCATTCGTCAGATCATATCCCATGCTTCCCATCATTCTGAGTACCTTTGGCTCATAATGACTGAACTGAGGGGATTCCTCCTCACCTTCTGATTCTTCACAGGTCATTGGTTCGGATTCAATTCGTCTGAAAAGAATTGGTCTTTGGCCTTTCCGTCTCGCTGGAACCATGAATATGGATTCTTGCGCATTACCAGCATCTCGGTGCGTTTCGAAGGACGACTTCACTGGTACATGCAATGATGTCAAAGCATCCATTGCCGACCAGAGATCATCATCCACCTCGGTACTAGTATCCGATGGCACTGAATCAGAAGCGAATACAGAGAAATACGCCAAATCTAATTCTTCATTAATATACCATCCGCCTACATCATCGGTGGTATTATCAACATCGAGCTTATTAATGCCCGTTACAAGTGGATCTAGTTCCCACATGCACTCTTCTTTTTTCGGCTCGGTGTCGGCTTCATTACCAGAGTCGGGCTCCTCTGGTTGCGGGATTTCATCTGTTTCCACAGAGTCTTGATATAGGAGAGAATCTGTGAAATAATTCTCGACTCCTTTGAACGGATGCCTTTCGGCAATCAACGTTCGCACCTTTCCACTCCCGTCGATGTATTTCATGACTTGGTGGAGAGTAGAGGGAACGATATGAAAAGTCACCTAGAGGGGGGTGAATAGGTGACGATGCTAATCTAGTGAACTTAATGCGGAATTAAAAACTAATTGCAATTATAACAATGATGCACACACAAGCAAGTATAAGATATAGCAATTTGCACAATACACAAAGTAAAGAGAGAGATAGAGAGAGTCAATGGATCAATCGCAAACACAGAGATATGTTTCGAGGTTCGAGCACCCAGCTCTACATCCCCGCCTTTGACACACGAAGGATTTCTAATCCACTAGCAAGTCCACAAAGAACTCTCACAAGGAGTACCCAACTCCTCTCTTTACAATCACAACCTCCTCCTTGAGGCACAACTCCAAGCCAATACAACAAACTCCCAATCACAAACCAATACAAGGATCACCTCACAACTTGAGGGATACAACCCAAAGCACAAAGCTAAGAAAAGATTGGGTTACAACTTGGTGGTCTAAAACAACAACCACAAACTATATCTTCTCCCACACAAATATCCTATAGATTTAGATAGTAGATTTTAGCTCAAGTGTGGAGAAAACCAAGGGATTTGAAACCAGCAACTCAAAGAAAATCTATGGGAAATAAATGAAACCAAGATAGAGAAGTTCAATTCAAAAGCTTTTCCCAAAATCCTTTCTTTGATTTTTCAAACCCTAATGAAAACACCAAAAAGATTGTTCAAATCAAGCTCAAAAACTTCTTTTTATTGCTATAAAAACACCAGAGAGTATGTAAAAATTCGCACAAAAATTCTTGGAGAAAAACTCTTGCAAATGGGGTATTTATAGGCTAATCCAGAAAATAGCCGTTGGCAGCAGAACTGCCAGAATTACCCTGGCGGTCGACCGCCCGGTCGACCGCACAACGGTCATTTTTTGACCGTTGGCAGCTACCGGTCGACCGCCCGGTCGACCGAAACAAACAGAGAGCAGACTGCTCTCAGTCCGGTCGACCGGTCCGGTCGACCGTCCCAGTGTCTCCAAACGTGCACAGATCTGTGCACGTCGGTCGACCGTCCCGGTCGACCGACCTCAGCCCTAGTCGACTAGTCAGGTTACTAGTCGACTTGGTTGAAGCCTGGAACAGAAAATTCAATTAGAAATATGTTTAAAAATTCTTTATCTTTTCTAAAAATCACCAAAAATAGTTTATCATTTTGCATTGATATATAAACATGTGGTAAAAAGTTTAGCTCAAATATCAATCAATATGAACTATTTTTGTGTTATAGAAATTTTGTCAAAAACCAAAACTGTATTTTCTAAAACTTGGATTTTGAATAGAAAATACATTTTGTCCAAAACTCTTCCAAGTATAAAAACATGATACTTAAACACATTTAGGCATGACGCATATGGATAGAAATCCAATATACATGAAACAAATATATATCATAGTTTTTGTCGTTAATTCCAAAATATGTTTTGTCAAAAATACCAAAACATATAACACATGAATAAGGGAGTCAAAACTAAGTTTGTCTAGGAAATTAAAGCATGCGTGTATATAGAATAAATCATATATACATTAAACCATGTAAACTTGTTTTGATATAATATCTATTCATGCAAACCAAAATCGGTTAAACCAAAAATCGAAAACCAAAACATGATACGTGTGTGTTGTGAACTTGAGCTTATCATACTATTCTAATCTTTACAATTAGGCTCTAAACACAAACTAAACTAGGGATACCTACGTCTTCTTGTAGAGCGCCGTCTCCAAGTTGACTCGGTCCAAACTGTGATTCACCAAGCTTGACTCCAATGAGTGCTAGATATCATCTTTGATGCTTAGGCTCTTGAATCACCTTGTGAAAGATGTGTGGAAGCTTTCACCAACTAATATCTTGTTAAATATCTGAAACTTAAACATTGCAAGATTATTAGTACACATAACTACATGAGTTAATCATCATCAAAACTAGAGTGGAAGGCCTTTGGGCCAACATGATAGAATTGCGATGAATCCATGGTCGTCCCAACAGCAAATTGTAGGAGGTGTCAGCATCTATCACGTAGCATGTCACCTCCGACCTTAGGTCCCCAATCTGGCATTTGAGCTTGACCTTCCCCATTGGACGGGTACTATTGGCATTGAACCCATAAATAGTAGTCTGGGTGGTGCTCAAACGGTGAGTGGGAATCCCTAGATGTTGCATGACCTGGCGAGGCATAATGCTCAATGCGGACCCGGGATCTACCTGAATGCGGTTCACCTCAGATGATCCAATATACCCTGCGAAGTAAAGGGGTCGATCATGTTTCCCTTTGACTTGCATATCATCTGCCGTGAAGGTGATGCAGGGAACACTTTGGGAGGTATGGAGGCAATCCTCTACATCTTCCTCCTTCGGTCCGATTGGCACCTGAGCCATGAAAGCCTCAGCATTAGCGAGGGCCTCTTGTAGAGCTTCTCTGGTTGACTTCGATAGCCTGAGGAGCTCATAAAGAGTAATTCAGGCCGGGATATTGGCCAGTTGAGTCAGGACATCGAAGCGGTAAGGCGCTGCGGATCCTTCCGCGATGTCTTTTGAGAGGACTCTGGAGAACCGAAGCTCTTTCTGTTTCTCCACGGGTGGTTTCGTGGAAGGCTTGGCTGACTCTGCGGCGGGTTTTAGAGGAGTTACCGCCATTTCGTCATACTTTTTCAAATATGGCTGACCCGAACGGGTTTCCGCCACAAGTTGGTTGGGTTCTATGGCCAGAGCTAACGTTTCCTCTTCTGAATCAGTCAGTGAGGGAACATCAGTCTCTGCTTCCCGAGAAGAGGCACATACCACATTACAGGATGAAGCTTTAGCTTTGCCTTTGGACTTTCTGCTGATCACAGTGGTCCATTGCTGGCCATCCACAAGGTCGGGATGAACCCACATGACTTCTCCCCGAGGTGTGAAAACAGGTACCAGGCCCTTCTCTTGCTGTTGGTGAGGGTCTGTGTTGACCATTCTCAGCTCTCCTCTTGGGACAGGGACTACTCCAGAGAGTGTTGGAGGTTGTCTTCCAAACTGGAAAAATGACGTCATATTGGTCGTCACCTTCTTTTGCTCTGGACGGAGTTTTAATACCTCCGCGTCAATCAGGGCCTGAAGGATGTCCTTGAAGACATAGCAGCTCTTGGTGGGGTGTCCCAACATCCTGTGATACATGCAGTAGTTGGGATTATCGGTTTTACCGACTTCTTCAGGGCGCCTAGCTTCAGGAAGCTTCAGTCTGTTGCTCTTGTTGAGTAATTTGAAGAGCGAGTTGACATGTTCATCCTTGAAGGAATACTACTTGCTGGCGCGTGGTTGGCTTGAAGAGCCACTTCCCTTGACCGGTTGAGGTTTGACGGGAGATTTGGTCCCTGTCGCCAAGTTATCCTTCCTTTTCGCTTGGAGGGGTGTGTCTGGCGCACGCCTTGTTGACCTCTCAGGTCAGGGTTTATTTTCCTCTGCCCTGACCCGGGCGACAATTTCTTCAGCCTGTTCACCTTGTTGGATCAGCTGCTTCCAGGTGCGGCTTTCGGCGACTCCTATTTGGGCGAGGAGTGAGGTTTGTAGATTATGGCGGCATGTTTCTACCAGGGTGACCTGGGTCATACCGCTCGGACATCGGAGTGCTATGTTCCGAAATCTTTCTACGAAAGACTTAACGGACTCTCCCTTTCACTGCTTGGTGGCTAAAAGGGTAGGCATGTTGACCTCCGAGTCATCTTCAAAGAAGAGCGTTAGGAAGAGCTTCTCCAAATCACCCCAATTCTTAATGGAGCCTTCTGGGAGCTTCATAAACCATTCAAAGGCGAGCCCTTTTAAGGTGCCGATGAACAAACGTGCCAGGATGGCATCGTCATCTACCACATTCCCTATTTGGGATTTAAAGTAGTAGATATGTTGGTTCGGTGAACCTTTCCCATCGAATGCTTGGAGGGTCGGAGCCTTGAACTTGGGAGGGTATGGAACAAGGTCCCACTCGGTCGGATATGGTCGGATCACCCCTGCTTCTAGCAAGCCTTTTCGGTTGGTAAGGGCCTCCAGACGTTGCTCCAATTGATTTATTCTTCTAGAATGAACCTTTTCCTGGTCTCGGTCGTCTTTTCCTTGCGACGAGGATTTGGACGAACCAGAGGTAGGCTGCTCTTTCTCCTCTATACGTACGGAAGATGAGCTTTCTCCCTCTTTTCGTTTGCCTTTAGACTTTTTAGAGGAGGTTTTGTCAGTTGACTTCCTCTTATCTTCAAGCAACTGTGCCAGCATCTGCTTGAGGGAATCGATGGATTCTTGTTGAGCATGAATCATCTCTAATTGTTCCCTCTGGACCTGGGCTTGCTACTTCAAGCGCCCGGCGATCTCCTCAGGAGTGCTGGTCATGTATATAAAGGCCTCTTTCTCTATAGAAGAGTTTGAAGTCTGTGACTCTGCAATAGCGGAATGCGAGTCATTCACCTCAATGCCCCGGGCTAGAGCATTGTAGTCAATCGGGGGGATTGCCCCGGTCTGGGTGCGAGTGTGTCAGTACACTCCTTCCGGTTCTGTGTCAGACTCATCATCGAAACTGATTGCAGGTTGTTTTCCCCTGCTCCTGCTCGCCATGTTTGCAGTGAGCTCGGGATATTCAGTGTCAGAGAAGACCCTCCTCCTGTGGGAACGACTCCTTTTAGCTGATCGGGGAATCAGGGTCAGCTGTCTAAATAGAGACTGCTGGTTTGCACCTAAACTGCAATGGCACTCAGAGAGCATCGTGATAAGCCGTTCGCAGCAACATGACGAAGTGATTCGATTATCACTTATTTTCTTCATCAAATAATCTCTCAGATCCGTGGGAGGAGGATCAAAGAGATTAGCCTCGTAATGCCGAAGGCGGGAGGCATCCTTGCTCTGTACAGCTAGGACGCGGGGTTCAGAGACGCGGTTCTCGCGTCGTGGCTTCAGGACGCGCGTCTGGCGTCTCTGCTGAGAAGAGACGCGGCTATCGCGTTGCTGATTATTGCGTCGGGGCAAAGACGCTTGAGAGATGCAGGGCTGCTGGGCCCCATGCCTAGAGGCGTGTGCCTCTTGTACTCGACAAGGCGTGCGAGTTTCCTCTTGGCATCTGGGGAGTGGGGCTTCAGAGGAGCCAACTTGGTGAACCTCACGTTTGGGCTGCCAAACACGGATTTCGCGTGCCGGATGTGGTGCGGCAGAGACGCCGGTTTGAACCTTGCGTCCTGCCTCAGTTGGACGATCAGTTGTTCCAACTTGCAGTTGACGCGCACGCCTCCTCTGTCGGCGCTCAGCGTTCCGGTTATGTCGTGGGGGTTGAGAGAAACCAACGACGACCTGGTGCTGAGGAAGAGGATGGATTGGCTGGACACCAGAGAACTTGACCACGCGGGTCTCCTGAGAGACGTTGGCGCGGGTGTCACGAATGGCGTGATTGGCTACAACATCCCTCACAGCAGCTGCCTCTAAGAGAGGCTCAGAGCGGATTTCGGGGCAAGTCCCCGTAGAGACCCTGCGGTAGGCCCGGGCCTTTAGGCTCTTGGAGCCGGAAGAGAGGAACTCTTCATACTTTGCCTGGTCGAATTCTACGACGAGCGATTCGACCATTTTCCCCTTGTAGAGGACGTCACCTTGCGCCACAACTTGTTCGTCAGTAACGAAAGTAGTCCCCAGCGGAGTCGCCATCTCTTGTTTGGTACGGAGTAGAAAAATTCGCGTAAAGTTTCCTTGAATCAATTGAAAAGTTACAACAAACTTATACTCCGACTATAAGGGAGGGAAGATGTTGAGTCTTGAATCTCCCCTTTGTTTAGTGCTGGGTTCTTCAGGTGGCGGTGGAAAGTGAATCTTGTTTTCCGTTTATCGGGTGAACGTCAAGAACTTTTGGGGATCTTCTCTTCGGATGGTGGACGGAGTAACACAGCTCTGTCGACCAGAAGTCTCAAAGAGATTGCATGCAAAGATTAACTTGTACGCAGCAAGTTACTTGAATAGTTGGACTCTCTTTTCTTCTCTGTGGAAGCTCTCAAGTCAAGCTCTTCTCCTTGATTCTCTGATCTCCAATTGACCGACCCCTTCTCCATAGCAACGGGGCTATTTATAGAGGTTTTAGGGGTAAACGTGCCCCCTAAAAACACTCTACAATGGAGGTTAACTTCCTTATTATGTGAGTGGTGATTGACCCCATAACGAGGGAAGTTATAACTGAGACGCGGGTTTTGACCCTCGCGTCTTGGCGTTGCAGTGTTGGCTGAGACGTGGGCTTCGACTCTCGCGCCTTGGTACTGCAGTGCTGGCTATGACGCGGGTATCAACCTGCGCGCCTTGGTGCTGCAGTATTGGCTGAGACGCGGGCTTCGACCCTCGCGCCTTGGTGCTGCAGTGTTGGCTGAGACGCGGGTGTCGACCTGCGCGCCTTGGTGCTGCAGTGTTGCTGAGACGCGGGTTTCGACCCTCGTTCCTTGGTGCTGCTTTGATGGCTATGATTAGCCCTGCGTCTGGAGCTTGGGACTCTGCTTTTTGGTGCCTTGTCTTTTAATGATCTTTAGACAGCCTACATGTGTGTGTGCTTGAGCATATCAAAACTAATCATCTTTACACATGATCTAAACAAAACTAAAAACAAAACAAACTGAAGTCTTCTGGTTGATCTTCATCTTCAAGATGTCTCGATTGAAAGAGCATGACTCCATCCGAGTGCTTGATGTGATCTTGACGCGCGAGCTCTTGAATCTATTTGTGTTAGCTGCAAAGCTTGACTTTGAATCTTTTGTTAAAGCTAATCAACTACTAAGATTTTGATCAATATCTGAAACTTATTAAATATAAGATCATTAATAAACTAACCTTCATAAGTTAGTCATCATCAAAACTAAGATGAAAGGCCTCTGAGCCAACATGCCTGTGCTCACAACACGATTTTCAATACATGCTTATAACTTGGATTTATCGGTACACATGTGATTATCCCCGTACGCCACTTGGCATTCGCCACACCACTCGTTGGGGAGTTCTAACTCCTCTGGATCCTCATGTCCAGATCTCGGAGCTTGGAGTTTGTGGATTCTTCTTGTTGCTGAGTGGCGCAGCGGAAGCGTAGATCATCGGCTAACCATCTAAGATCCTATCCTTCCAGGCCCTATGCTCGGCTCTCGAATTTTCCCTTCGTGATTTGTGAACGTCTTTTTATACAGTTCATTATTGTATATCTCTTTGTATTCTCGCATTTGCACCTATTGATGATGTAATATTCTTGTAATATTGTGTCACATCTGGTGATAACTTTGTAATTGTACTCATATGTTGGAATGTATAATGTACCACGTATTTCTGAACTCTGATTCTTTCCTGTATTGATGCGTAGCATATATATATGTGAGGGTATTTTTGACATTCGTATATACGTCGCAGTAATGTCTTTGTACCCTCGGGATCAGAGTGTTACAGGATGGTATCATAGCTTAGGCTCTCACATCCTCAGTGCGTCCAGACGACAAATTAATAGTAAGGAAATTTACAACTGGAATGCGTAGATCCTGGTTATACAGTCCTACTACAAGTACAGAGTTATCTATTCTTTCTTGATCATCTGTTCCTTGATCATGAGTCCTTTCTATCTTCTTGTTTTTTGTTCCCATCATCTTTATACCAACTTAAGATATGAAAAAACTAGAGATGTAGCGGCAGGGTTCTGAATGAGGCTATTATATGATCTTTTTGACTAACTCTATGAAGCTCGGGTATTCTCAAAATTGATCTACGATCGGCTAATCTTTCAGAATTCAGTATTCGGGTTTCTCTAGCATTATTCTACATTCTTGGCTATATCTTTCAGAGTGGTTGACGCCCGGTATTCAGAATTCTTAATTATCGGTCTTCTTTATTATGCTCAGTATTATCGGGGTTTTCTTTCTCTTCGGTATTTTGGTCTATTCTTGGAGTAATATTAAGCATACATCACATCAGGAATTCTATTATAGACTCTTCATTAAGTACATATTCATGCCTCTCAGATAAAGAGTGATATCGAGATAGTATTATATAGCCTGTCTAGAGATTTATACGGCAGGAAGTGCAAAACACGCCTATATTCTGATTATTGTTCAGTTGACTTGAGAGCACTACCCGTAGTGATTCATATCTTAATTGGTATAATTTTCGTCCCTGTCCTTTTGTGTTCATTTTACCCCTTATCGAAATTGCGAGGACGCAATTTTTGTAAAGTGGATGGAATGTAACACCCGCTCTCGGAATACGTACTTAAATATGTGTTCTGATTTTTTTATCGTATTTTATTGATTTACTTCCTGTATTTTGTTTTTGTTTTGTGATTATCTATATGATCATTTTGCTTTGGATCTGGATTCGCGGACTCGGAGTCAGCCCTAGTCTGGATCGGGGGCCCGATCCTAGTGTATAGCTCAATGTGGTTTTTTCGGTGGTCAGATTTAACTAGTTTTAGTTTCGAACATCATTTTCTAATATTTTAGATTTTTCATCATTTTTTGAAAATTTTCAAAATTAAATTATAAATCTTCAAAACTGGTGTCGACCAGTGCCGCTGGTCGATTCCAGAATTTGAATTTACAAACAGAGTCAAATTTATAGAAACTACTTTCACACTATCTCTTAAAATCTCATTTTCTATCTAAATGCATTTTTGGAGATTTTTCTGAATTTACTTAAAATTCCACCAGATTTGGGGTGGACCGGTATTGCTGGTAGATTCCAAAATTTTTATTTTAAAAACGATATTAAATTTCTAAAATTCAACTTTGCCATATGTCTTAAAATAATATTTATTATTTTTGAGAATTGTTGGGAATCATTCTGAGTTACTTCATTTTTCAGGCTTTTGCAGAGTTTTCGATGTTTTCCCGGACTCCAGAATTTTATCCAGATATTTTTTTCATTATTTTTTCTATTTTTTTATTTTTCTCATCTACTCATAATTTCTCCCTCCTTTTCTTTTCTGTTCCTTTCTTCCAAATTTTCCTCAAAACCTCTCAGCCACACAATAAATATCCCAACCACCCTTTCTTTCTCCTCATTTATGGCGAGTCTCGCCTCTGAACTCAGCCCAACTAGAACGTGGAGCTCATCCTTAGGTCTGGGCACTTTTCAGCCAGACACGAGTTTGGCTTGAGATGCGGGCTTGGATTTTTAATGATGAGGGCATCACTTGTAAATTTTTCACTTCTATTTATGCACCCACATATACACCTCCTTTCTCTCTCTCTCTCTCTCCCTTCATTATTTTCTTTTCTTCTTCAAAACACAGCAGCAGCCGCCTCCTTGGCCAGCCACTTGGCCGGCGACCCTTGGCCACCACTCAGGCCACCACCTCCTCCATCTTTCATTCACCATTAACTTCCTAAACACCAACTTCAAACCACCATTACCACCACCTCCTCCTTCTTCATTACAAACACCACCTCCACCACCACCTTCTCTACCATCTCTACCACCACCTATACCACCCTGGCCACCGCCACCTTCACCAAACTCTCTACTCTGGCAAACTCTTGAAAAACACCTAGAGGGGGGTGAATAGGTATAAGTGCTAATCTAGTGAACTAAATGCGCTAAATGCGGAAGCTAATGCAAATTTTGCAACACACTTAGTACAATTAACAAGTGTAGCCGAATTCCCCGTGAAGGGCTCGGGACTAACTCCTCTTGATTCCCCTTGAATGGGTTGAGGTGCTATGTGAAGCTCTTGTTGATTAAGTACAAGTGAGGCACACACAAACAACCAAGCATATAAGATGATATATCAATATGAATCAATGCAAGGCACAACACAAATGCAAGTAAGTATGATATGAATGTTATGAATGATGCTTTGCACAATAAATAGAGAGAGTTAGAGATATTGGATCAAACGCAAACACAAGGATATGTTTCGAGGTTCGAGCACCTTGCTCTACATCCCCGCCTACACCACCATGTAGGATTTCCAATCCACTATCTCCCACCGAGGGAACCTCTACCGAAGAGGATTTGTTACAACAATGGAGTACCGAACTCCTCTCTCAATACAAACACCTCCTCACACAAGAGGGGTAGGCCCTTAGCCAAACAACCACAACAACCAACACCTCTACCGAAGAGGGTTTACAAACCAACACTCCACCTCTCACTAGAGGGAGCAAGCCAATCACCCGATCACCTCTACCAAAGAGGGATACACAAAGAACAAGGGTGTACAACTAGTGGTTCCAAAGACCACAAACTCAAACTCTCTTTCTTTTCTCTTTTTCTACAAAACAAAGATCCTAAATAGATTAGGATAGTATGATAGCTCAAGTGTGGAAACAAGGTGTTTTTGGAAACAAGCAACAAAGAAAAACTAATTGGGAAGTCTCTTGTAAAAGATAGAAAATGAAAGTTCAAATCAAAATCCCAAAACCTAGTTTTCTTTGATTTTCCAAAAACCCAAAACAATAAAAAGATGAGTCTTTTTGGCACAAAATTCTTTTTGAAACTTGTTTTAAAACACTGAAGAAGTCAGGAATTTTTAGCTCTAAAAATCTTAGTGAAAACCTCAAACAAATGGGGTATTTATAGCCCCATCAGAAAACTAGCCGTTAGGCTGATGTGGCAGCCTGACAGGCTGACGGTCGACCGGCCCGGTCGACCGCCAACGATCAGAAATGTGACCGTTGGGCAACCACGGTCGACCGGCCCGGTCGACCCAAACAAACAGAGAGCACTGCTCTCAGACCCGGTCGACCCGGACAGTCGACCGTCCCAGTGTCTCTAAACGTGCACAGATTTGTGCACGTCGGTCGACCGTCCCGGTCGACCGACTTCAGCCAAGTCGACTAGGTCAGTTGACTTAGTCGACTGATTGAAGCCTGGAACAGAAATCTGGGTCAGAAAAACAGTTTAAAAATATTTTTATAAATCTTTTAAGTCTTCTAAAAATCCACAAAACTTGTTTTAACATATTATATTAAAACACAAACTTGTGATAAAAATTTCAAGACATATATCAATTATATCAATTCATTTTTGAGTCTTGCAAATTTTATCAAAAACAAAACTTGTATTTTTATCAAACTTGATTTTTTTCAAAACATGAATAGGATAGTCAAAATAAGTTTGTCTAGCAAGTTTAAAGCATGTATGTATATCTAGAACAAATCTAATATACATAGAAATAAAGTAAACTTGTTTTGATCTACTATTCATGAAAACCAAATCCAAAACATAAATCTTTTGTGTGTTGTGCACTTGAGCATATCAACCATACTAAACTTTACAAATGGATCTAAAACACACTATCTAAACTGTGGATACCTAAGTCTTCTTGATGATCTTTATCTTCAAGTTGACTTGCTCCAAAACTCCATCCATGGGCTAGGCAATGTGTGATCTTTAAGCTTTGGCCCTGGAATCATCATGAAAAGCTTCTAAACTCCTTGTTGAAGCTAATCACCAACTAATATCTTGGTTAATGATCTGAAACTTAAACAACACAAGATTATTAGTAAACATAACTACATGAGTTAATCATCATCAAAACTAGGGTGGAAGGCCTTTGGGCCAACAATCTCCCCCTTTTTGATGATGACAAAACTCATGGAGTTATATATGCATGGATTAAAGTTAAGCTTCAAAGAAGCTCCCGCTTAACTCATGCATAAACAAATAAACAATAGATATGCAATGAATGTACATAAACATGTATGCATCAACATGCATAAAACACATAACATGTTCTAGAAGCTCTAGATGCCTATTAAATTAATAAAACATTAACAAAAACACTAGATGCTCTAGATACCAATAAAACTTAATATATGCAAAAAAATAAGTATGCATATATAAACCACAAATTATTCTCCCCTTTTTGTCAATCATCAACAAAGGGGTAAACAATCAAAACAATAAATGAGGGGTAAAAATCTTTCTCCCCCTTTTGTCAATCAAAAAAACAATACAAACAATGTTCTCCCCCTTTTTGTCTAAAAACAAAAACAAGGTCAATAAGGGGTGACTTTAAACAACATGATATCAATAGAAACATATGTCAATGAAGCATCTTGATACCAATAGAAAATAAACAAAGATCAATAAATGTTATATGCTATATACATTCATGAAGAGGAAGACGCTAAGTTAGCTTCCCTACACATATGCATTACATGAAAGAGGGATGTTAAGCCCTAATTCACATAACACACATTATGTAATGCATAAGAGGAGATGTGAAGCTCCCCCTACACACGTGTACCACATAAAGAAGAGATGTTAAGCTCTTCAATACAAGATACACTCATCATGAATCTATATGTAGAAGAGATGTTAAGCTCTCCTTGCATATAGTCAATATAAATCAAAATTTTTTTTTTGTATTTTTCTTTAAACAAAAATTTTTAGATACCAATTTAAAACATAAGACATCTTGATATCAAAAGATAGTAATTTTCTTTTTAAGTCATATAAACAATTGAAATGACTATTTTCTATCATAAAGCAAGGGAGTGGAAAACTAAATACCAATTGAAATATGAAAATCGAATTTTCTCCCCCTTTATGAAATACCAACAAAAGCTATGCGTAGGCTTGAAATAAGATACCAATTGAAAACTAAATCAATTGAAATAAAGTTGAAGCTCAAGCTCTAGCATAAACAAAATTTGTGCGAAAAATTTATATCTTAAGCACAAATAAAACAAGTATATGTGTATGAAATAGAATGAGTACCAATCACTAATAGATGATAACAATTGAAAATATACATACACAATAAACATATGAGTATACAAAAAGATCAAAATGATACCAATTGAAAGAGTTCAATGATACCAATTGACATAGCAATACGTTCAAGTGTATACATCATATTACTAATCCTCCCATCTCATGCACAAGTTTAAAAAGATTTTCAATATAAACATACAAGGCATGGACTCCCATCCAACCTCCCGTGGATGGTAGGGGTTTTCAAAAATGGATTTGAAAATAAGTTTTGTTTGAAAAAAACTTTTTGGTAGAGTTTTTCAACTACCATATGAGGAATACCTTAACTAGTTAAATGGAAAATTTTTAAACTAGTACGAAATCCTTCAAGCAAGGAATAAAACAAAATAGTTTTTCATGAAACATGAAATCCACATGATAATCAACACTCTAATTCAATAAAGCATAAATATGACTCATGAAAACAAAACATGAGCAAGCAATAAATGTGAGTGTACAAATAAAGTGTGAATATCATAATTATGAAAATATTCAATTAAGCTCAATTATTCCTTAAACATTGAAAACACGAAAATCATCAAAACTTATTTAATCTTCATGGCATATGTATGTCTAATACAAACTAAAGTATACATACATATCCAAAACACAACGAGTCCACAAAATATATGCATTAAGGCACGTGGCTCAAAAAGGATAAACATGTATATCTAATAATTTGGACAAGATAGACATATACATGAAGTTGAACAATTAAACACAAAATCAAACTAAATCTTCACCAAGACAAATTTCATTTCAAGGTATATGTATGAATTGTCAACACAATAAGTATACATACATATCCCTAAATACAATTGAGTCCATATATAGATTTGCATGAAAGGCAAATGACTCAAGGGGTATACATGTATATCTTAAAGTTTTGCAATACAAACATATACATGAAGTGAAAAACTCATAAAACAAATCCAAAAATGGAATACAAGTTTGAAATGTATGAATCATCAAAACTAGACTATACTAGCACATTTAATGGGAACAAATAAGCAATCAAGCCCAACATATATAGATTTATTTGTGGCCCACTATATGTACAAATATAAATCCTAGTCTTAATGAAAACTAACATCTAAACAAGTAATCTTAACATGAAGCATCAAAACACAATATAAAAATCATCATGATAAAACTAAAACATGATTACTATGTAAATTCACATGTATTAGATTCATGATGTACATTATAGCTTAAACAAAAGTGAGAACACTAAGAATGGGTTCACATAAGCATGTGTGTCTCAAATACTATACATGTATGTCAAGGATCTAATAATCATGGCATTTACATACTAATCCATAGACAATGAAACATGCTATAAAACATCAAAACATGCTAAAAATTTTAATTATGAAAGCATGTAAATAATAAATGGGAGTAAAGGATTGTTACCAAAACCGAAGATGCAACTCTCCTTATCTCCAAACCATGGTGGTCCTCTCCACCAAATCTTCCCTTGAAAGTGATGCATCCAATTGATTTCCTTTTAAGTCCGGAACGCATCCACTCCAAGGTGTCATCACTCTCACGTCATGTGAGAGCCCACACCTACATCAAAAATAATAGGAGGGGTGGTCTTTGGTACCCATATCTTATTGGGTCCATGGGTTAGTACCTTCTCTAACCCAAACAAACTTCTTTGCTAAATTTATATTATGTAATCTATCAAAGCAAAATTTAGTAAGGTGGCCCTTACGTCCACAATGTGTACAAGTGTACACATGAGCATATGTGTGATGGTGTCCGTGAGGAGCATGTGTATGCCGTGGAGGGTGTGCATGCATAAAGGATGGAACTTGTTTCTTTCGAACCAAGGATTCCAAGCGTGTATGGTTCATGGCACATTGGCTCATAGTGGAGCCCAAATAATCTACTCTCTTCTTTAACATACAAATATCATCATTAATCTTAGAAGAAGAGGTACATGCATTAGATAGACTAGATGAAGAAGCTACACTAGCATGACAAACATGTGCATCTATATTATTTTGTAAAACAATATTTTTCTTTAAACACACATCTAAATCATTTGAAATGGAATAATTTTATTTTTCAAAGCAACATTCTCTTTTAAAACAAAATCAATTTTTGAAGACAAATTTTCATTTTTCTTCAAAATAGCATGGCAATCATTTTTAGAATTTAAAAACTCATTTTCTTTAAGTGCAAGTTCTAATTGAGATCTCAATAAATCCCTTTCATTATAGACCTCAACCTTCTCTTGCAAAACATTGTTAAGTCAAGAATGCAAACTCTTATTTTCATTTTCAAGTCCTAAACTTTTCTTTTTCAAAATTTTATATTTTTCTATTAATTTTTCACACACAATAGAAAGTTTTCATTCAAAGCATGGGGATCAACATAATCATTTGAAGAACTAGCACAATCATTACTATCTAGTTGAGATTCCGAATGTACCTCAAGGGAGTCATTCCCTTGGACCATCAAGCATTGTGAGTCGGATTCTCCACTAGATTCCTCCGGTTGATTTGGCAATAGAAGAGGTGGTGGTGGTTGTCAACAAATTCCACACTGCAAAGGCGGAATCAATGTTAGAAACATGTAAAAGATAATCTTTAGGTAATGTGCTTCTAATGGCCTCAAGGGCTTGTGCATTGGCCCCTATATGATTGCGATCTCTAAGATAGCATTTCTTGGTGGCCGCAAGAAAGACATGCAAACCTAGGGTCTTTAGGTACATGGACATCCTATACTTCCAAACAACAATGTTGGAAGGGTCAAAGCTAGGTGGGGTCATGAAGTCCATGGCAAACTATATGAGTGTGCAAACAAGCAAATGCAAATAATAGACTAGCAACCAAATGGATCTCACTCCTAGGATGTTAAGCCTAATATCAGGAGCACTAGCTCTGATACCAATTGAAAAACACCTAGAGGGGGTGAATAAGTGTAAGTGCTAATCTAGTGAACTAAATGCACTAAATGCGGAGCTAATGCAAATTTTGCAACATACTTAGTACAATCAACAAGTGTAGCCGAATTCCCCGTGAAGGGCTCTGGACTAACTCCTCTTGATTCCCCTTGAATGGGTTGAGGTGCTATGTGAAGCTCTTGTTGATTAAATACAAGTAAGGCACACACAAACAACCAAGCATATAAGATGATATATCAATATGAATCAATGCAAGGCACAACACAAATGCAAGTAAGTATGATATGAATGTTATGAATGATGCTTTGCAAAATAAATAGAGAGAGTTAGAGATATTGGATCAAACGCAAACACAAGGATATGTTTCGAGGTTCGAGCACCTTGCTCTACATCCCCGCCTACACCACCGTGTAGGATTTCCAATCCACTATCTCCCACCGAGGGAACATCTACCGAAGAGGATTTGTTACAACAATGGAGTACCGAACTCCTCTCTCAATACAAACACCTCCTCACACAAGAGGGGTAGGCCCTTAGCCAAACAACCACAACAACCAACACCTCTACCGAAGAGGGTTTACAAACCAACACTCCACCTCTCACTAGAGGGAACAAGCCAATCACCCGATCACCTCTACCAAAGAGGGATACACAAAGAACAAGGGTGTACAACTAGTGGTTCCAAAGACCACAAACTCAAACTCTCTTTCTTTTCTCTTTTTCTACAAAACAAAGATCCTAAATAGATTAGGAAAGTATGATAGCTCAAGTGTGGAAACAACGTGTTTTTGGAAACAAGCAACAAAGAAAAACTAATTGGGAAGTCTCTTGTAAAAGATAGAAAATGAAAGTTCAAATCAAAATCCCAAAACCTAGTTTTCTTTGATTTTCCAAAAACCCAAAACAATAAAAAGATGAGTCTTTTTGGCACAAAATTCTTTTTGAAACTTGTTTTAAAACACTGAAGAAGTCAGGAATTTTTAGCTCTAAAAATCTTAGTGAAAACCTCAAACAAATGGGGTATTTATAGCCTCATCAGAAAACTAGCCGTTAGGCTGATGTGGCAGCCTGACAGGCTGACGGTCGACCGGCCCGGTCGACCGCCAACGGTCAGAAATGTGACCGTTGGGCAACCACGGTCGACCGGCCCGGTCGACCCAAACAAACAGAGAGCACTGCTCTCAGACCCGGTCGACCCGGACAGTCGACCATCCCAGTGTCTCTAAACGTGCACAGATTTGTGCACGTCGGTCGACCGTCCCGGTCGACCGACTTCAGCCAAGTCGACTAGGTCAGTTGACTTAGTCGACTGATTGAAGCCTGGAACAGAAATCTGGGTCAGAAAAACAGTTTAAAAATATTTTGAAAAATCTTTTAAGTTTTCTAAAAATCCACAAAACTTGTTTTAACATATTATATTAAAACACAAACTTGTGATAAAAATTTCAAGACATATATCAATTATATCAATTCATTTTTGAGTCTTGCAAATTTTATCAAAAACAAAACTTGTATTTTTATCAAACTTGATTTTTCCAAAACATGAATAGTGTAATATCCCTAATCTAAACTACTGTATTTTTATTTTCTTCAAGTATTTATTTTGATTTACTGATTATTTTTATTTAATCAAGTTAATTCATTATTTTTCTGAGATTATTATTATTAAGTATGAAAATTATTTGAGACAGTAAATGGCAATTTGACATTTTACATTTACCATTATTATTATTGATTGATATTTAATTATTATCTCCAATATTTCCTTAAGGTCATTATTCTTTATTAATATTTTTATTCCATTATGATCATTATTTATTGTTAATGTATTATTATTCTATTGTTAGTATTCAGTAATTATAAATTGTGTTACTATTATTTTATTTATTTAGTATGATATTAGCATTGGTACTAATATTGTTCATTCAGGTTGTGTTCCCCTTGTTAGCCCCTCTCCCTATTTCCCATTTACCCATCTGGATTCTTTACCTATTATCTTGAGTTTACCCATTATCCATTATAGCGCCTATACCCACTTACTATTTGGAGTTCAAGCCCATACCCGTTGGTGAACCTATACCTATTAACCTATTTGGATCTTAACCCGTTATCCATACCCGTTAACATACCCATCCATCTATTGGATCCCAATCCATTAGCATGTCCATAACCCAAACCCACTTACCCATTATCTAATCCTATATAATACCTCTTCTATTAGCCTTAACCTAAACCTAAATCTCTAACTATTCCTATCTTCTTCTCCCAAGATCTGGCCGCAACAATCCCCTTGATCTGGTCGCTCCATCTTTGCCAAGCGCATACCCCGAATCCCCCTTTTTGCTGCCACACACCACCTCTTCCCTGGCCTGCCCACCAACCCTTGCTGCCGCCCCCCTTCCCTCCTTGCCACGCACAACTGCGCCGCCCCCTGCCCTTGATTTCCCTTTGGCTGCGCACCAGAAGACCAGCAGCAGCCCAGGCTGGATCTTCTCCAGGCAACAGCCGTTTCCCCTTGGCTGCAGCCCTATCGCAACACCAGCAACCAAGGCCGAATGCGCCCCTCTCCTTGCCGCAATTCTGCACCGACAACAGACCAGAGCAGCAGCCCGGATCCGCCCCCTGGCAGGCTGCGCAACCACCAGCAGCAACAGCCGCAGTTCCATCCCAGATCAACAGCAGCAGATCTGGACAGCCCCTTGTCCAGATCTGTGCAACACCTCCGATGAGCACCAGATCCCCTCCACGGCGACTCAGCAACACCGCCAACAGGCCAGCCAAGTTCCCCAGCAGACCCGAACAGCAACCAACAGCCCGTGGCATCCTTCAACAGCGACTCGGCAGCCGAATCCAGATCTGGACAGCAGCAGATCTGCTCCTCCAGCAGCGAGTGAGTGGCGAGTTCTCCCGATCCACGCCAGCCCTTCGTCGGAGACTGACACGGTGACCTTCTCTAGTGTCTTGGCCACCCCCCCCCATGCAGTCCGTTGGCGAGGAACCGCACCACAACAACCATGGCAGCGACTCGCCCGGCGACGCGCACAGCAGATCCAGATTCAGGCCAGCAGCACAAGCAGCGGGCGAGCGGCGATTCCAGGCCCTTCCGGCGAGCGCGAGACCTCCAGATTGCAGCCAGGTCTTCCCCAGGACCCTGGCTACCGTCCTATGCAGTCCGACAGCGAAGAGCGGCGCCACTGCGACTGTAACGGCGACTCGCCCGGTAACGTGCAGATTCCCCAATGTGAGTGTCTCTTCCTCCTTCTCTCTTTTATTAAGTAATTGCAACTATTATTGTATATGTTATATAATTGTTGAGTAGAATACTTAGATTACATGTTTATGTATGGAGATCTCTTAGTATGGTAGTGGATTTGTCATTCCCTTAATTTTTACATGATGAATGCATAGAATAGGAGATGCACATATCTATGACGTTGGAATCCCTTGTTATCATATGAGTGTTGGACAATTTGTGTATAGACATAAGGTAGAACCTATAAGCTGTGGGAAGTGTGCATGAGAGAAGCAGTGAGTCCCTTGGTAGATTGAGTGTATGTGCGGAATTGAATCTGTATCATGTTGCAAACCAGACTAGTCGACTTATCCTAACTTGTTAGTCGACTACACTTTCCCCTAGTCGACTTGTATATAGCCTTAGTCGACTAATATAAGTCTGACTACTGTGTATGGTTACTTGATGGATTGTGGACTTGATATATGAGTTGTCTATAGGATATAGATGATGTATATGATATCGGGGGATATATTATGGATGGATATATGATGGAATGACTTGATCTAATAGAACTTAGATGCATGTAGATGATATGTTGTGATACCGAGTGTTGGGATATCATGACTGATCTTAATAGGAGAAGGAATTGTGAATACTTATGAATCAGAGTTGTATGTTTGAGTGAGAGGATTAGTACTGATATTGATATATGTTGGAATGACAATTATTGAATCAGACTACTAGATATGTAATGAAACTAGTTGATTATGGAACTATTGGATTATGAGCTAGTTGTCATGACTTGGATTCATAGTTGAGTATTAGAGGTTCATTTGATGTTATGTCGTTGATGTTTAGTATTAGAAGTTGCTATTCTACATTGCAGCTGATCGAAGACATATTGGATGTGATCTTACCTTACTAAAAGATTATGACGATTGGATTGATGCATGAACTTATTCAGAGTTGGACTGAACTTGTGTTATAGATGATATTGGATTTACATACTTTATGGTTAAACCTGATATGCATTAAGATGAGCTTGATATATTTCAAGTAGAGTACTTTCCAGACTTGACATTTATTTATTGGTAATGATTTAAGTGATGATTCATTTGGGTATTGATGATGGACTTGTTATGATATAGGAGACTGGATTTCTTGATACATGGATCAGTGTATAGACTTAGTTAGAATTTGAATTGATCTGGGATTCATGTTATTTACATTGGAGATTGATCAGTAGTTAGATGTGACCATCTTAGTTGAGTTGTGATTTAGAAATATCGATGACTTGGAGGAATGAGTTGAATACATACATTGCTTGGATTATTCTGTTCATGACAGTAGGTCATTACTCATCTTGGATATCTTGTTTTACCTGTAAAACTTGACTTACTATGCTTAATATCTACCTAACAACTATCATGTTCATGTTACTGAATTTGCTGGGAAAATATTATTACACGGTAACCACACCCGCATGTTCATTTGTATATATTCCTGTTATACCGGTGTCCTGTTCATGATATTATACGCTCCTGTTATACCGGTACCCTGACTTTCACATGTTGATATTGTTACCGTGATTACCACTGAGTCATCCCAGAGATTTAAGTAACATGTATACTAAATAATCTTGATAAACTAAAACATGATAACAAACAACTTGCACTGGGATTGGGGAAATTGATGGAGGAGACAGCGTCCGTATTTTGGGTGGACCTAGGATTTAGGTTACGCAGCCGAAAGAGGGTTCCACTGCAGGGTTCCCGTGGGGTGACTGGCACCCCGTCATGTTTCCTGTTCTTGTTTACATGTTCTTGACTACCTGGCGGTAGGTCCTGGTTCAGCGCCAGGAGTCTGGGCCGTGGTCCCGGGTATGTACGGGACCCACCTAAAGCATGGACAATGTCTCCAACCGATCAGTTTCAATAACATAAGGGCATCGATTGGCATATGTGGTAGGCGTAGTATGGGATGCGTCTATTACATGTGACAATTGGTGTTCGCTGACATAATTAATAATAAACTGTTGATGCTTTGTGACTGACTGTAATCACCTGGTTGAATATCTATATATCATTATGATAGACCCATGATTGTAACCAGGACCAGACTTATGACCAGACTTGGATACCAGTCTAGTGACATGTGATAGGTTGCATATTTTGGCATCAGTGGCTTGCTTACTATTGTGACAGTTGTCTTCTATCTTTATTTATGTTGATTTTCAGTTATACTACAGCTCTGTTATTATCTTGTTATTCAGTCCCTTATATCTGCAGTTGTTCTTATTATCATTTATGCACATTGTTTATTCTGCACGAGTTCTTTCCCCTTTACACACACACTCACCATGGTCGCGTTCTGACGACCCTGGATTTGCACGTCCAGATATTGGACGATTGTTCTAATGTGCAGGTGTTCGATGAGACGGTACGTCTGGCGAGGAGCTTGGGTCCTCTCCTCTTGATCCTGGTATACTTGCATTTCATTCTTGTTATTATTCTTTGATTCCTGTATATCACCTTTGACTTCTATTCAGCTATCATTTTCTTCCCATTATTCATTGCTATCATGTGTGGTCTTATATGTATTACTGCAGTGTTCATTGATCATTATGCTTCCGATTTATAGCTTGTTCAGGTTACAATGGAGGCTTAGCGCGTATACGAGGGGTATTTTACCTCGCGTATATGTGTCGCCATAACGTCTCCGTATCTATAGGATCGGGGCGTTACAGAGTGGTATCAGAGCCTAGGTTCGACGTAAAAGAGAACCTAGTTCCTACCTGTAACCTGAGACAGTTATGTTGACACTGCAATATACATATACTATTCACGTGATAATATTGACCCCATTTGGAAATTGATCGTCCTCCCTTTGGAATTCCGTTCTTGATCTGTTGATATTCATGATTCCAACACTTCAATTAGAGTGATTTGGATGTCCATCTTGATTTCATCCTTCCTATTCATTTCTCCTAATTCTATCTCTTGAGATTGGTTACTCCTTGTTGAAGCCGGTACCAGAAATCAGAGCGCGCAGCGGAAGCGTGGTGAAGTCTTGATGTAGTGAGAAGTGGTGTGGAAGCTTCATCTTCCTCCTAATTGATTTTATCATTCCCTGCTTTATTGAAATTTCGAGGACGAAATTTTTATTAAGGTGGGTAGAATGTAATATCCCTAATCTAAACTACTGTATTTTTATTTTCTTCAAGTATTTATTTTGATTTACTGATTATTTTTATTTAATCAAGTTAATTCATTATTTTTCTGAGATTATTATTATTAAGTATGAAAATTATTTGAGACAGTAAATGGCAATTTGACATTTTACATTTACCATTATTATTATTGATTGATATTTAATTATTATCTCCAATATTTCCTTAAGGTCATTGTAATACCCCTCTCCCGGAATACGTGCTTAGTTACGTATTCAGTCTTTCGACCGTATTTTCCGATTTACCTTCCGTATTTGACCGATTTTAATTTCAAATATCGTTTTCCACTATTTTAGATTTTATGTGATTTTCTGGAATTTTCTGGAATTAAAATGAATTTCTCCGAAACCGGTGTCGGCCAGTACCGCTGGCCGATTTCCGAATTTTTATCTTCCAAACTGTTAAGAATTTCTAGAAAGTCCTTTAGACATTATTACTTAGAATCATATTTCCTACTTATACTCTTTTTCTGAGAATTTTATAAATTTATGAAAATCCGTTCGGAGTCGGTAAATTACTGATTCCAAGATTTTTAACTAAAAATCTATACAGTATTTCTTCAAACGAATTTCACCATTGGTCTTCAAATATTATTCTTGATTTTTGGTAAAATTTTCAGACCATTCCAAAATACTTGAATTTCGGGCATTTTTCCAAAATTTGCAAAATTCCTTTTCCACTTCATTTCCACCTCATTTCCCACTCACACACTTCACCTAACCCCACTAACTCTCTCTCCTTCTCATGGCCGGCCAAGTGGCATGGGAGGGGACACCTCACCCCTTCTTTTTGCAAGAAAACCCTTCCCTTTCACTTTAATTCCTCTCCCTTTACAAAAATCACAAACCTATATATGCATTGTCATTTGCAAATTGCCCTTTTTCTCATTTCTTCACCAAGAGAAGAAATCTTCTTCAAAATTCCCTTCTCCTTCCTCAACAAACCCTAGCTCCAAAATCACCCAAATCCCTTCACTTCCACCTCAAGATCTCAAGGGTTTTCATCTAGGGCTTCATCAAGGGAGCTCAGATTCAACCATCACTTCCCAAGACAACACCAAGGGGGAATTCTTCAACCTCAAGCTTCAACAACAAGTGTGGAGTGAAGCAATCATCTCCATCCTTGGATCTAGACTCAAGTCCAACCTATCCTAGTGAGTTTCTTACTCACCAAGACCTAGTTAACACTCCACATGCTTAGGGTAGAGATCCATGTACACTTATAACATAAAAATCCAATTTTTAGGTCATCTAAGCTCAAATCCAACCTCTCATGTCAATATATCACGCACCAAAGCTAGACCCTATTCTGGTGTACTTGTAGTAGTAGATCAGGTCCTCTAGTGCCACAAAAATCCTATTTTTAGACTGATAGAACCAACCAAGGTGAAATCTGATTTTTCTGCCTTAACAGCAGCAGATTTCAGAGGATCGGTCGACCGGCAGTCGACCGATCACTCTACCGATGTGCACGACGTGCACAACTTTGAGCTGGCGGTCGACTGGCAGTCGACCGCTGACTCGACCGGCTTAGGATTTAGGTGTGGACCAGTCGACCGACAGTCGACCGGCCAAAACCTGGAGCTCACGCACTTTGTACGGTCGACCGGCAGTCGACCGGCACTCGACCGCCTTTGTAAATCCCAGTCGACCGGCAGTCGACCGGAGGTCGACCGTTAGGCCAAATCCTGGGACAGATTTTCAGACTCCCTTCCTTTCTAATTTTTGATATTCCCTGATATATGTATGCTGTTTTAGCCTTGTTTATGCTTCATACCTGTACTGCATGACTTGCTACCTGATGGATCTTGCTTTATTATGCTTCATGACTCATGTTACATATTGCTATTCCATATCATGTTAAATATGAAATATCACCTCCCCTTCATGCTATCACTCAAACACCAAGCATGATATACCCGACCTTTATATAAAATATACCAACTTACATGGGGACAGGGGGAAATATGCGGAATATCGATATGTATTCGTGTTTACAGTGGTATTAGGTTGTGCACTATATTTTCCGGTCTTACCTGCGGTACTCCAGGGGACCGAGGGGAGTGCTTCCTCCCTTTCCTGTTTACTGTCATGACAAGGGCATACATAAGACCCTCCTGTTAGCCTAGCAGCAGGTTCCGTCTTCAAGCAACGGAACAATACTGGGCCGTGGTCCCGGGCATGCACGGGACCCACTGTAAACATAGTTCGTCGATACAACCGCTGTTTCCAATAACAACCTTGTTTCACTAGGATATGGATCTATGTGCTCTGGGACGCTGGGTCACATAGCTAGATATCACAATAAGACAAGTAATAATAATAAGACATTAATTGTAGATTTATTGCATATGACTTTATCTTTCTTAGTTTACATCTCTTGTCATGCATTGTTACTTAGCACTATTTCATTATCTCTATTCATGATCCTTGCCACTTGGCTATCTTTTATTTGTTGTATTATGTCTTGACCCTTTGGATTTGCATATTCAGATTCTGAGGCTTGGAACGAAGTGGAGCCTTCCACAGAGGACTTGGCTTACCTAGGAGAGCAGGCTGACCAGCTCTAGATCTATCCTGCCCGACACTCCTTTTGGTTCACGGATCTCCATCCTTACGTGAGCACTTTGTATTTTTGATTGTATATCGTTCTTTTTGGACTTGGGTTGTGATAAAGGACACTTGTAAAGTGGTTTTGCTTATCATAACTTGTGCAACTTTGTATTTATATTTTGTAAGATGGCATATGAATATACCACGCTGTGTGTTGTACTCTGATACTTGTTGTACTTAATGCTTAGCGTATATACGTGGGGGCACCATCTGACCTACGTATATGCGTTGCAGTGACGTTCCCGTATCATTGGGATCGGGGCGTTACAGGTTGGTATCAGAGCCTAGGCTCTCAAACCTAAAAGTACAACCAAGTGGCAAATTCTAGTGATTTGCTAATGCCAACTACAATGTACAAAGTTATATAGTCCTTCTTGACTTCGTCCTTGATTCACTCCTCGTATCCTAAACTCCTCCCCTTTGTTTCCAATTCCAGATCTTATCCCTTTCGGTATGGAGAGACGTTCGGGTCGCAACAATGTCGGGCAAGTACCGAATGGACCCGTAGGAGGAGAGGGTGCTGATGTCCTGAGGATCATTCAGACTATGCTGGGAAACCAGCAACAGCAGATGGAGAATCAGCAGCAGCAGACTGAGCTCCTCAGGCAGGAGTTGGCAGCTCCGAAGGAGCAGAGGCCTGGGAACGTGTCAGACTTCCGGTGGCTGCAACCGGCCGTCTTCTCGGGAGTCGAGAGACCATTGGAGGCTGAACAGTGGTTAACAGACACCACCGATCTGCTGAACGCCGCCAGGGTGCCTAAGGAGAACCAAGTGGAGGTTGCAAAGATCCAGCTGAAGGACATAGCCAGGACTTGGTGGCTTGCAGAGGAGGCTCGCTTGAAGGAACCTATCTCTTGGGATACGTTCTCCAAGAGCTTTTATAGCAGGTTCTTTCCCGCCACTGCTCAGAAGGACATGGAGGAGCAGTTCATCAGGCTTCAACAGGGGGATAGATCCGTAGATGAGTATGCTGCAGAATTTCTCAGGTTGAGTCGCTTCGCCCCGTACATGATAGCAGATGAGGAGAAGAGGGCAAGCCGGTTCCAGCAAGGTCTGCAAATGGACATTCAGATGTTCCTAATGCCCCACCATCTGAAGACCTATGCAGAAGTTCTCACCAGCGCTCGAGAGGTGGAGCGTGGGTTTAAGAAGAAGCAAGGAGATCAGAGGAAGGACCAGGCCATGAAGAGGCCGTTTGTACCGGTGGGTAGAGGAGGACCGTCCAGGGCAGCGAAGGTTCAGGCCAGGCAACCATTCAGAGCAGTTCCTTACCAGATGGCTCGACCAGGTCTTATCTGCAACTTTTGCCAGAAACCAGGACACTCTCAGCAGGATTGCCGGAGGGCAAACGGATGGTGTTTGGTGTGTGGAGCACGAGACCATGCCGTGGAGACCTGTCCGCACAGGAGAGTGGGGTTTGCTAATCAAACCTTGCCGGCACCTCAAGGGCAGAATGTACAGAGGGTACTACCAGGGCGGTTAGGCAGAGGAACCAGGGACCAGTGATGAGGAGAGCTCTTCCCCTTCCTCCACCGCATGTTGTTCGCCCAGTGCAGAGAGGAGCCAGGACGGCAGCAGGACGTGGTAGAGGTCAGGCCTACAACCTGTCAGCAGAGGAGGCTGAGGCTTCAGAGGAGGTGATTACAGGTAACATCAGAGTTCATTCAATACCCGTTCTCGCTCTCTTCGATTCAGGTGCATCCCACTGTTATATCTCCGATCATTTTGTGGCTTTACATTCTATACCTGTTAAGGCTTTAGACCACAAGTGGGAGATAAGTACCGGGAATGGGGTAGTTATATCTTCTAGAGTTTGTGCTGACTGTCCAGTGGAACTTTGTGGGAAGATCTTGTCCATAGATATGCTCGTACTAGACACCAAAGGGTACGAAGTAATCTTAGGCATGACTTGGCTCAGTCAGTACTATGCAGTGATTGACTGTAGAGGAAGGAAGATCAATTTCAGAATTCCGCGTCAGCCGGAGTTCCAGTTTAGCGGAGAGGTGAAGCCTGCTAAGAGGAAGATTCAGATGACCACTTCGGAGGTTCAGAAGGGAGTGCCAGTGTGGGATGAATTTCCAGAAGTCTTTGCTGAGATTTCAGGACTTCCACCGGAGAGGATAGTGGAGTTCTCCATTGATACAATTCCAGGGACAGCTCCTATATCTAAGGCTCCATACAGGATGGCACCGACGGAGTTGGAGATCCTGAAGAAGCAGCTGCAGGAGTATTCGGACAAGGGATTGATTCGGCCGAGCACTTCACCATGGGGAGCTCCAGTACTCTTGGCGAGTAAGAAGGATGGTGGTAAGAGGCTTTGTATTGATTATAGGGAGTTGAACAAGGTCACCATCAAGAACAAGTATCCCTTGCCCCGGATTGATGATTTATTTGATCAGCTCCATGGAGCCCGTGTATTTTCTAAGTTAGATTTGCAGTCGGGTTACCATCAGCTGAGGGTGAAGAAGGAGGATGTTCCGAAGACTGCATTCAGGACCCGATATGGCCACTATGAATTTCTAGTTATGCCTTTCGGAGTCACCAATGCCCCTGCGCGTTTTCATGGATTTGATGAATCGAGTGTTCTCCCCTTACCTAGATCAGTTTGTAGTTGTATTCATAGATGACATCCTGATCTATTCAAGGAATGAGAAGGAGCATGCAGAGCACTTGAGGATTGTGTTGCAGACCCTTCAGCAAGAGCAGCTTCATGCCAAGAGGAGCAAGTGTGAATTCTGGTTGGATAGCATAGCTTTCCTTGGACACATAGTTTCAGCAGAAGGAATTTCAGTTGATCCTAGTAAAGTCCAGGCAGTGCAGAATTGGCCAGTTCCGAAGACGGTGACCGAGATAAAGAGCTTTCTTGGACTAGCCGGATATTACAGACGCTTTGTCCAGGATTTCTCTAGACTTGCAGCTCCGTTGACCAGGCTCACCAGGAGAGGGGAGAGATACTTATGGACAGAAGATTGTGATGCAGCATTTGAGCAGTTGAAGCAGAGGCTTATCACAGCCCCAATCTTGAGGACTCCTTCAGGAAGAGGAGGGATGGTCATTTTCTGTGATGCATCAGGTAAAGGCCTGGGGTGTGTGCTTATGCAACATGATCATGTTATAGCATATGCATCTAGGCAGTTGAAGCCTCATGAGAGGAATTACCCAACTCATGACTTGGAGTTGGCAGCTGTGATATTTGCTTTGAAGATCTGGAGACACTACCTTCTGGGAGACAAAGTGTTGATATACACAGACCACAAGAGCCTCAAGTATATTTTCTCACAGAAGGAGTTAAATATGAGGCAGAGGAGGTGGTTGGAGCTTATGGCGGACTACGATATTGACTTGCAGTATCATCCAGGCAAAGTCAATACCGTACCGGATGCACTGAGCAGGATGCCAGAGAACAGAGTGCTAGTCCACCTCACGCAGCAGAGGGAGTTGATTCAGGAATTCATCAGATTGGATTTGATGTTGGTGCAAGGAGGTGATAAGGCAGGGCAGCTTATGACTTTACAAATCCAGTCATCATTGATAGAGGAGATCAAGGGAGCTCAGAAAGAGGACCCCAGATTGCAGACATTCAGAGCTCAGGTGGAGGCTGGTTTGAGGACTGATATCTGTATCCATCCAGATGGTGCATTGTATTTTGGAGATAGACTTTGTGTTCCCCAGGGAGAAGTCAGACAGAAGATTTTGGAGGAAGCTCACAGTTCAGCTTATTCTATACATCCAGGAGGAAACAAGATGTACCAGGATCTGAAGAAGCACTTTTGGTGGAATGCCATGAAGAGGGAGATAGCCCAGTTTGTTGCTAAGTGCTTGGTTTACCAGCAGATAAAGATCGAGCATCAGAGATCAGCTGGACTTCTTCAACCTTTGCCGATACCCGAGTGAAATGGGAGCACATCACCATGGACTTCGTGACGGCATTGCCTCGGAGTCCCAGGGGTAATAATGCGGTGTGGGTGATAGTTGATCGCCTCACCAAGTCAGCTCACTTCATACCATTCAGGGTAGGCCAGTCGACAGAGGTTCTGGCAGATAAGTATATGAAGGAGGTGGTTCGTCTGCATGGAGTTCCAGTTAGTATTGTGTCAGATAGAGACACCAGATTCAGATCTCATTTCTGGGAGAGTCTCCAAGAAAGTCTGGGAACTCGTCTGAAATTCAGTACTTCTTATCATCCTCAGACAGACGGACAATCTGAGAGGACTATCCAGATCCTTGAAGATATGTTGAGGGCTTGCATGATTGACTTTGGGGGATCTTGGGAAGACCATCTTCACTTGGCTGAGTTTTCATATAACAACAGCTACCAGGCAAGTATTAAGATGGCACCCTTTGAGGCATTGTATGGTAGGAAGTGCCGATCACCGATTTGTTGGGATGAAGTCGGTGAGAGGAGTCTTTTGGGACCAGAGATTCTGATGCAGACTACAGAGAAAGTCAGGGTTATCACAAATCATCTCAGGGCTGCTCAGAGTAGGCAGAAGAGTTGGGCAGACACTCGGAGAAGGCCATTGGAGTTCCAGGTTGGAGATCATGTATTCTTGAGGATATCACCTACCAAGGGAGTAATCCGGTTCGGTGCTCGTGGGAAACTAAGTCCAAGGTATATTGGCCCATTCGAGATCCTGGATCGTGTGGGAGATGTGTCCTATAGATTGGCATTACCGCCATCTTTGGACGGGGTGCATAATGTCTTCCACGTGTCTCAGTTGAGGAAGTATGTCAGGGATGACAGCCATATTCTGGATCATTCCGAGCTGGAGCTACAACCGGATTTATCATACCAAGAACAGCCGTTGGCCATTCTGGATAGGAGTGTCAAGACACTGAAGAACAGAGCTATTCCATTGGTATTGGTGTCATGGAACAGGCATGCGCCAGGAGAGGCCACTTGGGAGCGTGAGGACGTTATCCGGGAGCGTTATCCTCAACTTTTCACATCTTGATTGGGTAAGACTCTTTTCTTCTACTCTTCTTTACCGTTATCTTTCCTTGTATCCATATCTATCTGTTGCTTTTCCTGTTATCTTTCACCTTATGAAATTTCGAGGACGAAATTTTTGTAAGGTGGGTAGATTGTAATACCCCTCTCCCGGAATACGTGCTTAGTTACGTATTCAGTCTTTCGACCGTATTTTCCGATTTACCTTCCGTATTTGACCGATTTTAATTTCAAATATCGTTTTCCACTATTTTAGATTTTATGTGATTTTCTGGAATTTTCTGGAATTAAAATGAATTTCTCCGAAACCGGTGTCGGCCAGTACCGCTGGCCGATTTCCGAATTTTTATCTTCCAAACTGTTAAGAATTTCTAGAAAGTCCTTTAGACATTATTGCTTAGAATCATATTTCCTACTTATACTCTTTTTCTGAGAATTTTATAAATTTATGAAATCCGTTCGGAGTCGGTAAATTACTGATTCCAAGATTTTTAACTAAAAATCTATACAGTATTTCTTCAAACGAATTTCACCATTGGTCTTCAAATATTATTCTTGATTTTTGGTAAAATTTTCAGACCATTCCAAAATACTTGAATTTCGGGCATTTTTCCAAAATTTGCAAAATTCCTTTTCCACTTCATTTCCACCTCATTTCCCACTCACACACTTCACCTAACCCCACTAACTCTCTCTCCTTCTCATGGCCGGCCAAGTGGCATGGGAGGGGACACCTCACCCCTTCTTTTTGCAAGAAAACCCTTCCCTTTCACTTTAATTCCTCTCCCTTTACAAAAATCACAAACCTATATATGCATTGTCATTTGCAAATTGCCCTTTTTCTCATTTCTTCACCAAGAGAAGAAATCTTCTTCAAAATTCCCTTCTCCTTCCTCAACAAACCCTAGCTCCAAAATCACCCAAATCCCTTCACTTCCACCTCAAGATCTCAAGGGTTTTCATCTAGGGCTTCATCAAGGGAGCTCAGATTCAACCATCACTTCCCAAGACAACACCAAGGGGGAATTCTTCAACCTCAAGCTTCAACAACAAGTGTGGAGTGAAGCAATCATCTCCATCCTTGGATCTAGACTCAAGTCCAACCTATCCTAGTGAGTTTCTTACTCACCAAGACCTAGTTAACACTCCACATGCTTAGGGTAGAGATCCATGTACACTTATAACATAAAAATCCAATTTTTAGGTCATCTAAGCTCAAATCCAACCTCTCATGTCAATATATCACGCACCAAAGCTAGACCCTATTCTGGTGTACTTGTAGTAGTAGATCAGGTCCTCTAGTGCCACAAAAAATCCTATTTTTAGACTGATAGAACCAACCAAGGTGAAATCTGATTTTTCTGCCTTAACAGCAGCAGATTTCAGAGGATCGGTCGACCGGCAGTCGACCGATCACTCTACCGATGTGCACGACGTGCACAACTTTGAGCTGGCGGTCGACTGGCAGTCGACCGCTGACTCGACCGGCTTAGGATTTAGGTGTGGACCAGTCGACCGACAGTCGACCGGCCAAAACCTGGAGCTCACGCACTTTGTACGGTCGACCGGCAGTCGACCGGCACTCGACCGCCTTTGTAAATCCCAGTCGACCGGCAGTCGACCGGAGGTCGACCGTTAGGCCAAATCCTGGGACAGATTTTCAGACTCCCTTCCTTTCTAATTTTTGATATTCCCCTGATATATGTATGCTGTTTTAGCCTTGTTTATGCTTCATACCTGTACTGCATGACTTGCTACCTGATGGATCTTGCTTTATTATGCTTCATGACTCATGTTACATATTGCTATTCCATATCATGTTAAATATGAAATATCACCTCCCCTTCATGCTATCACTCAAACACCAAGCATGATATACCCGACCTTTATATAAAATATACCAACTTACATGGGGACAGGGGGAAATATGCGGAATATCGATATGTGTTCGTGTTTACAGTGGTATTAGGTTGTGCACTATATTTTCCGGTCTTACCTGCGGTACTCCAGGGGACCGAGGGGAGTGCTTCCTCCCTTTCCTGTTTACTGTCATGACAAGGGCATACATAAGACCCTCCTGTTAGCCTAGCGGCAGGTTCCGTCTTCAAGCAACGGAACAATACTGGGCCGTGGTCCCGGGCATGCACGGGACCCACTGTAAACATAGTTCGTCGATACAACCGCTGTTTCCAATAACAACCTTGTTTCACTAGGATATGGATCTATGTGCTCTGGGACGCTGGGTCACATAGCTAGATATCACAGTAAGACAAGTAATAATAATAAGACATTAATTGTAGATTTATTGCATATGACTTTATCTTTCTTAGTTTACATCTCTTGTCATGCATTGTTACTTAGCACTATTTCATTATCTCTATTCATGATCCTTGCCACTTGGCTATCTTTTATTTGTTGTATTATGTCTTGACCCTTTGGATTTGCATATTCAGATTCTGAGGCTTGGAACGAAGTGGAGCCTTCCACAGAGGACTTGGCTTACCTAGGAGAGCAGGCTGACCAGCTCTAGATCTATCCTGCCCGACACTCCTTTTGGTTCACGGATCTCCATCCTTACGTGAGCACTTTTGTATTTTTGATTGTATATCGTTCTTTTTGGACTTGAGTTGTGATAAAGGACACTTGTAAAGTGGTTTTGCTTATCATAACTTGTGCAACTTTGTATTTATATTTTGTAAGATGGCATATGAATATACCACGCTGTGTGTTGTACTCTGATACTTGTTGTACTTAATGCTTAGCGTATATACGTGGGGGCACCATCTGACCTACGTATATGCGTTGCAGTGACGTTCCCGTATCATTGGGATCGGGGCGTTACAGTCATTATTCTTTATTAATATTTTTATTCCATTATGATCATTATTTATTGTTAATGTATTATTATTCTATTGTTAGTATTCAGTAATTATAAATTGTGTTACTATTATTTTATTTATTTAGTATGATATTAGCATTGATACTAATATTGTTCATTCAGGTTGTGTTCCCCTTGTTAGCCCCTCTCCCTATTTCCCATTTACCCATCTGGATTCTTTACCTATTATCTTGAGTTTACCCATTATCCATTATAGCGCCTATACCCACTTACTATTTGGAGTTCAAGCCCATACCCGTTGGTGAACCTATACCTATTAACCTATTTGGATCTTAACCCGTTATCCATACCCGTTAACATACCCATTCATCTATTGGATCCCAATCCATTAGCATGTCCATAACCCAAACCCACTTACCCATTATCTAATCCTATATAATACCTCTTCTATTAGCCTTAACCTAAACCTAAATCTCTAACTATTCCTATCTTCTTCTCCCAAGATCTGGCCGCAACAATCCCCTTGATCTGGTCGCTCCATCTTTGCCAAGCGCACACCCCGGATCCCCCTTTTTGCTGCCACACACCACCTCTTCCCTGGCCTGCCCACCAACCCTTGCTGCCGCCCCCCTTCCCTCCTTGCCACGCACAACTGCGCCGCCCCCTGCCCTTGATTTCCCTTTGGCTGCGCACCAGAAGACCAGCAGCAGCCCAGGCTGGATCTTCTCCAGGCAACAGCCGTTTCCCCTTGGCTGCAGCCCTGTCGCAACACCAGCAACCAAGGCCGAATGTGCCCCTCTCCTTGCCGCAATTCTGCACCGACAATAGACCAGAGCAGCAGCCCGGATCCGCCCCCTGGCAGGCTGCGTAACCACCAGCAGCAACAGCCGCAGTTCCAGCCCAGATCAACAGCAGCAGATCTGGACAGCCCCTTGTCCAGATCTGTGCAACACCTCCGACGAGCACCAGATCCCCTCCACGGCGACTCGGCAACACCGCCAACAGGCCAGCCAAGTTCCCCAGCAGACCCGAACAGCAACCAACAGCCCGTGGCATCCTTCAACAGCGATTCGGCAGCCGAATCCAGATCTGGACAGCAGCAGATCTGCTCCTTCAGCAGCGAGCGAGTGGCGAGTTCTCCCGATCCACGCCAGCCCTTCGTCGGAGACTGAAACGGTGACCTTCTCCAGTGTCTTGGCCACCCCCCCATGCAGTCCGTTGGCGAGGAACCGCACCACAGCAACCATGGCAGCGACTCGCCCGGCGACGCGCACAGCAGATCCAGATTCAGGCCAGCAGCACAAGCAGCGGGCGAGCGGCGATTCCAGGCCCTTCCGGCGAGCGCGAGACCTCCAGATTGCAGCCAGGTCTTCCCCAGGACCCTGGCTACCGTCCTATGCAGTCCGACAGCGAAGAGCGGGGCCACTGCGACCGTAACGGCGACTCGCCCGGTAACGTGCAGATTCCCCAATGTGAGTGTCTCTTCCTCCTTCTCTCTTTTATTTAGTGATTGCAACTATTATTGTATATGTTATATAATTGTTGAGTAGAATACTTAGATTACATGTTTATGTATGGAGATCTCTTAGTATGGTAGTGGATTTGTCGTTCCCTTTATTTTTACATGATGAATGCATAGAATAGGAGATGCACATATCTATGACGTTGGAATCCCTTGTTATCATATGAGTGTTGGACAATTTGTGTATAGACATAAGGTAGAACCTATAAGCTGTGGGAAGTGTGCATGAGAGAAGCAGTGAGTCCTTGGTAGATTGAGTGTATGTGCGGAATTGAATCTGTATCATGTTGCAAACCAGACTAGTCGACTTATCCTAACTTGTTAGTCGACTACACTTTCCCCTAGTCGACTTGTATATAGCCTTAGTCGACTGATATGAGTCTGACTACTGTGTATGGTTACTTGATGGATTGTGGACTTGATACATGAGTTGTCTATAGGATATAGATGATGTATATGATATCGGGGGATATATTATGGATGGATATATGATGGAATGACTTGATCTAATAGAACTTAGATGCATGTAGATGATATGTTGTGATACCGAGTGTTGGGATATCATGACTGTAACGCCCCGATTCCACGAATACGGGGACGTCACTGCGACGTATATACGTAGGTCGTAATTTGCCCCCACGTATATACGCTAAGCATAAGAGTACAACAAAGATCAGAGTACAACACAAAGCGTGGTATATTCACATGCCAACTATAAAAGTACAAATACAAGGTTATACAAGTTATGATAACTATTACACTTTACAAGTGTTTTGTTTTCACAACCAAGTCCAAAAGAATATATACAAAGATATACACAAGGTGCTCACGTAAGAGATGGAGACTCGTGAGCCAAAAAGAGGAGTACGGCACGAGGGAACTAGAGCTGGTCAGCCTGCTCACTGAAGTATGCCTGATCTTCCGTGGAAGGATCCACTTCGTTCCAGGTCTCGGAATCTGAATATGCAAATCCAAAGGATCAAGACATATAAACAATAGATAGCTACAGCCAAGTGGCTAAGGGGCGAGTACAAGTAAGATGGAACTATATAAGGTATATCAACTAACAGATATGAAAAGCATGAATAGGTAAAGTCGTACTATAGATCTACAATTAACGTTTTATTATTATTACTTGTTTTACTCGGATATCTAGCTATGTGGTCCAGCGTCCCAGTGCACATAGATCCATATCATAGTAATACAAGGTTGTTGTTGGAAATCAGCGGTTGTATCGACGAACTATGTTTACAGTGGACCCCGTACATGCCCGGGATAACGGTCCAGGATTGTTCCGTTGCTTGGTGACGGAAGCCAGCCGCTAGGCTATTCAGGAGGGACTTATGTATGCCCTTATCAAGATGGTACCAGTAATACAGGGAGCAAGCACTCCCCTCGGTCCCCTGGAGGCCCACAGGTCAGACCGGAACATGGGTTGCACAACACTCCTAAAAGCCACTGTAAACACGAACACATCGATATCCGCATGTCTTCCCCCGGACCCAATGTAAATTGGTCTATTTTATACAAAAGTCGAGTCTATCATGCTTGATGTAAGTGATGGCATGATAAGGTGGAGATGTATATATTAATTAACAAGTCCTAACATGAAAATACATGGTAACAAGTCATGGAGTAATATGAGATAAGATTCATCAAGTATCATGTCATGTAATATCAGTAATGTAGCATAAACATGAACAATGTATCACATGCATAGAGGTTAAAGTCCAAAATCAGAAAAGGAAACAACTAAGTTAAATAGTCAGAATTAGTCGACTAGGTAGGAGATTAGTCGACTAATAAGGGTCTTCAGTCGACTAATAGTCCGCAGGAGTCGACTAAAGTGGTTTTCCAGAGAGTTTGGTAGTCGACTTGGGTTGGAAGGGTAGTCGACTTGGAGAACTATAAGTCGACTAACGGGTACGCAAGTCGACTAAATTTGTGATATAAAAAGTTGGGATTAATTTCCGGGACATGTTAGTCGACTAGGGTACTATGTATAGTCGACTAGAGGTCTCTGGTCGACTAATAATTTGGGATAAGTCGACTAGAGCCGAGAGTTGGTAATTTTTGGTTCAAGGAAAATTAGTCGACTAGGGGTCAAGATGTAGTCGACTAGGGGGGTCTAGTCGACTGGCAAAAATGGGTTAGTCGACTAAAACTGTGAAAATCAGAAAAGCTACGTTTCAACTAAAGTGGGTTAGTCGACTAGTATCTAGGTCAAGTCGACTAATCCTGGAGAAAACAGAAAACAGAACAGAAATTCTGATGGTTGTTTGTTGGTCTAAAAATGGGATTTTTATGACACAAGTGTATATGAATGATCTTCACATGTAAACAAAGAAGTGATCTAGTCTTGGTGAGTAAAAATACTCACCTCGAACGGTTGTTTGGGGCTTTCTACGAGTTCCGGAAGAATTCGAGGTCGACGAAAAGTGCCGAAGTGATCCTCGACGATCTCGCGGACGATCCCAAAACCCAAGTTGTAATTGCTCGAGATGGAGACAAGGACCTAGGGTTTGCTTTAGAGAAGGAGAGGAATTTGCAAAGGTTGGTTTCTTGATGAAGTGAAGAAAAGAATAAAAATGTAAAGGGTTTAGTTTAAATAGGGTTTGGATTTGTAAAGGAGAAATAATTAAATAATTGAGAGGGGTCTTTTTGCAAATATAGAATGAGATATTTTCTTGACCAATCACAATTAGCCATGTGGATGATGAGGTGGAGAGTATTAATGGGGAAGGTTGTGGAAGAAAGATATTTTGGAAAATATTTGAATTTTGGAAAATAGAAATTCAAATGGATTATGGAGGAAGCTAAAGGATTTAAGGAAAAGGAAAAAGAAAAGAAATCCAAATGAGAAGATATTTCTCTAACTCGAAATATTAAAATATTGAAAACACGGGTTCCTGGGTTAAAGTCACGTACACGGAAAACATTTTGGAAAATACCGAAACCGTCCTGATTTCGAGTATCTCGGAACGACTCGCAATATTCACCAAAAATCAATAATAATATACGTAGACTCATAGTAAAACCCTTTTTAAGAAATACCTTATAATTTTAAAGTTAAAAATCTCGGAACCAATAAAATACCGACTCCGAAAGAATTTTCATAAATTCATAAAATTCTAAGAAAAAGAATGTAGATAGAAGATACGATTCTAAGAGATAATGCCTAAAGGATTTTCTAGAAATTCCTAACTGTTTGTAAGATAAAAATTCGGGAATCGATCAGCGACACTGGTCGACACCGGTTTTGAAGAAATTCATTTTAATTCTAGAAAATTCCAGAAAATCACACAAATTCTAATATATTAGAAAATGATATTTGAAATTGAAATTGGTCAAATACGGGAAGTAAATCGAAAAAATACGATCGGAAATCAGAATACGCAACTTAGTACGTATTACGGAAACGGGGTATTACAATCTACCCACCTTACAAAAATTTCGTCCTCGAAATTTCATAAGGTGAAGGGTAACAGGAATGGTAACAGGTAGATAAGGCTAGGATGAGAGATAACAAATAGAAAAGAGTAAAAGGAAAGAGTCTAACCAAATCAAGATGAGAAGAGTTGAGGATAACGCTCTCGGATGACGTCCTCTCGTTCCCAAGTGGCCTCTCCTGGCGCATGGCGGTTCCAAGACACCAACACTAAAGGTATAGCCTTGTTCTTCAGTGTCTTCACACTCCTATCCAAGATGGCCATTGGCTGCTCCTGATATGATAAATCCGGTTGTAGCTCCAGCTCGGAATGATCCAAAATATGGCTGTCATCCTTAACATACCTCCTCAACTGAGACACGTGGAAAACATTATGAACTCCGTCCAACGATGGCGGCAACGCCAATCGATAAGACACATCTCCCACTCGATCCAATATCTCGAATGGGCCGATATATCTCGGACTTAGTTTCCCACGAGTGCCGAACCGGATTACTCCCTTGGTAGGTGAAATCTTCAAGAACACATGATCTCCAACTCCGAATTCCAATGGCCTCCTCTGCAAATCTGCCCAGCTCTTCTGCCGACTCTGAGCTGCCTTGAGATGATCTCTGATAACTCTAACTTTCTCTGTGGTCTGGATCAAAATCTCTGGCCCCAATAGACTCCTCTCACCGACTTCATCCCAACAAATCGGTGACCTGCACTTCCTTCCATACAGTGCCTCAAAAGGTGCCATCTTAATACTTGCCTGATAACTGTTGTTATAAGAAAACTCAGCCAAGTGTAGATGATCTTCCCATGAACCCCTGAACTCAATCATGCAGGCTCTAAGCATGTCCTCGAGGATCTGGATGGTCCTCTCAGATTGTCCGTCTGTCTGAGGATGATAGGCTGTACTGAACTTCAGACGAGTTCCCAGACTCTCTTGGAGACTTTCCCAGAAATGAGATCTGAATCTAGTATCTCTATCTGATACAATACTGACTGGAACTCCATGCAGACGAACTATCTCCTTCACATACTTATCTGCCAGAACCTCTGTAGTCTGACCCACCCTGAATGGTATGAAATGAGCTGACTTGGTGAGACGATCAATGATAACCCACACGGCATTATTACCTTTGGGACTACGAGGTAATGCCGTGACAAAGTCCATAGTGATGTGCTCCCACTTCCATTCAGGTATTGGCAAAGGATGAAGAAGTCCAGCTGACCTCTGATGCTCAATCTTTATCTGCTGGCACACCAAGCACTTAGCTACAAACTGAGCTATCTCTCTCTTCATGGCATTCCACCAAAAGTGCTTCTTCAAGTCCTGGTACATCTTGTTTCCCCCTGGATGTATAGAATATGCTGAACTGTGTGCCTCTACCAAAATCTTCTGTCTAACTTCTCCCTGGGGAACACAAAGCCTACCACCAAAGTACAATGCACCATCCGGACGAATACAAATATCCGTCCTCAATCCAGCCTCTACCTGAGTTCTGAATGTCTGAAGTCTGGGGTCCTCCTTCTGAGCTTCCTTGATCTCTTCTATCAATGAAGACTGGATCTGCAAGGTCATAAGCTGTCCTGTCTTCTCAGCTCCTCGAACCACCACCAAGTCCAATCTGATAAAGTCCTGAATCAACTCCTTCTGTTGAGTGATTTGGACTAACACTCTGTTCTCTGGCATCCTGCTCAGGGCATCTGGAACTGTATTGACCTTGCCTGGATGATATTGCAAGTCAATGTCATAGTCTGCCATCAGTTCCAACCACCGCCTCTGCCTCATGTTCAACTCTTTCTGTGAAAAGATATACTTGAGGCTCTTGTGATCTGTATATATCAGCACTTTATCTCCCAGAAGATAGTGCCTCCAAATCTTCAAGGCAAAGATCACTGCCGCCAACTCCAAGTCATGAGTTGGGTAATTCCTCTCATGAGGCTTCAATTGCCTAGATGCATATGCTATCACATGATCATGTTGCATAAGCACACACCCCAGGCCTTTACCTGATGCATCACTAAAGATGACCATCCCTCCTCTCCCTGAGGGAGTCCTCAAGATAGGAGCTGAAATGAGCTTCTGCTTCAACTGCTCGAAGGCTGCATCACACTCCTCTGTCCAAATATACCTTACTCCTTTCCGGGTGAGCTGGGTTAACGGAGCTGCAATCCGAGAGAAATCCTGGACGAAGCGTCTGTAATATCCAGCTAGTCCAAGAAAACTCTTTATCTCCGTCACCGTCCTCGGAACTGGCCAATCCTTTACTGCCTGGACTTTGCTCGGATCAACCGAGATACCTTCTGCTGACACCATATGTCCAAGAAATGCTATACTGTCTAGCCAGAAATCACACTTACTTCTCTTGGCATGGAGCTGCTCCTGCTGAAGTGTCTGCAACACAATCCTCAAGTGTTCAGCATGCTCCCTATTGTTCTTTGAATAGATCAAGATGTCGTCGATGAAAACAACAACAAACTGATCCAAGAAGGGCGAGAACACTCGGTTCATCAAGTCCATAAACACTGCAGGGGCATTAGTGACTCCGAAAGGCATAACAAGAAACTCATAGTGGCCATATCGGGTCCTGAATGCCGTCTTCGGTATATCCTCCTTCTTCAACCTCAGCTGGTGGTAACCCGACTGTAAATCCAATTTGGAGAACACACGGGCTCCATTAAGCTGATCAAATAGATCATCAATTCTGGGAAGGGGATACCTGTTCTTGATGGTGACCTTGTTCAATTCCCTGTAATCAATACAAAGTCTCTTACTACCATCCTTCTTGTTGGCCAACAGTACTGGAGCTCCCCACGGTGAAGTACTTGGCCTAATCACTCCCTTATCTGAATACTCCTGCAGCTGCTTCTTCAGGATCTCCAACTCCGTCGGTGCCATCCAGTACGGAGCCTTAGATATAGGTGCTGCTCCTGGAATAGTCTCGATGGAGAACTCAATCATCCTGACAGGTGGCAGTCCTGCGATCTCAGCAAACACCTCCGGGAATTCATCCCACACCGGCACCTTCTGCTTCTGAACCTCCGAAGAAGTAATCTGAGACTTTCCCTTAGTGGTCTTCACTTCTCCACTAAACTGGAACTCTGGTTGAAGTGGAATTCTAAACTTGATCTTCTTCTCCCTACAATCAATCACAGCATAGTACTGACTGAGCCAGGTCATGCCTAAGATCACGTCGTACCCTTTGGTGTCTAGTACGAGCATATCTATGGCCATGGTCTTATCGCACAGTTCTACTGGACAATCAGTACACACTCTAGATGATATGACTACCCCATTCCCTGTACTTATCTCCCATTTGTGGTCTAAAACCTTAACAGGTATTGAATGTAAAGCCACAAATTTATCTGAGATATAACAGTGGGATGCACCTGAGTCGAAGAGAGCGAGAACAGGATGTGAATGTACTCTGATGTTACCTGTAATCACTTCCTCTGAAGCCTCTGCCTCTTCTGCTGTCAGAGTATAAGCCTGACCTCTGCCACGCCCTGCTGCAGTCCTGCCTCCTCTCTGGACTGGGCGAATGACATGCTGTGGAGGAAGGGGAAGAGCTCTCCTCATCACTGGCCCCTGGTTCCTCTGCTCAAGATGCCCTGGTACTGCCCGCTGTCCACTCGGTCCTGGAAGTGCTGGCAAGGTCTGGTTAGCCATCCCCAATCTCTTGTGTGGACATGCCTCTATGGAGTGATCTCTGGCTCCACACACCAAGCACAGTCCATTTGCCCTCCGGCAAGTCTGTCGAGTGTGCCCTGGCTTCTGACAATGACTACAGAATACCAGTGGTTGGGCTGACTGATAAGGTGCTGGCCTGAAAGGTTGCCTCATCTGGATCTTCGCTGCTCTGAACGGCCCCCCCCTTCCCATAGGTACAAATGGCCTCTTCATGGCCTGCTGTCTCATCTGATCCCCTTGCTCCTTCTCAAACCCACGCTCTACCTCCCGAGCGATGGTGAGAACCTCTGCATAGGTCTTCAGCTGCTGGGGCATCAGGTACATCTGAATCTTCATCTGTAGACCCTGCTGAAACCTGCTCGCTCGCTTCTCCTCGTCCGTTACCATATACGGCGCGAAGCGGCTCAGTCGAAGAAACTCCGCGGCATACTCGTCCACGGACTTGTTCCACTGCTGGAGCCTGATGAATTGCTCCTCCATATCTTTCTGTGCTGTAGCAGGGAAGAAGCGGCTGTAAAAACTCTTGGAGAAGGCGTCCCAAGTAACGGGCTTCTCCAGTCTAGCCTCCTCTGCGAGCCACCAAGTTCTCGCGACATCCTTTAACTGAATCTTAGCTACTTCAACTTGGCTCTCCTTCGGGACACGGGCTGCATTCAGTAGGTCTGTCGTGTCCGTCAACCATTGCTCCGCCTCCAATGGTTTCTCGCTCCCCGTGAATATAGCAGGCTGTAGTCTTCTGAAGTCCGATACATTCCCGGGCTTCTGTTCCTTCGGGGCTGCTAACTCTTGTCTAAGGAGCTCGGTCTGCTGCTGCTGATTTTCCATCTGCTGTTGCTGGTTCCCCAGCATGGTCTGAATGACCTTAAGGATATCAGCATTCTCTCCTCCTACGGGTCCATTCGGGACTTGCCCGATATTGTTACGACCCGATCGTCTCTCCATTCCGAATGATAACTGGAATTGGAAACAATTGAAAGGAGTTTAGGATACGAAGGAATTGATCAATGAAGGAAACAAGAAGGACTCTATAACTTTGTACATTGTAGTTGGCATAAGCAAATTACTAGAATTTGCCACTTGATTGTACTTTAGGTTTGAGAGCCTAGGCTCTGATACCAACCTGTAACGCCCCGATTCCACGAATACGGGGACGTCACTGCGACGTATATACGTAGGTCGTAATTTGCCCCCACGTATATACGCTAAGCATAAGAGTACAACAAAGATCAGAGTACAACACAAAGCGTGGTATATTCACATGCCAACTATAAAAGTACAAATACAAGGTTATACAAGTTATGATAACTATTACACTTTACAAGTGTTTTGTTTTCACAACCAAGTCCAAAAGAATATATACAAAGATATACACAAGGTGCTCACGTAAGAGATGGAGACTCGTGAGCCAAAAAGAGGAGTACGGCACGAGGGAACTAGAGCTGGTCAGCCTGCTCACTGAAGTATGCCTGATCTTCCGTGGAAGGATCCACTTCGTTCCAGGTCTCGGAATCTGAATATGCAAATCCAAAGGATCAAGACATATAAACAATAGATAGCTACAGCCAAGTGGCTAAGGGGCGAGTACAAGTAAGATGGAACTATATAAGGTATATCAACTAACAGATATGAAAAGCATGAATAGGTAAAGTCGTACTATAGATCTACAATTAACGTTTTATTATTATTACTTGTTTTACTCGGATATCTAGCTATGTGGTCCAGCGTCCCAGTGCACATAGATCCATATCATAGTAATACAAGGTTGTTGTTGGAAATCAGCGGTTGTATCGACGAACTATGTTTACAGTGGACCCCGTACATGCCCGGGATAACGGTCCAGGATTGTTCCGTTGCTTGGTGACGGAAGCCAGCCGCTAGGCTATTCAGGAGGGACTTATGTATGCCCTTATCAAGATGGTACCAGTAATACAGGGAGCAAGCACTCCCCTCGGTCCCCTGGAGGCCCACAGGTCAGACCGGAACATGGGTTGCACAACACTCCTAAAAGCCACTGTAAACACGAACACATCGATATCCGCATGTCTTCCCCCGGACCCAATGTAAATTGGTCTATTTTATACAAAAGTCGAGTCTATCATGCTTGATGTAAGTGATGGCATGATAAGGTGGAGATGTATATATTAATTAACAAGTCCTAACATGAAAATACATGGTAACAAGTCATGGAGTAATATGAGATAAGATTCATCAAGTATCATGTCATGTAATATCAGTAATGTAGCATAAACATGAACAATGTATCACATGCATAGAGGTTAAAGTCCAAAATCAGAAAAGGAAACAACTAAGTTAAATAGTCAGAATTAGTCGACTAGGTAGGAGATTAGTCGACTAATAAGGGTCTTCAGTCGACTAATAGTCCGCAGGAGTCGACTAAAGTGGTTTTCCAGAGAGTTTGGTAGTCGACTTGGGTTGGAAGGGTAGTCGACTTGGAGAACTATAAGTCGACTAACGGGTACGCAAGTCGACTAAATTTGTGATATAAAAAGTTGGGATTAATTTCCGGGACATGTTAGTCGACTAGGGTACTATGTATAGTCGACTAGAGGTCTCTGGTCGACTAATAATTTGGGATAAGTCGACTAGAGCCGAGAGTTGGTAATTTTTGGTTCAAGGAAAATTAGTCGACTAGGGGTCAAGATGTAGTCGACTAGGGGGGTCTAGTCGACTGGCAAAAATGGGTTAGTCGACTAAAACTGTGAAAATCAGAAAAGCTACGTTTCAACTAAAGTGGGTTAGTCGACTAGTATCTAGGTCAAGTCGACTAATCCTGGAGAAAACAGAAAACAGAACAGAAATTCTGATGGTTGTTTGTTGGTCTAAAAATGGGATTTTTATGACACAAGTGTATATGAATGATCTTCACATGTAAACAAAGAAGTGATCTAGTCTTGGTGAGTAAAAATACTCACCTCGAACGGTTGTTTGGGGCTTTCTACGAGTTCCGGAAGAATTCGAGGTCGACGAAAAGTGCCGAAGTGATCCTCGACGATCTCGCGGACGATCCCAAAACCCAAGTTGTAATTGCTCGAGATGGAGACAAGGACCTAGGGTTTGCTTTAGAGAAGGAGAGGAATTTGCAAAGGTTGGTTTCTTGATGAAGTGAAGAAAAGAATAAAAATGTAAAGGGTTTAGTTTAAATAGGGTTTGGATTTGTAAAGGAGAAATAATTAAATAATTGAGAGGGGTCTTTTTGCAAATATAGAATGAGATATTTTCTTGACCAATCACAATTAGCCATGTGGATGATGAGGTGGAGAGTATTAATGGGGAAGGTTGTGGAAGAAAGATATTTTGGAAAATATTTGAATTTTGGAAAATAGAAATTCAAATGGATTATGGAGGAAGCTAAAGGATTTAAGGAAAAGAAAAAAAAAAAGAAATCCAAATGAGAAGATATTTCTCTAACTCGAAATATTAAATATTGAAAACACGGGTTCCTGGGTTAAAGTCACGTACACGGAAAACATTTTGGAAAATACCGAAACCGTCCTGATTTCGAGTATCTCGGAACGACTCGCAATATTCACCAAAAATCAATAATAATATACGTAGACTCATAGTAAAACCCTTTTTAAGAAATACCTTATAATTTTAAAGTTAAAAATCTCGGAACCAATAAAATACCGACTCCGAAAGAATTTTCATAAATTCATAAAATTCTAAGAAAAAGAATGTAGATAGAAGATACGATTCTAAGAGATAATGCCTAAAGGATTTTCTAGAAATTCCTAACTGTTTGTAAGATAAAAATTCGGGAATCGATCAGCGACACTGGTCGACACCGGTTTTGAAGAAATTCATTTTAATTCTAGAAAATTTCAGAAAATCACACAAATTCTAATATATTAGAAAATGATATTTGAAATTGAAATTGGTCAAATACGGGAAGTAAATCGAAAAAATACGATCGGAAATCAGAATACGCAACTTAGTACGTATTACGGAAACGGGGTATTACAATGACTGATCTTAATAGGAGAAGGAATTGTGAATACTTATGAATCAGAGTTGTATGTTTGAGTGAGAGGATTAGTACTGATATTGATATATGTTGGAATGACAATTATTGAATCAGACTACTAGATATGTAATGAAACTAGTTGATTATGGAACTATTGGATTATGAGCTAGTTGTCATGACTTGGATTCATAGTTGAGTATTAGAGGTTCATTTGATGTTATGTCGTTGATGTTTAGTATTAGAAGTTGCTATTCTACATTGCAGCTGATCGAAGACATATTGGATGTGATCTTACCTTACTAAAAGATTATGACGATTGGATTGATGCATGAACTTATTCAGAGTTGGACTGAACTTGTGTTATAGATGATATTGGATTTACATTCTTTATGGTTAAACCTGATATGCATTAAGATGAGCTTGATATATTTCAAGTAGAGTACTTTCCAGACTTGATATTCATTTATTGGTAATGATTTAAGTGATGATTCATTTGGGTATTGATGATGGACTTGTTATGATATAGGAGACTGGATTTCTTGATACATGGATCAGTGTATAGACTTAGTTAGAATTTGAATTGATCTGGGATTCATGTTTTTTACATTGGAGATTGATCAGTAGTTAGATGTGACCATCTTAGTTGAGTTGTGATTTAGAAATATCGATGACTTGGAGGAATGAGTTGAATACATACATTGCTTGGATTATTCTGTTCATGACAGTAGGTCATTACTCATCTTGGATATCTTGTTTTACCTGTAAAACTTGACTTACTATGCTTAATATCTACCTGACAACTATCATGTTCATGTTACTGAATTTGCTGGGAAAATATTATTACACGGTAACCACACCCGCATGTTCATTTGTATATATTCCTGTTATACCGGTGTCCTGTTCATGATATTATACGCTCCTGTTATACCGGTACCCTGACTTTCACATGTTGATATTGTTACCGTGATTACCACTGAGTCATCCCAGAGATTTAAGTAACATGTATACTAAATAATCTTGATAAACTAAAACATGATAACAAACAACTTGCACTGGGATTGGGGAGATTGATGGAAGAGACAGCGTCCGTATTTTGGGTGGACCTAGGATTTAGGTTGCGCAGCCGAAAGAGGGTTCCACTGCAGGGTTCCCGTGGGGTGACTGGCACCCCGTCATGTTTCCTGTTCTTGTTTACATGTTCTTGACTACCTGGCGGTAGGTCCTGGTTCAGCGCCAGGAGTCTGGGCCGTGGTCCCGGGTATGTACGGGACCCACCTAAAGCATGGACAATGTCTCCAACCGATCAGTTTCAATAACTTAAGGGCATCGATTGGCATATGTGGTAGGCGTAGTATGGGATGCGTCTATTACATGTGACAATTGGTGTTCGCTGACATAATTAATAATAAACTGTTGATGCTTTGTGACTGACTGTAATCACCTGGTTGAATATCTATATATCATTATGATAGACCCATGATTGTAACCAGGACCAGACTTATGACCAGACTTGGATACCAGTCTAGTGACATGTGATAGGTTGCATATTTTGGCATCAGTGGCTTGCTTACTATTGTGACAGTTGTCTTCTATCTTTATTTATGTTGATTTTCAGTTATACTACAGTTCTGTTATTTATCTTGTTATTCAGTCCCTTATATCTGCAGTTGTTCTTATTATCATTTATGCACATTGTTTATTCTGCACGAGTTCTTTCCCCTTTACACACACACTCACCATGGTCGCGTTCTGACGACCCTGGATTTGCACATCCAGATATTGGACGATTGTTCTAATGTGCAGGTGTTCGATGAGACGGTACGTCTGGCGAGGAGCTTGGGTCCTCTCCTCTTGATCCTGGTATACTTGCATTTCATTCTTGTTATTATTCTTTGATTCCTGTATATCACCTTTGACTTCTATTCAGCTATCATTTTCTTCCCATTATTCATTGCTATCATGTGTGGTCTTATATGTATTACTGCAGTGTTCATTGATCATTATGCTTCCGATTTATAGCTTGTTCAGGTTACAATAGAGGCTTAGCGCGTATACGAGGGGTATTTTACCTCGCGTATATGTGTCGCCATAACGTCTCCGTATCTATAGGATCGGGGCGTTACAAATAGGATAGTCAAAATAAGTTTGTCTAGCAAGTTTAAAGCATGTATGTATATCTAGAACAAATCTAATAGACATAGAAATAAAGTAAACTTGTTTTGATCTACTATTCATGAAAACCAAATCCAAAACATAAATCTTTTGTGTGTTGTGCACTTGAGCATATCAACCATACTAAACTTTACAAATGGATCTAAAACACACTATCTAAACTGTGGATACCTAAGTCTTCTTGATGATCTTTATCTTCAAGTTGACTTGCTCCAAAACTCCATCCATGGGCTAGGCAATGTGTGATCTTTAAGCTTTGGCCCTGGAATCATCATGAAAAGCTTCTAAACTCCTTGTTGAAGCTAATCACCAACTAATATCTTGGTTAATGATCTGAAACTTAAACAACACAAGATTATTAGTAAACATAACTACATGAGTTAATCATCATCAAAACTAGGGTGGAAGGCCTTTGGGCCAACAACTCTTTCATTCTAACCCTTCCTTGCTTTCCGAAATGCCAATTCAACAACTCCCATCTCCACCACTTTACATTACACTTGCACCCTTTTTTTCCTTCCTCTTCCTCCTTCACTCTTCGCCGCCGGCTACCAGGATGCCCCCTCTTGCCACCGGCGCCTCTTCACTGCCGCGCCACCCCGGCCGCCGACCGACCAGCCATCTCCTTCTTTCTCTTTTCATTCTTTCCTTCCTTCTTTTTTCCTTCTTTTTTCTTTCTTTCTTCTCTTATTTTCCCCCTCTCTCTCCCCTCTCCCAGCTGCGCTCTATTTCTCTCTCTCTATCTCACTCTCTTTCCCTTTCCTTCTCACCCTCTCTTGCATTCCCTCCCACTCTGGCACTCCCTATCTCTCTCTCGTTTATAATTGTTGGACGCGGAGATCACCCCCACGTCAAGAAATTCCATAACGCGATTGTTTTTTATTGATTTTGCAAAGGGGAAAACTTACAAAAAAAAGGGATCGAGGAGCTAAATTACAAGTATTCTAAAAAAAGATTACAAGTAGATCTCCTCTGAGATTCTGGAGAAGTGTGCCGATAAGAGTCTGGTCAGCGCGCGACCACTTTGTCCCTTTGACGATGTGATCGATGGGATTCTCTTCTAGCCTGGTTTGGGGAATCGGAGAACAGAAGGTTGGTAGAACCCTCTTGTTACTTCTCAAACTGTCTCCACTTGGGAATTCCTTCTCGCCTAGTTCTGGAGATTCCTTGAGAGGAAGATCTTAGGGTATCAGCACCCTGATTTAGAGAAGTAGTTCTCTGAATTCTTTGAAGCAAGAGAATAGATATCTGTTTAGCCGTCTCTCTCTGTGCGTGCCTCTGCCTGTGCTTCAGCCTCTCTCTCTGTGTGTGTCTGTCTCCGCATACCTCTGGTGGGCTATTTATAGGGAGAGCAGGGGTATAATTGTCCCTTGAAAATCTAAAAATAGATTGAGTTAATCTGTTTAAATCCGGAAAGTAGCCTTGCGCGAGGCTAGAATCAGCTTCTGCGAAGCTAGGAATAGCAGGTAATGTTGATCTCCTGATCCGCTTTGACTCTTTCTAAATAACTGAAAGATCTCCCCTGATCTTCTTACTTGTTTTAGAAGAGTCAAGAGATTATGGTAAACAACTACCAAATTTGATCTCAAATTTGATTTGATCTCGAATAGATTTGATCTCATCTGGAGATTTAATTGGTCAAGGGTGACCATGAAAGACCCGCAGCAGAGCTGCCGCGTCGAGCTCACAGCAGAGCTGGAAGGAGCATCTGACGAAGTCAGAAGAAAGCTCTTCAGCGGAGCTGGATAAACATCTGTGTCGAAGCTACCGGCCGTCCTTCTGCGCGGTTGCGTGTGGTTTCGAGCGAAGCTAACTCTCTGCGGAGTTAACTGAGCGCTTCAGGCGAAGCTGTAAGTTAGCTCACTGATAGAGCTTTGAACAGCTTCAAGGCAAAGCTTCAAGGCGAAGTTGGACAAACTTAGCCTCTCAGGTGAGGCTATCCCCTCGGGCTCATGTGATGCTAAGTGTTGAGCTAACCTAGCATCTTAGACCTGCTTAGGTCTCTTTAAAGACAATATGGGCTCACTGTCTGCTTCACTGGATCAGTAGAGTCCAAGTCGCTGATTTGTCCCTCGGAGATGGGTACAGAACTGGCCGTCAGCTTGTCTGCCACTTGTCTTTTGTAAATGTCAACAAGTTTAGACATTGTTCAGGCCAGTCAGGAATCCTGTCTTTTTTAGAGTGTCAACAAGACCCCCTTCAAAGTTTTCGAAAGTCTGCAATGGAATGGTTCAGACTCCGAAATACTTTGAATTGCATTGATTGATGGTATGTGAAGTACGAACGTCGCCATAGTGGTTGAGTTCAGCTTCGCTTTCAATCCTACTTCAGGATTGGAATAAGTTCGCCGAGGAATCGTGTAGATTCGCGATTCTGAGTAGCTTCGCGTCTGGGTAGCTTCGTGTTCGAGCCTCCTGAAGTAGTTTCGCTTCAAATTGATTTTGGAACGGCGTTCCTTTCCCGAGGCTAACTGCCTTTCGGCTAGTTACGAGAAGGATTGCTCCTTTTTCGAGGTTAGAATAACCTTTCTTGCATTAACGAGGGGGATCATTGCTTCTTCGTGCCTTTCCAAGGGAGACTATTCCCTTTCTCAAGGCTCAGTACTTGAATGCCTTAAATTCGCTCGCGCTTCCAAGCTTGAAGTAACGGCGGTGCGATCAGGCCATGAGGACTATAAATAGGACACTTGAAGTCCTCTTCAAGGAAACAGTCCATTCATGACATCTCCTGGTTGCTCAAAGAAGGATACTCAAACCTCTGAAATAGTCGGGGTGCCCACTCTGGTCATTAACCGACCAAGAACTGGTGAGTCTTGGTCATCCAGAGACTTCACCAATGGACTAGTGACTTTTGGGAGTTTATCTCCCTTAATTTAGCTTTATCAGCTGCCTCAGAGATTGATTTCCCTTATTCTTCATTTTATATCTGACTGATTTGCAGAGGAGGGCTTCAGCCCTATTTTCCAGCTTCTCGGCGAAGCTATCATTCTTGCTTGATTAGAAATAGACTTTCTTATGCAGGGTTCCTGTCTTGACCTGTTGAATCTATCTGTTAAATCCGCCACATAAGCAAGAATTGGGACTTAGCCTCTTCAAGGTTGAGCCAGTCTTGCCATATAGGTGGGGCTAAGACTGTGTCCCTCTGGACTAGTCTGGCTTAGCCATGTAGGCGAGGCTAGGACTTAGCCCTTTTGGATGCTCCTTCAGTCTAACTGTCTTAAGCGGAGCTAAGACTTGGCTTATGCTGAGCTAGCGCATCATCACTGTGCAAGGAGGCTATCCTCTGCTTAACTGAAGCACCATTGGATCAGATACAAACCCCTTCGCTCAAAGAATTTGACTTAGCATTTCGTCTTCGCAGCTTTCTCTTTGATTTACTGTTAAACTGTTTCCAATTTGTATTGCAGTGAACTGTGCCCGCCAGTCTTTTGTCTTGATGAAAGAGACCAGAAACTTGCCTCTTGATCTTCCAGTTGAAACTTTAATCCTAAGCAGGAGGAACATACTGGAGCAATTGATGCGTGTTCCAAGAAGAAGTTGGCAGTTGCTTATCCGAGATGATCCACTTCAAGAAGGGGCTGGTAGTCGCTTATCCGAGATGATCCACTTCGGGAAGGCGGACGTCACCTGTAAGGCCTCGGATCCTTCCTTTGCCAATTTTGATTACGGAAGATCCAGCTTTCTGGGGCAACCAGTCCTTTGCCAATTTTCATCAAAGAAGATCCAGCTTCTTGATGACAAAATTTGCCATTAGGCGAAGGATTACGGCCTTGTACATAAGGAAGGTATTTCGTGTCCTGTTGGTTTAGCTTGGAAGTAGATAGGACAACTTGTATGCCTTTGGAGCAAATGATTCTGTTGCATGAAAAACAACCTTGATGTAGTAGTATCAATGTACTTCCCTTTGAATCAATAAAAGTGTTTATTTTCTACCTATCTGCTTTGTTTTCCTCCTCTTTGATTCAAGAACACCTAAAGTGGACCAACTTAGGCAAGTCTTTTTCCCTAGGAGGAAATGAGAACTCTTAACCGAGCTAAGCTTTCGGCGAAGCTGAAGACAGATTTCCAAATAAGTCAGGAGCCAGTTTCTGGTGAAGATAGCACGGAATTTCCGCGAAGCTAGAGATGTGCTTTTAGCAGAGTTAAGGAACGTTTCTCAGCGAAGTTATTCAAGCGTCGTGCTAAGTCGACACTGGACTCACGGCAGAGTTAGCCCTTAGCGGGGCTGAAGTAACGCTTCTTGGGAAGGCGTTTAGGCGCCGTTTCAAATTAATTTGAAACGACTACCAGCGCTCCTTTCGAGGAGGCGAAGTCTTAGGCAATCATTAGCCTATAAAAGCCTAATCGGGCTGAAAGAGAAGGCACCACTTCTCTTTGAATTTTCAGAGAACTGCAAATCTCTTCTTCTGCTTTCTTCTTCGTTTGATAATTCAAGAACTTCTTCAGCTATCCGATGGCTCCCAAAAGACGAGCAGGAAAAGAGGTAGCAACTTTTACGACGGAGGGTCCTTCTCCTCCTTCGGTCATCGAACGACCTATCGAGGGTAGGGATCTTTCCCTTTTGTTCAGAGATTTTCATCTCTTCTTGAAGCCAATTTTTCGGCTATTTCATAATGAATCCAGGGCGATCAATCATGATCCCGTGATCTTAGGAAATTCAACTCCCTTAATTTCTCTTGATTTCTTGATTTGGGAATTTGAGAACCGAAGGGTTTCTTCTTCAAGCTTCCAGGCGAAGCTATCCCTTAGGCGGTTCACATCCTGTTGGATGATAGGATGCAAAGTTAGTCTTAGAAGCGCGGTTGGAAAAAGGACCTTAATGCCCTCAAGATAATAATTTTTCCTTTTCAAACAGCAGTATTCTTCTGGCGAAGTTAGCTCTTGGGGCTCCTTCGCGTTAAGGCCAAGCTTCCAGAGCGAAGCTAATACTTAGATATTCTTTCTGCATCCTGTGGTTGCGGAGTTGAGCTGCAGCTGCGAAGCTGAGCTTCGGGGCGAAGCTATTGTTAGGCCAGCTTCGCTCGGAGAGCGAAGCTATGCCTTAACAAAAATTACATTCTTATTTTAGCTCTCCTTCAGCCGATGAACTAACCATAGTTTCTCCTTATTTTTACAGTGCATTATACTCCTGGTCCTCTGAACAGTCTCTTTGGAACAGCCAGGGGGCTGGATGGCAATGTTAGCCTACAGTTCCAAGGACAGGCTTCACTATTCGGCGAGCGGAGCGCTCCTGGTCGGGATGCACTTATTCATGTTGGGGATCAGCGTACCATGAGGAGCATCTTAACTACTGCTCCTCTTGAAGATTCTGACCGAAGAATCTATCAGAAGCCCGGCTTCATGTTTGGAGATGCAGCGCTAGACAACGATCATCAGCTGCTAGCCGAAGAGGGGCAGTGGATTTTCAAATTGGATGGTGAGAAGTACTATCTCCCATCTAGCAAGCGGCATATTCCCTTGTCCTTCTTTCAATGTATGACGAGGGCTCGAAAGATGCAGTGGCAAGTGACTCGGACTACTGACTCCGTTCATGTGGGGAAGTTGATAGCTTCGTCCCCTGGTTATACGAGGGCGGGTCCTCCTCGCTGTATGTTGGGTCTCCACCCTGGGAACGTACTTCCAGACATTCCGGTGGGAGAAAATCCCGCGGTGGCTCAGACTTTTGGGAATCAGTTTTTTAAGGTTTATGGCAATTATCCAGCCACTGATTTCAGGACCCCGGGGTGGATTCATCCTCCCAAGGCATGGTGGAGGGACTTGACTTTATATGTCCTTGGCTATTTTGAGGAGGATCTGGAGAGGCTGGGACTCTACGAGGCCGTTAGGGCGATCTGTTATGGCATTCAGATGAGCGTAGCGAACTTCTATGCCATTTTTGAGTTGTACTGCCCGGCTACAGGGACCTTCTTCACCCCTAATGGCGAATTGGACATGGCTCTGTACGAGATGTGGGAAGTCTCTGCTCTGCCTTTGGGGTCTCTCTCATATGAAGAATATTTCCCGTGCGAGGCGGAATTGGCACTTCTGGAGAAGCAGGAGCCTGCCTTGTTTGAGACTTATCGGGAGTTGATGTGCCACCTTTACATTTGTTCCAGCATGCATGGGAGCCATAAGGGAGCTTCATGCAGATTGAAGAGCTGGGGAAATTATTTGTTCCCCGACCTGGAAGGTACTCCTGAAGCGGCTCATTGTGGAGTTGCAGATGAAGACATCTTTCGCCGGATGCAAGAGCACTCTCAAGGGGATTTGATTCTAGAAGAAGATGACGGACCCTATGAGAAAGGTGATATTCTTTGGAGTTTCCACCACCAGGCTCGTCAGCCGACGTCCCGAAAGGCACTTCTGGCTGGCTTTTTAACGGTTTGGTTGAAGAAATGTGTGGTGCCATCTTCGTCTGGCGATGTCATTCATCCGACTGTCTTATTGCCTGCTGTTCGTCTAGTCCATGGTCGTTCTCTTGGACTTCTTCCAACCATGGTGTGCTGTATTCAAAGAGGCCTTCATGCATTGACGGAGGCTTTCTGTAGGCCACCAACAACGAAGCAGGGAAAGGGGACTATCTTGCCTCGCGACGGACCAAACCCTAGAATTGGTTTGCCATATACTTATTTGATGGCATGGTTCGCCCTTCACTGCCCCTCCATTATCTAAGCCGGAGAGGAGCCCCCAGAAGGTGTTCGCATGGCGCTTCTCCGTCGATTCGAGGGGTGTTCGTGGTCAAAGACTTATGTTGCTGCTGTCCGTAAACTGCTGTGCCATCATGACGTCTATAGCCTTTTCTGATGCTTCCCCTACATTCGCGATGCATGCTATGGTGAAGAATTCAAGGATGTAGGGGAAGGGCAGACGTCATTGAGTCGGGAAATTTTCGAATGGCTGGTTAGCATCCGGCCATCCCACTTGTTGTATAGAAGCGGGGACACCTGTTACCTGGAGCCCTATGTTCCGAGTCGGTTTGCCCGTCAATTTAGATATGACCAACTGTATATAGGCAATCCAAACAGCAGTCTGGCCTTTACGGGGAGCCTCATCGATGGAGCTCGTGCCTGGCAGTTCTTCATTGCTAGCTGTACTGAGGCGCGACTGCGCATGCCGCTAAGGACTCCTAACCTTCTGACGACCCTGGGATTCTACCAGTGGTATAGAACCTCGAACTCCACACCCACTGGATTTTCTATTAATTCCTTTGGTGTGAAGTTGATCTCTCAGCGGCTGAAACGGAAGGTCACTGAGAAGAGCGAGGGTAAAAGGGTCCGCGTTCCAGGCCTCGGGGAATTCATTGCTGTTGATGATAGCGAAACCTTGGATGCAGGAAGTCCTCACTTTGAAGTGGATACAGGTGCTGAAGCTCCAGCAGCTGCTTCTGGTGGGGTAGGCATGGCCCATATGGAACATGTTGATGTGGAAGAAGTGGAGGAAGAAGACCCTGACGTCCACTTCAAGCGCAAACGGAAAGGCGGATCTCGTAGGAAGAAGGTAGTGAAGAAGCCTCGTCACTACGTTTCTACGGTTATTGCAAAGGGCGAATCATCTGCATGCCTCCTCCTCCTGCCCCATTAGTCATTAAGTTGTCAGCTCCTAGGTAGACTGCTGGTAAAGCTGTCCCGGACTCGAGTAAGATCAGCTCCATTCTTGTAATATACTTCTTATGTGTTCCATACAGCTCACTGTTTACTTCATAACTCAGGAACCGAGGCGGTGAGAGACTCGAGAGCTGAGGTTGCCGGAGAACAGGGGGAGCATTATGATCCCCTGTTTACTTATAGAGAAGGCGATGAGGCTGGCTATTTTGCCGTCTCAGAAGAATCTGGAGGTGATGCGGCCGATGTAGGTCCTTCAGATGCTGGGACTTCAAAAGGAAGCCCTATGACTTCCAGTTCCTTTGGGTGGACCACAGAGGGTTCGGCGAGTGAAGAGTGGCCGGCCGTTCGTGTTGATTCTGCCAAAGATTTTTCAATGGAGCCTGAGGGGACTGATGCAGCAATCGAGGAGGTTTGGAAAGAAACTGCTACCAAAGCGATTGAAGCAACATCATCTTTTGGTAGTGCTTTAACCTTTTGTGAGTAATTCTTCTCGTGATATTCATTACGCCTTGCTTAAACAGAATCTTGCTACAGGTGTTCCGCCTCTGGGTGCATCGACTTCAAGAGAGCCAACCGATCTTCCTGAGGGAACCAGGGGTGAAGTAAGTACTTCGACTGCGGCAGACACTGCCGAGTTGGATGCTTTGTGTCACGGGTTGCCCTCTTATCAGCCTGAACCAGCGAGTGAAAGGGGGATTGAGGGACCAGTAGTTATGGAACCATCCCCGCTTCCAACTATATCGGTAAGTGGGGTGCCATTGGTTTTGCCGGTGCCGCCTATTTTGCCAAGCGCGGAGCTGAAGGTGAATACCAGTCCTACTTCTCCAACATTGGTGGTTGAGCCAGCTCTCCCGAAAATCGTCACTAGCCCTACTTCGGTTGTGGCTAGTGTATTGGTTTCAATGAGGACTCCCCGAGATCACCAACGACCCCTCATATTGCCGCAGCCAGTGCTTCTATTATTTCCTCCATAGTTACACCAGTGAAGCCAGTGGAAACTCCGTCTTCAGGGGCTGCTCATTTGCCGGGAGTAATTGAGGCTGAGAACGAATTCGTGGTTGAGTTAGTCGACAGCTTTTATAAAAGCTTGAAGCGATCCATTGCTTTGGTCTTGAAGGGCTCGACTACCTCATTCTCTACTTTAAAGGTGGTCCTCTCCTGAAGCATTGACAGTATCTGGGACTTTAGAGGGGATGACCATGCCGCCACATTGGAGCTTCTGGTGGGAAGACTCAAGAGGGATGTGGACGAATGGCGCCGTCTTAGCCATTCAGATCTGGAGTCTTCAGTTAACGAACAGCTTGCACATCTTGTTGCTCAAATGCATGAAGCTCATCTCGCCGCTCAAGAAGCTGCTAAGGCAATTTCTTCTGATTTGAAATCTTTAGAGAAAAGGAAAGTAGAGCTCGGGGATGCCATAGACGCTTCTAGCAGTGCTCTTCTTGACGCTGAAGATAAAATTGAAAAGGCCAAGGAAATGATCAGAAAGACTAATCTCCTTTTGTCCAAGACTGAACCAGTGCGTCTTGAAGAGACTGCTCGGTTTGAGCAGCTTAAGGTCCAGAATGACGAAGTCTTGCGGCAGGAGCTAGCACAGAGGGCAACCTTGGTTGAAATTGAAGCTCGCTTGGCCCAGACAGTGAACTTTAATGAGGCTGAGTTGAGGTCGTAGGCGCTTATCAGGGCTGCTGAAGAGAGGAAGACTAGGCTGGCCACTCTTGAAGAACGGATCAAGTCCTATGAAGCGCCGTCGTACCTTGTAATCTGTGCATTCATGTATCCCTCTTTTGGAATCAATAAAAGTGATTTTATTTGACTCCCCTGTTGCATTTCCAACTTGTTTTATCTTCTGAATTCTTACTTTCAAGTTGTATTGCAGCCCTTAAAGAAAACGGAGTAATGATATAACTAATCTAATCAGCTGAGAGAGTTAGTCACACATTTGAGAAAATAGTCCTTACTGGACTAAAGATGAGACTTGGCTATCTGCCAGTTCAGAGGTCGCAATGACATGACCGATTGAGAAGCCACCAAGCTCAAAATTTTGTCATATGATGACAAAGAAATAGTCCTTGCCGGACTGAAAGATGAGACTTGGCTATCTGTCAGTTCAGAGGTCGCGATGACATAACCGATTGAGAAGCCACCAAGCTCAAAATTTTCATATGATGACAAAAAAATAGTCTTTGCCGGACTGAAAGATAAGACTTGGCTATCTGCCGATTAAGAGATCGCGATGACATAACCGATTGAGAAGCCACCAAGCTCAAAATTGTCATATGATGATAAAGAAATAGTCCTTGTCGGACTGAAAGATGAGACTTGGCTATCTGCCGGTTCAAAGGTCGCGATGACATAACCGATTGAGAAGCCACCAAGCTCAAAATTTGGATGGGACTTGAAAGAAATTGTCAGAGGTATAATGTTAACTTGACAAAAAGATATGCAGCATTAACTCGAGTGGATCTGTCGTTCTTTATGTGTGGGCTTACCATTCTATGGATGAGAATTGGTAAGTGATTTTGGAGAGGGAGTCAAATGAGAACAGGTCCCTTAGGATTTTTAGCAAATGCTCAGCTGTCAACGGTTTAATATGCCTTTACCAACTACCGTTTGAGTTGGGCTAGCCATGCTATTCCCCTCAGCATGATGAGTTATCGAGGACCTATGTTGGGCTTAAAGGCCAACATTTTTCTCTGTCCTTAACCGTTAAAGGTGTTGGATCATTTGGTTACTGTATTCGTAACCTTGATTCTTCTTTGAGACAACTAGTGTACGATCAGCTCTATACTGTATGATCTCGTTTGGAGGAAGAGAGGGGCGCTCCTTCTGCATATCTTGGATTTGAAGGTGTTGATCAGAGGTGTAATGTTAACTTGATCATAAGAAAGATCCTTATCAAGGATAATACTTCTTTAAGAACTTGCCGTTGATCGGCATAATGAGTAAATCACCATCTGAAGTCATAAGGCAATATGCTTCGTTTGAATAGACTGTTTCTATTACTAATGGTCCCTCCCATTTGGCTGAAATTTGCCTTTGGTTTTGTGCGTCGTGATCATTGGTCGTCTGATGGCTAAAATCAAATCTCCTTTCTGGAAGACTCTTTGTTTGACCTTCTTATTGAAGGCTTTTGAGATCCGAACTTGATACAACTCAATGTGCTGCTGAGCTTGTAACCACTTCTCATCTAGGGCTTTGATTGGTAGTGAAAAATGCATAATTGTCATCACATTTACTATCACATTTTCATATTTAATCATATAATAATGCACTATTACTAATATTTTGTTATTTAATGTGTGCAGACTTAAGTGTTTAATTAAATAAAGAAAAAAAGCTTAATGAAGCCCAAAATCCCATATCCAAGCCCTGAAATCACCTAGAGGGGGGTGAATAGGTGATGGCTATATGAAATATGACAATAATGCGGAATTAAAAATTTTACTTAACAAATTGCTCAAATTAAAAGACTAGCAATAATAAACACAATAAGTAGTGCAAGAAATAAAAGAGTTTGAGTTTAGAGAAAATTCGAGCAAACGCAAACACGAGTATATGTTTCCGAGGTTCGAGCCACGCTCTACGTCCCCGCCTTCACACTTGAAGGATTTCCACTATTGTTGATCCCACTGGATCGCCAATACAAGGACACACTTGTCCGATCTCTCGTGATGCCGCAACACCACCCGGAGCACACTAGCTCGCTTGAGGCCGATGCCTCTACAACTTCGCTCAAGAAGAAAATTGATCACACTTGATCACAAATCGCTCACTTAGCACAATCCTATAACCAATATGTAGATGTAGAATTTTGGGATTGTGTAGTGCAAATATCTAGAGTGAAGTAGAGGTATAGCTTCAAGAGGGTGTTTGGAAATTTTAGCTTTGGAAATCTTTTGCTAAAATGAAAGCTTGAAAAATCACTTGTAAAATTTGTTGTAAAAATTGTTGTCTTATCATGTTGAAGTGACCACCTATTTATAGGGGATGGAAGACAGGGTAAAACTGGTGGAGAAATTCGTTGGGTGAAGATCCCAACAAAAACAGTCAGAAAAATATAGCTGTTGGAGTCTGTCAGACTTTTCTGACAGCTGCCGGTCGACCCAGACGGTCGACCGCCAACGGTCATATTTCTGACCGTTGGGGGACATCGGTCGACCGCCGCGGTCGACCCAAACAAACAGAGAGCACTGTAAAGTGCCCGGTCGACCCGAGCGGTCGGCCGACGTGCACACATGCACAGCGTGCATGTCGGTCGACCCGGACGGTCGACCGGCTTCTGTCAGATCTGAAAAATCAGACTCTGCAGAAACCAGAAACTTGGGTTTTGGGTTTGGTCTTTTGGGTTGAGGTTTTGGACTTAATAAAAATAGGAGTATGATCATAAGTCACTACTCTAACATGTTAAAACATTTTGATAAAGATCCTCTTTGATAAAAACTTGTTTTTCCAAAAATCGTTTTTCCAAAACTTAAAGTTTCTAAAACTAATTTTCAAAAACATGTTAACTCTAAAACTAAGTTGGAAATAGAAATAGAAATTCTTTTTGAAGCCATGAACCAAACTGAAATGTGTGTGAAAGTGATAATCCCATAACTCTACTTCTAACATCTAGGTTTTGACAAAAAATCTAAAAGAAAAGAAAAATACAAATCTTTGGTCTTTTCTTCAATGTCTTGATTCCAGAGCTTTCTATTGTGCTTGGCTTGGGAATGCAAATCTTTAGCGGCGTCCAAACTTGTGAGTCTTGATAGTGGAGCCGTCAAAATAACTTGTTTTGAACCTGAAATTCTTTTAAACAAAATTGTTAAAAACATAACTAAATATGGTTTGTTATCATCAAAATATTCATCGGGATATTGGGCTAATGGCCTTTGGGCCAACAATCTCCCCCTTTTTGATGATGACAAAACATATATAGTTATTACAAATATTTTGGGTGAAGACTTCAAGTGAAGCTCCCCCTCAACACATGCATATACAAAAAATACATAAAAGCACATGCATATAAAAAATATAAAAGGTACTTAGGCATAGATGAGCGACACAAATAAAGCAATCATATACAAGTCTATGCCAAAAATAACTCATGCCATAAAAGATAATCATGTTCATACATGTTCATACATGTTCACAACACAAACACATCAAATATCTAGTACATGTCCACAATACTAAAAATAACACAAAAAGATGTCCAAACAAAAGATACAAAGTGTAAGTACACAAAATATGAGTAGTACACAAAATATAGGTCTCTCTCAATAACTCTCCCCCTTTTTGACATCATCAAATAAGGGAAAATCACTTGTCGCCACCATCGACCTCAAACGAGCTCTCCTCAGCGTCGTCTTCCTCATCATCGTCTTCCTCAGACGAGCTCTCTGCAGCAGTACCCTCAGCCATCTTCTCATCACCATCATCGTCTTCCTCTGAAGAAGAAGAAGAAGAAGCTGCTGCCTCCTCTGGATCAATGCCTGCGACACCTGGCCGTGGAGGTGGAGCCGCAGAAGGATCTCTGGCAGGAAATGGAGGACCGGAGGATGGAAGTGGTCGGGCAAAAGATGTGGGATCAGGAGCAAGCATGTCAAACTTCGCAAAGAGTGCCTCAAATTGCGAGTCCATGAATCTCATGGAGTTAGCAAAATAAGTCATATCATTGCGAATCTCTTGGTAATGTGAATCCATCTCCGCACGAAAAGCTGCATCTCGCTGCTCGATCCAAGACTGGTGCTCCTGGATCTGAGAGCGAATCTCAGATGAGATGAAGGCCTGGAAATCAGGAGACATAGATGGCCCGGGAGCAGAGGAAGTCCCTGGGGCCGATGATGACCCTGGGGCATCAGCAGGAAGAACAGGAGGCTGCTCAGGAGCGGCTCGACGAATCTAAGCCTGCATCCTCTTCAAAAGAACGCTGTCTAAGTTCACAGCGGGTTCAGAGGGAGTCTCAGAAGAAAGATCAAATCCTAAATGTTTAAGAAGATATGATATGATCATCCCGTAAGGCAAATGCCTACTGGGCATGCGGATCTGATCGGATGCCATGTGAGAAGCTATAAAGTGGGGAAAATTAATCTTAATGCCCTTGAGAAGGCAGTAGACTATCAATGGAACAGGACCCCTAGCATGGTTGTATTCTCCTGATTTGAGTAAAATGTTGTAGAATACAAATTTGGCTAGAATTTGGACGGTGAACGTGAATTTGTTCACTTTCTCGTTCTTAACCAAACCGGGATTGTCATTCCCGTGAATCAAAGAAGACGCGGTGAGCGCAGACTCACCGTCCGGATACCTAAAATCTTGGAGATCAAAGGTGTAAACATCAACTCCTCCAGAGGAGAGATGCAGATTATCAGCAAATTGGGATAGGGGAATGTCAATATCCTTCTCAAGAACACGAGATCTCACTTGATTTCCCTCAAAAGCAAAATTTGCATAGAAGTAATGCACTAAGGAGGGGTACACAGGTTCCCTAATGGCCATGAATTTGTCCAAAGAATTTCTTTTCAGGATGTGAGGGATGTGGAGATGTTCAAAGTCTTTGAGAATAACACATCTCCCTGAAATGACAGATTTCTTAGAAAGTAGGATGAATCGATTTTCAGCTAGATCATTAACAAAGGGTCGTTTAGGTCTAGGGGTGGAGGATGAGGAAGGAACCACAGTTTTCCTTTCTCACTCCTAGATCTTTTAGACATTTTGGAAATTTTTGAGAAATTGAGAGTTTTTAGGTTAAACTTGGTTAGGGCTTGATCTAACAAGTGATGAGACAAAGATTATGACAAGAGATTGAAGAACAAAAGATATGAAAGCAAGATTCACAAGAAAGATTAAATTTTTAACTGAGGGAAGAAAATCAAAAATCCTAGGATGAGAAATTCCTCTGAAATAGGATGTAGATCAGACCTGAGAATGAAATCTAGTGAAAATACTGCGAAATTAGCCTTGGATTTGATGAAGATTTGAGGGATTATGAGAGATTAGGGTTTTGGAGAGAAAGGGAAGAGGAGCGGTTGCTGAAAAAATTGAGATGAGAGAGAGAGAACCGGGCTTTAAAAGATGGGTTTAGGGCAGAATCTCGACGCACGGTCGACCGGTCCGGTCGACCCACAAAACCCGAGAGCTCTGACAGACAGAGCGGTCGACCCGGTCGGTCGACCCAGAAAACCCGAGAGTACTGACAGATCCAGCGGTCGACCGTACGGGTCGGCCGGCAACAGAGAAGAATAAAAGGCTATTCTTCCAGGCGAAGTCGGTCGACCGGGACTCAGAGCCGGTCGGCCGTCTTTGCCAAAAACCTGTCAACAGCAAATGCCCTAAAAAAAATTTAAAAAGGAAATTTTTAACAAATACAAGTAGGATATATTTAACATACAAGTTTACAACAATATGTTTTAAATCTTCATTAAGTTATCATATCAACCAAAAATTCATACAAGACTTTTTAAATTATTTTTCATATAAAAACAAAGATTTAGAGATGTTGAAGCCGAATACCCGTGAAGGGTTCTGAACTTCATCCTCTTGATTCCTCTTGAATGAGTTGAGGTGCGCAATTACTATCTCTAATGTATTTGCTTTAAATATGAATTTTTACAAAATTTATTTTTAGTTTTGACAAAAGTTATATATAGATATATGATCAAAACTAGACATGTGGACATTCAATAAATATGGTATAAAAGACAAGATATCAAAATTAAAACATGACATATACACAATCATGATAGAGATGTAGGTTTACACTAACATATATCAATGTAGCATAAAAGTAAACTAACAATCCTATACATTTGTATATATAACCAAAATTAAAAACTTTTAAATGGAGAGGTTACCAAACGAGGGCAATCTCCAAAATAGGTGCCTCCATGATAGTGATGCAAGCGCGATGTGTTCTTTGAGGCTTGTTGCATCCACCATCCGGTCACCGTCTCCCCCTAAGTCTTGGAGGATGAAGATCCACCTGTATCATTTAAGTTTGGTGGGTCTTTTGGTACCCATGTTTTCTTGGGTCCTATAGGGTTAGTACCGGGGCGAACCCAAACATGTTTACTTGGTATATTATGTTTAGCATAACAAAATTTTTCTAAATGGCCTTTGCGGCCACAATGCGTGCAAACATAAATTCTACCACTACCATACATGTATGCATGCTTATGTGAGTGTGCATGTTTTCGTGCATGTGTATGATGAGTGTGTTTCCCTTGGGTTACTCCCTTGGGAAATCTTGATGCAAATTTATTTAAATCAAATGCACATTTTTTAAGAGTTGAATCTAAAACATCAACCCGTTTTTGAATTTCCAAAAATTCATTTTTGTTACATGATGCAATGGGGTTTTCCCTTTACAAGCTAGTTTATATTTTTCAAAATCAATTTTCAAGTTCTTAAAAACCTTAGCTAAATCATCTTTTTCTTTAACAACAATATCAATTTTATTTTTCAAAGTATCATTTTCCCTTTTTAACTTTTTATTATGAGATTGAGAAATCTCATATCTATGTTGTAACTCTTCAAAAAATTGAGGTAACTCATCCATTGTTAACTCATCATCATCTATAGAGTTTTCGAGAGTTACCTTAGTTGCATCCTCCCCATGTGCCATGAAGCACATGTGCGCGGCGTCGATTTCCTCTTCGGAGTCCGACTCCGTGTCATTCCAAGTGGCCACCATTGCTCTTTTCTTCTTTGGGACATTCTTGGAAGTGGTTGCTTGGAGTGCGGGGCAATCGGCAATAAGATGTCCGATCTTCTTGCAATGGAAGTAAGGACCGGGTTCTTCTCTTTTCTTTTCATATCTTCCTTGAGGTTTCCCTCTCCGGAAGTTGCTTTGCCTCCCCTTCTTGTAAAACATTTTGCCCACCTTCCGGATGAGCATAGCAAAATCCTCATCGCAATCTTCCGATGAGTCATCCTCTTCATGAATGGTTGGAGTGGCTTTGAAGGCGAGTGCTTTCTTCTTTGGCGCCTCCCTTTCTTCTCTTACTTTCATCTCCATCTCATGTGTCTTGAGATTTCCGATGAAACCGGAGAAGTCCATCTCCTCCCTATCGTTGAGTTCCTTGAGGGTAGTAGCCTTTACTTCTCATGTCTTGGGAAGAGCTCTAATGACCTTCCTTATCTTTTGGTCATTGTCGATTGCGTCACCTAGAGAAGATAAAGCATTAGTAATCTTGGTGAAACGCGTGAGCATGTCATCAATGCTCTCATTATCAAACATATAAAAATTCTCGTATTGAGAACGCAACAAGTCAATCTTAGATCTTTTGACTTGTGACGTTCCTTCATGAGTCACAATAAAAATGTTCCAAACTTCAAATGCGGATTTGCAATTAATGATGCGAGATAAGTCATCCTCATTTAAGGCTTGGGTTAAGGCATATTGGGCTCTAGCATTAGCTTCATAATCCTTGGAGGTATCCTCGGACCATGAGCTCTCATCAGTGAGGGGTTCTATAAATTCTTTTGTAATGGACCTAGCAACCCTAACTCCTAGGGATTTAAGGAATAGGTTCATCTTGACCTTCCAAATGGGGAAGTTCAAGCCATCAAATTTTGGTGGGGACTTGATGCTAGAAAAGTTAAGTGATGCCATGGGAAATGAGTAAAATGCACAATATATGAAGAATGCAACAAATAATATAGCCAATGACAAGGATCTCCCTAAGGTGGTTAAACCAAATTGTAGGGTTAGGCTCTGATACCAATTGAAATCACCTAGAGGGGTGGTGAATAGGTGATGGCTATATGAAATATGACAATAATGCGGAATTAAAAATTCTACATAACAAATTGCTCAAATTAAAAGACTAGCAATAATAAACACAATAAGTAGTGTAAGAAATAAAGGAGTTTGAGTTTAGAGAAAATTCGAGCAAACGCAAACACGAGTATATGTTTCCGAGGTTCGAGCCACGCTCTACGTCCCCGCCTTCACACTTGAAGGATTTCCACTATTGTTGATCCCACTAGATCGCCAATACAAGGACACACTTGTCCGATCTCTCGTGATGCCGCAACACCACCCGGAGCACACTAGCTCGCTTGAGACCGATGCCTCTACAACTTCGCTCAAGAAGAAAATTGATCACATTTGATCACAAATCGCTCACTTAGCACAATCCTATAACCAATATGTACATGTAGAATTTTGGGATTGTGTAGTGCAAATATCTAGAGTGAAGTAGAGGTATAGCTTCAAGAGGGTGTTTGGAAATTTTGGCTTTGGAAATCTTTTGCTAAAATGAAAGCTTGAAAAATCACTTGTAAAATTTGTTGTAAAAATTGTTGTCTTATCATGTTGAAGTGACCACCTATTTATAGGGGATGGAAGACAGGGTAAAACTGGTGGAGAAATTCGTTGGGTGAAGATCCCAACAAAAACAGTCAGAAAAATATAGCTTTTGGAGTCTGTCAGACTTTTCTGACAGCTGTCGGTCGACCCGGACGGTCGACCGCCAACGGTCATATTTCTGACCGTTGGGGGACATCGGTCGACCGCCGCGGTCGACCCAAACAAACAGAGAGCACTGTAAAGTGCCCGGTCGACCCGAGCGGTCGGCCGACGTGCACACATGCACAGCGTGCACGTCGGTCGACCCGGACGGTCGACCGGCTTCTGTTAGATCTGAAAAATCAGACTCTGCAGAAACCAGAAACTTGGGTTTTGGGTTTGGTCTTTTGGGTTGAGGTTTTGGACTTAATAAAAACAGGAGTATGATCATAAGTCACTACTCTAACATGTTAAAACATTTTGATAAAGATCCTCTTTGATAAAAACTTGTTTTTCCAAAAATCGTTTTTCCAAAACTTAAAGTTTCTAAAACTAATTTCCAAAAACATGTTAACTCTAAAACTAAGTTGGAAATAGAAATAGAAATTCTTTTTGAAGCCATGAACCAAACTGAAATGTGTGTGAAAGTGATAATCCCATAACTCTACTTCTAACATCTAGGTTTTGACAAAAAATCTAAAAGAAAAGAAAAATACAAATCTTTGATCTTTTCTTCATTGTCTTGATTCCAAAGCTTTCTATTGTGCTTGGCTTGGGAATGCAAATCTTTAGCGGCGTCCAAACTTGTGAGTCTTGATAGTGGAGCCGTCAAATCAACTTATTTTGAACCTGAAATTCTTTTAAACAAAATTGTTAAAAACATAACTAAATATGATTTGTTATCATCAAAATATTCATCGGGATATTGGGCTAATGGCCTTTGGGCCAACAAGCCCAAGTCCAAGCCCAAGTGCAAAAGTGCAATTACAAAATGTCAAAAGTGCAAATACAAAGTGTAAATATTGTAAATACTACAAAGAGGGAAAGGATAGAATTCTATTCAACCCTAAATGCTTGGTGGATGAGGATAAATAAGAGTGCAAGGATGAGATTCGTTTTTGAAGGGATTTGGATTTAGGGTAACTTGATTTCTAAGTTATCCTGAAAATCCAAAATCAAGAGTCGAGATACAACTTCCAGAAGAATCAACCCTGATGGACGGACCAGAGGAGGCCACGCGCGAAAGCGCGTGGCCAACCGACACAACTTGGCCGCGAAAACGCAGCCCAAACCGCGTTTCCGCGGCAATCTGGATGAGACCAGGTACCAGTTTTCGTGGAGGAGTCGTTCTGGGACTCTAATTCCTTCTGCACCTATAAATACCCCTGCAGACGCAAAGAGAGGGGATGCAGAGAAGATTAGGGTTTTTCTTTAGCTTTTCCTTAAATTTCTGCACTTTGTAATTTCGTTTTAAAGGCTTTGTGGAGAAGAAGGAGCTTGTATTTGGAAGACATATTTTCGAATAAAGGTTACCTCTTTTGCTATTTGATTCTGGTCAGTTAATTTTATTTCTTTTCTCTGTGATCTCTTGTTTTTGGTTTTTAATCTGTGATCTCTTGTTTCGTTTTGTTTTCCTTCTTTAACAATTCTTCTCAAGTAAAAAATAAATAAATAAATAAATAAAAAATAATTAAAAAAATGATGTCTAACTAATTCTTAGTATGGTTTGCTGATCTCTTAAGCAACCCTAGGGCAGTTTAGGAGTTGAATAGATTGATGATCAATTTTTAGAAACCCTAGGTCTAAGATTGCTTTTCTTGAAGATTAAACTGATAGTTAGATTTCTTAATCTAGGTTGCACACTTAAACAACTCTTCATGACTTCATACTTAAGAACTAGGACAGTATAAATTTAAGATAACATTTTTCTTATGTTGTACTTAGAAGTTAGGATGAAACTTTGTTTAGTTTTTGGTAATGCAACTTGATTAAATTCTAGTATCATCTTTTCTTGCTTGAATCCTTCTTAATAAACCTAGGGTAAATCATATATATCTCAAGATGACATTCAACATCCAATACTTGCATTGTGGGTTGTGGTAGTAGATCAGTAAAACCATACCTCTTTAATCATATTTCAAATGTAATCTCTCCTTTGTTTTATTTGAAGCATACAGAGAAATCGGCCGAAAAGCTTGCATCGCATCCTTCCCTGAGGATCACGACCCGCTTGGCCCTTGCTACAGTGGATAGCATTGAGACTGAGAACTCTACAACTCAATCTTTTTCTTTATAAATTCTCAATTTCAATCAAAATTTTGGCGCCGTTGCCGGGGAAGGAACGGCACGATTTTCCCAAAATTAACTCTTTTTTTTTCTGTTTGCAGGTTCAGAGAACAGGAAAACTAAACAGCAGAGAGGACACATAGCAACTCTGTGTCTCTACCCTCGAAGGCAGAGGCACCAGAGCCTACTTCAGAGCCGCGGGTCCGCGGCAAAAGCCGCGTTTCCGCGGCCTGAGTAGTTCACTACTCATACAGTTTTCTGCAGGTTGCTAAAAATTGCAAATTTAGCTTACTGCTGTGATATATTTTCTCTGTGATCATCCTGCAACTGCTAATTAATAACAGTAACTCATTTGTTGATAATAAAAAAATTTTTAGACTCTTGCATCTTAGGCACGTGTCTATTTTAATTTTTTTAATTCTGTTGAAGAGTGCTGGCGACAAGGTACGTCTGCATTGCATATAGATTAGGAAACACTCTTGGCTGTTTTTCTACTTTTTGAGTGATTACTTTTCTACTGCTTTACACGTACACAAAAATATCTTAAGGGCATAACCATTAACAAGATAAGGTGGGGATTTCATCACCCTCCCTTGGCCCACAAATCATATCCGTCACACTCACAACCCTAACCTTAAGTAAAATTTGACTAGACGTTGGCCCTAGGTTAACTTGGACTCAATAGGAGATTGACCGAAGGAGGAAAGTTGTTCGAAATTAACTCTTGCTAAATCGGTGTCTAGGCAGGGGATTGAGGGCCGAAAGCCCGAAGAACGGTGGTTATTTAATTAAGGAACGTCTCTGACGGAAAACCTCCCACCGGTCTTGCCACCTACCTGGCCGATTAACTTGTGGTTAAGGTCGACAATAGACCTCCTAAGGACAGTCTAAAGTTAGGAGTTGTCTAGGTCAAGGATTACCCTAGAATAGGATTTTTGTTTGTTTTTATTGATTGATTGGGTGAACTTGTTTGCTAATTGTGCATGTCCGCTTGGTCGAGAGACCCACTTACATCCAGGCTAACTAGAACTAGTTCACCACCCGAGCAAAAGCCCGACTCACACATGGCACAACCACCGTCACTCCAAGATAGGTTCTATCCTATTAGAACCTCTCTTCCTTCTTGCACCAAGCTTACTGATGAAGGTGTTGACCAATTTGAGCTCAAGCCACAATACATCAACACCCTTCCCAAATATCATGGACTTGAATCCGAGGACGCATACTTCTTCATAAGGGAATTTGAAGAAGTATGTCTCATGATGAAGATACCTAAGTTAGGAAAAGATGCCATCAAACTTAGGTTTGTCCCCTTTGCTTTGAAGGATTTAGCAAAGAAATGGCTCTACAGTCTAGAGGCCGGTTCAATATCTTCTTGGGATAATTTCGTTAAGGCCTTCTTAAAGAAATTTTATCCCGTTCACAAGACTGCACTGATTAGGAAGAACATCCTACAGTTTAAGCAAACAGCCAATGAATCTTTTTGAAAATACTTCGAACGTTTTAAGGACCTCCTTGCCCAATGCCCTCACCATGGGATAGAGAAATGGCGACTTTGCCAAGTTCTATATGATGGATTAGATTATCCAACTAAAACGCTGTTAGAATCCATGTGTCAAGGAGGATTTCTGCAAAAGAATGAAGATGAAGGATGGTTATTGTATGAAGAATTAGCTGATAATACCATCCAATGGGAACCTACTCCGAAAAAATTTAGGACTAATGACCCTACTTCTTCTAAAGGAGGTATCCATTCCATTGAGGCCAACATAGCAACCGATGCTAAGTTAGCTGCTGTTATGCGAAGACTAGAGGCTCTTGAAACTAAAGAACGAGTCTCTGTGAACCAAGTCAGCCCAACACCTTCGGCGGGCTGTACTTATTGTCAAGATATGAACCATGTGTTCGAGGAATGTCCTGTTTTTATCGCGCATCAAAACTTGCCCGAACATATGAGTGCGGCCTTCACAAGGCCCGCCAACAATCCTTATTCGCCCACCTACAATCCCGGTTGGAGAAATCATCCCAATTTTTCATGGGGCCCAAGCAACAATGAGCAAACTAGGCCCAAATTCTCCAATAATTTCCAAAATCCGCCCTATCAACAAAATTTCCCTAGTCAAAATCCTCCACCATCTTTCCAAAATTCGCAAATGGAAACAAGACTCTCAAATTTGGAAAGAAAGGTGGACATTTTAGTTAAAAGTCACAACACGCTGGCTCAAGTCTTAACTAGGATAGAGATCCAATTGAACCAACAAGAGAGACAGAGGGGAACTCTACCGAGTCAACCATTGCCAAATCCTAAGAATCCTAGGCTAGCCAATGAGGCTCAAGACCCAAACCAGTGTAACTTGGTTCATACACTTAGATCAGGGAAACAAGTTGATAATCAAGTATCCATGCCACAGGATCCATCTCAGTCATCCATTCCATCTAGCTCCACCCCTTCTCCACCCAGCTCCAATGAAACTGAAGTTGAAAAGTCAGCAGGACAGGTGCACCAGCCTATAACCCTATTTCCAAATAGGCTTAGAAGCAACAACAATGCACATATGGAGAAACTACTAGAGGTGTTCAATCAAGTTAGGCTCAACATTCCACTTCTTGATGCAATCCAACAGGTCCCTAGTTATGTCAAATTCCTTAAGGACATGTGCACCAAGAAAAGAAAGACAAATGTGCCTAAGAAGGTTTTCCTAGCCACTAACATCAGTGAGCTATTGTCCAACCAGATCCCTGTCAAGTACAAGGACCCTGGTTGCCCCCACCATCTCTTGCACTATAGGTCGAGCTGAAATCAATCGAGCACTCCTCGATTTAGGAGCTAGCATCAATTTGCTCCCTTTCTCCGTATATCAACAACTTGGATTAGGTGAACTCAACCCAACCCAAGTTACTATTCAATTGGCTGACCGCTCAATCAAAGTTCCTAAGGGAGAGATCAATGACGTCCTCATACGGGTGGGAGAATTCATTTACCCAGTCGATTTCATTATTTTAGAGACACAACCTATGTCTAATCCTAGGTCCCAAACTCCCGTCATCTTAGGAAGACCGTTCCTAGCAACCGCAAATGCAATCATAAATTGTAGAAATGGATCCATGAGATTGACTTTGGGGATATGACCAAGGAAGTCAATGTTTTCAACCTAGGTAAGCATCCCTACGATGTGACCGACCAACCCTTTGAGGTTAATTTCATTGAAAACATGACGAGTGAGCATAATGAGGAGATCACACTAGAGTCAGAGGAAGAGGAAGACTTAGAATCAAGTGATCTCAGCCTTGATGAGATTGAATGGGAAGCAAATCCTAGTTCTATAGAGATGGGAAATTCTAGCTTAACACCTCCACCCATCGAGCCACCTCCTTCTTTGGAGTTAAAGGCCTTGCCTAAACATCTTAAGTACGCCTACCTAGGTGAACAAGAGACGTTACCGGTCATAGTTGCATCTAATTTGACTAATAGGCAAGAGGAAGACCTACTGGACATTGGAAAGCCATTGGTTGGACTATGGCAGATATCAAGGGACTGAGCCCTACGATAGTACAGCATCGTATCCATCTAGAGGAAGGGGTTAGACCGAAGAGGGATCCACAGCGTAGGCTAAACCCACTTATGCAGGAGGCTGTACAAGCCGAAATAGTGAAACTGTTAGATAATGGGATCATTTATCCCATTTCCGATAGCGAATGGGTTAGCCCAATGCATGTGGTCCCTAAGAAGTCCAGCTTTACTGTGGTAGAAAACGACAAGCATGAGTTAGTGCAAACACGATTGCCTACCAAGGTTAGAGTATGCATAGACTATCGCAAGTTGAACGCCGCCACTAGGAAAGATCATTTTCCTCTCCCATTTATCGACCAAATGCTGGAAAGATTAGCCGGTCATGAGTATTACTGTTTCTTGGACGGTTATTCAGAGTATAACCAAATCCCTATAGCCCCGGAGGACCAAGAAAAGACAACGTTCACGTGCCCATTTGGGACATTTGCCTATCGTCGAATGCCTTTCGGCCTATCTAATGTCCCCGCCACTTTCCAACATTGTATGTTAAGCCTTTTTTCTGATATAGTCGAGCGTTTCTTAGAGATTTTCATGGACGACTTCTCCGTCTATGGAAATTCATTTGATCAGTGTCTCCATCACTTGGAGTTAGTGCTGAATAAGTGCACCGAAAAGAACTTGACCCTCAATTGGGAAAAGTGTCACTTCATGGTGCAGCATGGGATTGTCCTAGGTCATGAGATATCTAGGGAAGGGATCAAGGTAGACAAGGCTAAGGTGGAGATCATAGCCAAACTTCCACTTCCACGATGCGTGAAGGACATTCGGTCTTTCTTAGGACACGCTGGGTTTTATCGTAGGTTCATTAAGGATTTTAGCAAAATTGCTAGACCCCTTGCAAACCTTCTAGCTAAAGACGTACCCTTCATCTTTGATGATAGGTGTAATAGTGCGTGGGAGAAATTGAAAGTGGAACTTATCTCTGCTCCTATCATCTCACCTCCGGACTGGTCCAAACCTTTTGAGATCATGTACGATGCCTCAGATTTTGCGATAGGTGCTGTCTTAGGACAGCGTAAGGATAACAAGCAGCACGTGATCTACTATTCGAGTAGGACGCTCAATGACGCCCAAATGAACTATACTACAACCGAGAAGGAATTCTTGGCAGTAGTGTTCGCTTTGGAGAAATTCCGCCCATACCTACTTGGGACCAAGACCACGATTTTCACTGACCATTCTGCACTTCGATACCTTATGCTAAAAAAAGATGCGAAGGCCCGACTCATTCGTTGGATCCTTCTCCTTCAAGAATTCGATCTCGAAATTCGAGATAAAAAAGGTGTCGAAAATGTTATCGCAGACCATCTCTCTCGTGTGCCAAATGCACCTTCCGACGAACTACCCATCAATGACAATTTTCCCGATGAACAACTTCTAGCCATCTCTAAGGAACCATGGTTTGCTGACATAGTAAATTACTTAGTCACAAACCAAACACCATCTAATTGGTCAAAACAGGATAGATACCGATTCTTGTCTCAAGTCCGGTATTACATGTGGGAAGATCCTTACCTTTTCAAATATTGTAGCGACCAAATTATTAGGAGATATGTCCCCGACGAGGAAACTAGAAGCGTTCTTGCCTTTTGTCATGAGTTTGCTTGCGGTGGACACTTTGGTCCCCGTAAAACTGCCGAAAAGATTCTGCAAAGTTGCTTTTATTGGCCAACTGTGTTCAAAGACGCATTCGAGTATTGCAAAACTTGCACAAGATGTCAAATGATAGGAAGAATTTTCAAACGAAATATGATGCCCCTAAATCCAATTCTAGAAGTAGAACTTTTCGATGTCTGGGGCATTGATTTTATGGGACCCTTCCCTAATTCGTTTGGGCACCAATACATCTTGTTGGCCGTAGACTACGTATCAAAATGGGTTGAAGCCGTTCCTTGCAAGACAAATGACAACAAAGTTGTTGTCAAATTCTTGAAAGAAAATATCATCTCGCGCTTTGGAACCCCTCGTGCCATTATTAGTGACAATGGTACGCATTTTTGCAATAGAACTTTTGAGGCTCTTATGCGAAAACACGCCATAACTCACAAGTTGTCTACGCCCTACCATCCTCAAACTAGCGGACAGGTAGAAGTTTCCAATAGGCAAGTCAAGCTTATCTTGGAGAAAACTGTGAATCAGAATAGGAAAGACTGGTCCACCAAACTGGTGGATGCCCTATGGGCATATAGGACTGCCTTTAAGACGATTCTAGGAATGTCTCCCTACAGACTAGTTTTTAGAAAGGCTTGCCATCTTCCTGTTGAGCTAGAGCACTGGGCCCTATGGGCAATTAAGCAGCTGAATCTCGATCTAGATAAGGCCGGTGAGCTTCGAAAATTGCAAATTTCTGAACTAGAGGAATTGAGAAACAAAGCATACGACTATGCGAAAATTGCAAAGGATAGGGTTAAAGTTTTTCATGATAAGTTCATCACGAGAAAAACTTTTGTCCAAGGACAAAAAGTTTTACTCTATAACTCTAGACTTCATCTCTTTCCCGGCAAGTTAAAGTCAAGATGGACAGGGCCCTTCATTGTTAAGGCTGTGTTCCCACACGGAGCCATAGAGATCTACGACCCGAAAAATGGCAATGCATTCAAGGTAAATGGTCAACGTCTTAAAATCTTTTTGGAGTCAGTACCGGAAGCAAATGCAGCCATGGGTCTTTTTGACCCACTGTATCGGTAACTATATCTTTCTGCCAGTTCATGCATCCATGCATTTCATTCATACATTAGGGACAATGCATGAAACAAGTGTGGGGGAAGGGTATGTAAAAGGGTATGTAATATATATAAAAAATAAAAAAAATCAAAAAAATTATATAAAAAAATTAGACATATTTTTCTTTTTCTCTTTATTTGTTCTAAAAAAAATTTATAAAAAGGACAGTATTTTGACTTATTTTTTGAAAGAAACCTAAGTTAGTTTTAAGAATTAGGAAAATCATGATTAGGATTTCTAAAAACTTAGTCAAAATAAATAAATTGTTTAATTTTTAGGTATAGGAGGAGAAATTGAATAAGTAATTAGTCTTGATTTTTACCTTAATGAAATGTGCATACCTAATGCATATCTAGGATTCTAAGACAAAGACCCTTCTGCTTCATATAAAAAAAAATCACTAATTAAGCTGAATACATGTGCCTCATGAAGCATAAGTATTCACGCCTAAAGGTGAGTTAATAAATAAGCATCCTTAGTTTTGGGGCCTAGTTCACTCGAATTTGAGTCCGAGGGGTGTTTTCTCACCTGATGCCCTAAAACTAACCAGTTTGGGAGTCACCGACTTTAAGTTCGCTGCATGGGTGGATTAGAAAGCCTAAGAAAACAAAGAAATATTATATATGTATTAACACATCTAATAGTCAATTAGTTACGTATGAGGGCCTCAAGAAGCCTTGATACTTACACGAAAGAAAATTAGATGAGTTATATATATTAAAAAAATAATAATAATAATAATTAAGAGGCATGAGAGTCCAAGTTAAGGAATTCTTAGATTCACAAGGGTGCGTATGACTTTTGGTAACGAAAAAGACTATACAGACATTCAATTTTAATCCTTACCTAAAATGAATAACAATTCACTTTATTAAGACTAAGTTTAAGAATGAATAAAAATGATAATCCTAAAACTTATAGACTACTTAGTTTCTTCAAATATAATTCAAATATTTTCCTTTTTATGGATTTTGTGGGTGTAATCCGCTGAAAACTCTCACGAGACAACACTCGTCCTCTAGGGTAACCTAGGGGTTTAACGGCTTGTTGCACATGCTAAGTGCAACCGTGATTCCTACGAAAGTGAGTTAGCTAGATTAGTTTTTCTTTTTGATTTTTACTCGAGGACGAGCAAAAAGATAAGTGTAGGGGTGTGATTGGTAGTGAAAAATGCATAATTGTCATCACATTTACTATCACATTTTCATATTTAATCATATAATAATGCACTATTACTAATATTTTGTTATTTAATGTGTGCAGGCATTGAGTGTTTAATTAAATAAAGAATAAAAGCTTAATGAAGCCCAAAATCCCATATCCAAGCCCAAGTCCAAGCCCAAGTGCAAAAGTGCAATTACAAAATGTCAAAAGTGCAAATACAAAGTGTAAATATTGCAAATACTACAAAGAGGGAAAGGATAGAATTCTATTCAACCCTAAATGCTTGGTGGATGAGGATAAATAAGAGTGCAAGGATGAGATTCGTTTTTGAAGGGATTTGGATTTAGGGTAACTTGATTTTCAAGTTATCCCGAAAATCCAAAATCAAGAGTCGAGATACAACTTCCAGAAGAATCAACCCTGATGGACGGATCAGAGGAGGCCACGTGCAACCGACACAACTTGGCCGCGGAAACGCGGCCCAAACCGCGTTTCGCGGCAATCTGGATGAGACCAGGTACCAGTTTTCGTGGAGGAGTCGTTCTGGGACTCTAATTCCTTCTGCACCTATAAATACCCCTGCAGACGCAACAGAGAGGGGATGCAGAGAAGATTAGGGTTTTTCTTTAGCTTTTCCTTAAATTTCTGCACTTTGTAATTTCGTTTTAAAGGCTTTGTGGAGAAGAAGGAGCTTGTATTTGGAAGACATATTTTCGAATAAAGGTTACCTCTTTTGCTATTTGATTCTTGTCAGTTAATTTTATTTCTTTTCTCTGCGATCTCTTGTTTTGGTTTTTAATCTGTGATCTCTTGTTTCGTTTTGTTTTTCCTTCTTTAACAATTCTTCTCAAGTAAAAAAATAATAAATAAAAAATAATGTCTAACTAATTCTTAGTATGGTTTGCTGATCTCTTAAGCAACCCTAGGACAGTTTAGGAGTTGAATAGATTGTGTTGGCCCAAGGTTACAATCACCCTTGTTTAGTGTGTTTTGATGATTACAAAACATATTAGTTATTTGTACTAATATTGTCTATTGTTTAAGTGTGTTTCAGGGTTCTAACTCTACTAAAAGGTTTACACCTTAAAAGAAAGTGTTTTGGACTCAAGACAACTCAATTTGGGCTCAAGATGCAAAATTGAAGATCATGTGGAGATAGCCCCTCTTGAAGCCTTGAAGTCCCTAGAACATTGTAAGAATAGAATGTTAAAGTTTGAGTGTAGGATATTTGGCTCTAGGATACACACACACATTATTCTTTACAAATTCTATGTTTTAAAAACGTTTGTTTCTAAGTTTTATGCCTTAGTTTATATATACATGTATCCAACTTGTTACATTTTGAATATCTTGTTTAAAACATGTGTATAGACTATTTCTTGCATAATACTTAGTTGTAAGTAGTTCAAAATATTTTTACAAAAATTTCCAACTTCAAAAACTGCCAGTTTTTCTGTTTCAGGCAAGTCCGACCGACCGCCCGGTCGACCGGCGCCTGTGTCAGGACATGCACGGTCTGTGCATGTCTGTCGGTCGACCGGCCGGTCGACCCGACTGTTAACAGTTTGCTCTCGGGTTTTCTGGGTCGACCGCCCGGTCGACCGAGAGAAGGAAACTGTGTTTTATCAAAGAAGACGGTCGACCAGACGGTCGACCGGAGCCCAACGGCTCTTTGCCAACAAGGCGACGGTCGACCGACCCGGTCGACCGCCAAGCCTGCAAAAGCCAACGGCTCTTTCCTCTTTGGTGCAATTCTGAAAACTGTTTTTATTTTCTGTTTTAACAGACTTTTTGAGAGTTGTTGGAGACCTTTTTCAGGTCAAATTAGGTGTAAAGAAAATGGTTTTAACCTATTCTCTCCTTATAAATAGAGGGAAATAGGTCCTCATTATTTACCAAGAAAAATCCACAAGTTTTCAAAGTTTTCAAAAGAGAAAAGAAAAGTGTTTAAGCTCTCCATTTCCAATTCTTTCTTGAGCTAGTTTTCAGTTGTGTTCCCTTGCAAAAATCATCTCTACAACTGAGTTTTTCTCACTACACTTCATAGAGCCAAAAATCCCTAACTCATTCTATAGTGAAGTTGTAAAAAGAGTGAGTGTTGTAAAAGAGTTTGGTGATCTTGTTGTGATCACTCTTGTTCTTGTTCCTCTTCTTGTTCTTGTGGAGACACCTCTTCGGTAGAGGTTATTGTACTTGGTGGAGCTCGGTGCTCGGGTCTTCGGTAGACCATTGTAAGGCGTCCTCGGTGGATAGTGGAAACCCTTCACGGAGGTGAAGGCGGGGAGTAGAGCGGTGGCTCGAACCTCGAAACAAACATCTTGTGTTTGCGATTGCCTTGTGTCCATTCTTTCTTTAAATTTCTATTGCACTATATTGCTTTCTATTTCTTGCTTGTGATCTTGTTTCTTCCTTTGTGCTTTTATTTCAAGCTTGTGATACTTGTGATATATTGTGTGCATCTCACTTTTCATCCATCATACTTTGCTTTGTTCGATCAATTCTCATACAACAAGGTTGCATTGCGCACCTCTAACCCATTCAAGGGGAATTGTGAGGAAGGAGTTCAGAACCTCTCACGGGGTATTCGGCTCTTAGTCTTGTTTTGAGAGATCGTTGCATCATTCATCATACTTAGTTTTAAAAAGTTTGTTAGATTAGCAATAACACCTATTCACCCCCCCCCCCTCTAGGTGTTTTCAATTGGTATCAGAGCTTGGACTCTAGGATTTGGCTTAACAACCTTAGAGAGATCCTAATATTGCTAATCATTTCATTCATTCTCACTTAGTAAAGATGGCCGATGGTATTAAGACACCCTCTAAGTTTGATAGACTTAACTTTTCCATATGGAAGGTTAAGATGACCGTTTTCTTGCAATCTCTAGGTAGTCGAGTTGCAAAGGCCGTAACCAAACCTTTAGTGCACCCCCCGGTGATGAATCCACTTGGTCCGAAATAGAGACCAAAGAATTTGATGCCAATGCTAGGGCTCACTATGCACTACTTCAAGCCCTTAATGATGATGACATAGCTAGAGTTATTCATTGCAAGTCCGCATATGAAATTTGGACACATTTGCTAGTTACACATGAAGGGACCTCACAAGTGAAGAGGGCTAAGATTGACCTTCTTCGGTCCCAATATGAGAATTTTTGCATGCAAGAAAATGAAACCATAGATGATATGGTTACAAGATTTACAAAGATCACTAATGGACTTTCTTCTCTAGGTGATGCTATCGACAACGATCAAAGAGTAAGAAAGATCATCCGGGCTCTTCCTCCTTCATGGGAAGTAAAAGCAACAACCTTGAAGGAACTCAATGACAAGAAGAGATGGAGCTAATTGGTCTCATTGGGAACCTCAAAACCCATGAGATGGAGAGGAAAGTGAGGGAGGACATGGCTCCTTCCAAGAAGAAGACAATAGCCTTCAAAAGTCAATCCACACACTCCGACGAAGACGATAAAGAAGAAGATGACGAAGAGCTCTCACTTCTTGTGAAGAACGTCCGGAGGATGTACAATAAGGCTAAATTTCAAGGAAGGAAGAGATGGCAAGGAGGCAAAGAAGAAAGAAAGATCATTTGCTTTAATTGCCAAAGACCGGGACACATAGTGGCGGAGTGTCCGGATAAAGTGAAGCCCTCCACCTCAAAGAAGCCTCACAAGAAGAAGGCAATGAAAGCTACATGGGATTCCGAGAGCGAATCCGAGGAGGAGATTGATACCGCCAACATGTGCTTCATGGCTAATGAAAGCACAAGCAAGGTAACCCCTTCCACTTCTCCTAATGATGAACTTTCCATGGATGAATTAGGAGAAGCTTTTGTAGAATTATCACATAACTATGATTTTCTTAAGAAAAAGTATTTAAAAATGAAAAAGGAAAATGAATCTCTTAATCATCAAGTTTTTACTCTTTCTAAAGAAAAGGATGAATTACTTTCCACTCTTGTTTTCACTCAAAAAGATTTTGACAAGTATAAGATTTCTTGTAAAGGCAAGTCTCCACAAATTGATTCTAATGAGATTACCATGCTTAAAGAAAGAATAGACTCATTGGGAATTGTTTTAAAAAATTGTGAGTTTGATAAGAAGAAGATAGAGGCCATGTTTCCTAAGAAACAAGCCCCTAAGAAAAATGTTCACCATGCTCATACTCATGTTCATACCACACAACCTTTGCATCGTGGCAAACCCCAAAGCATGCTCACACTTCACACACACATCATGCATTCATGTATGGAAGAGTGTTCTCATGTTCACATTGTGGGCGGAAAGGACACTTAGTCAATTTTTGCTATGATAGACTAAGTGCATCTTATCATAATGTTTGGGTTCGAAACACTAACTTTCAAGGACCCAAGAAAGTTTGGGTACCAAAGTCAACAATTTTGTTAAATGATATAGGTACCTTCCAAAGCCCAACGACGTAGAGGATTGTGGTATCTTGATAGTGGTTGCTCAAGGCACATGACATGGGACATCAACAACTTTGCAACCCTATCAAGATACCATGAAGGTGGCACCGTCACCTTCGGAGATGATGCCAAGGGTAAAATCATCGGTATTGGTAATGTAAAACTCGGCACATCCCCTTTAATTGAAAATGTAGTTTTAGTTGATGGACTCAAGCATAACCTCTTGAGTGTTAGTCAACTTTGTGATAAAGGTTTTGATGTTGTTTTTGATCATATAGCTTGTAAAGTAATTGATAGAATTTCTAATACTTGTGTGTTTTCCGATTTTCGTGAAAGTAATGTTTATATGATAGATATGTCTAATATGTCTTGTAAAATTACTTGTTTAAAAGCCCTCGATGACGACTCTTGGTTGTGGCATAGAAGATTAGGCCATATTTCTTTTGACCACATATCTAGGTTAAACACAAAGAAAATGGTGAAAGGTATTCCTTATTTGAGTTTTGAAAAGGACCGAGTTTGTGACGCATGTCAATTTGGGAAACAAACTAAGTCTTCTTTCAAGTCAATTAAGGATATCATGACATCACGTCCTTTGGAGTTAATCCATATGGATCTATTTGGCCTACACAAACCAAAAGTCTAAGTGGGAATAGATTTGCATTTGTTTTGGTTGATGATTTTTCACGGTTTACTTGGGTTTTCTTTCTTGAACACAAAAATCAAGCATTTTCATATTTCCAAACTTTTAAGAAAAGAGTTGAAAAAGAAAAAGAGTCTTCAATTTTAAGAATTAGAAGTGATAGAGGAGGTGAGTTCATTAACCTACCCTTTACCACTTTTTGTGAAGAACATGGAATTAAGCATGAACTTTCTTGTCCTAGAACTCCACAACAAAATGGAGTAGTTGAACGGAAAAATCGAACTTTACAAGAGATGGCTAGGACAATGCTAAGTGAATATGGTCTACCACATTATTTGTGGGCCGAGGCCGTAAATACATCTTGCTATATATCAAATCGTGTTTTCTTATGTAAAAATACTTCAAAGACTTCTTTTGAAATGTACTTTTCTAGAAAATCAAATGTTTCATACTTCAAAGTTTTTGGATGTAAATGTTTTGTTTTAAATACAAAAGATAATTTAGGAAAATTTGATGCTAAAGCTTATGAGGCAATTTTTGTTGGGTATTCTAATACAAGTAAGGCTTATAGAATCTTCAATAAATCATCTTTGACTATTGAGGAATCTATACATGTTAAGTTTGAAGAATCTAACTTGTTTGTTAAGAATGTTGTAGAAATAGATGCTTTGGATGAAGGCTTGGAGAAAGTGACCTTGGAGGATACTACTACTATGGGAGACAAGCCAAAGGATGATGAAGGAAGTGAAGCTAAAGTAGAAGAGGCTCAAGGAAATGAAAATCAAACAAATGAAGTGGAGCCTACTCAACAACTTTCAAAGGGTTGGAGATACAATCCTCATCATCCCAAGGACCTCGTCATAGGTGAAGTATCAAAAGGGGTAACCACTCGCTCTAAACTTCATGATTATTGTGGACATTATGCATTTATTTCTCATGTTGAACCCAAGAACGTCCTCGAAGCCGAGGCCGATTCATATTGGTTGCTAGCCATGCAAGAGGAACTCAATCAATTTGAGCGCAACCAAGTTTGGCACCTTGTTCCTAGGCCCCACGATAGACCAACAATTGGTACTAAGTGGATCTTTAAGAACAAGTTGGATGAATCGGGTAACGTTGTTAGGAATAAAGCTAGGTTAGTTGCCCAAGGTTACACTCAAATCGAAGGAATCGATTTTGAAGAAACCTTTGCACCCGTAGCACGGCTTGAAGCCATACGGATGACACTAGCATTTGCCTCATATAAAGATTCTAAATTGTTTCAAATGGATGTTAAAAGTGCTTTTCTAAATGGTTTTATTGAAGAAGAGGTGTATGTTGAACAACCCCCCGGGTTTGTTGATCCTACACATCCGGATTTTGTATTTAAATTAGATAAAGCTCTTTATGGTTTAAAACAAGCCCCTAGGGCGTGGTATGAAAGACTTTCTTCATTTTTGATTTCAAATGGTTTTAAGAAAGGTAAAATTGACACAACTTTGTTCACAAAACATGTAGAAAAAGATATTCTTATTGTGTAAATTTATGTTGATGACATTATTTTTGGTTCTACTAATGAATCTCTTTGCCAAGCTTTTGAATCATGCATGAAGGATGAATTTGAATTGTCTATGATGGGGGAGCTCAACTATTTCCTTGGACTCCAAATCAAGCAAAGGACGGATGGGATCTTCATCAATCAAGCCAAGTACACAAAGGAACTCATCAAAAGGTTCGGGCTTGAAGAATCTAAAGTGAGCAAAACTCCCATGGCAACAACTACCAAGCTTGATAAGGATGAACAAGGTAAAAGTGTAGACATTAAAGTTTATCGTAGCATGATAGGTAGTTTATTGTATTTGACGGCTAGTAGGCCGGATATCATGTTTTCCGTTTGTCTTTGTGCTCGTTTTCAATCATGTCCTAAGGAGTCTCATTTAGTAGCGGTAAAACGCATAATTAAATACCTTAAGGGCACTATTGAAATGGGTTTGTGGTATCTGAAAACCGGACTATTTGATATGAAGAGTTTTTCGGATGCCGACTATGCGGGTTGTAGGGTAGATAGGAAGAGCACAAGTGGAACATGTCAATTCTTAGGTAATTGTCTTGTATCTTGGTCTTCCAAAAAGCAAAATTCGGTAGCCCTTTCAACCGCCGAGGCGGAGTATGTTGCGGCCGGAGCTTGTTGTGCACAAGTTCTTTGGATGAAACATACTCTCCTTGACTATGATTTACACTTTGATCATGTTAAAATATTTTGTGATCATACTAGTACTATTCACATGACAAAGAATGCAAATCAACATAGTAAAATCAAACACATTGACATTAGGTATCACTTTCTTAGAGATCATTATGAGAAAGGTGATATTGATATTGATTATGTTTCTACCGATTTTCAACTTGCCGATATTTTTACTAAACCTCTAGATTATGCTAGATTTTCATTTATTTGTGGTGAGTTGAATGTTTGCATTATGGATTCTTAAAAAAAAAAAAAAAAAATTTGTTTATTTAACCCTTTTTGATGTATGACAAAAAGGGGGAGAAAAAGTATGAGGTTGTTTGTTTTTGTTTGTTTGTTTGTTGATGCATTTGAGTTTTTGATAAAACTATATGTTTTGCATTTGAGTTTTTGACAAAATTATGTGTCTTTTAAATGCCTTATGTATTTAGCTCTTCATTGACATTTTTTGATACATAGCATTATTTGAGGGGGAGCTCTCCATGCTCTTCTTCCATTTTTGTTTAAATAACATATATGTTTTGTCATCATCAAAAAGGGGGAGATTGTTGACCCAAGGTTACAATCACCCTTGTTTAGTGTGTTTTGATGATTACAAAACATATTAGTTATTTGTACTAATATTGTCTATTGTTTAAGTGTGTTTCAGGGTTCTAACTCTACTAAAAGGTTTACACCTTAAAAGAAAGTGTTTTGGACTCAAGACAACTCAATTTGGGCTCAAGATGCAAAATTGAAGATCATGTGGAGATAGCCCCTCTTGAAGCCTTGAAGTCCCTAGAACATTGTAAGAATAGAATGTTAAAGTTTGAGTGTAGGATATTTGGCTCTAGGATACACACACACACATTATTCTTTACAAATTCTATGTTTTAAAAACGTTTGTTTCTAAGTTTTATGCCTTAGTTTATATATACATGTATCCAACTTGTTACATTTTGAATATCTTGTTTAAAACATGTGTATAGACTATTTCTTGCATAATACTTAGTTGTAAGTAGTTCAAAATATTTTTACAAAAATTTCCAACTTCAAAAACTGCCAGTTTTTCTGTTTCAGGCAAGTCCGGCCGACCGCCCGGTCGACCGGCGCCTGTGTCAGGACATGCACGGTCTGTGCATGTCTGTCGGTCGACCGGCCGGTCGACCCGACTGTTAACAGTTTGCTCTCGGGTTTTCTGGGTCGACCGCCCGGTCGACCGAGAGAAGGAAACTGTGTTTTATCAAAGAAGACGGTCGACCGGACGGTCGACCGGAGCCCAACGGCTCTTTTCCAACAAGGCGACGGTCGACCGACCCGGTCGACCGCCAAGCCTGCAAAAGCCAACGGCTCTTTCCTCTTTGGTGCAATTCTGAAAACTGTTTTTATTTTCTGTTTTAACAGACTTTTTGAGAGTTGTTGGAGACCTTTTTCAGGTCAAATTAGGTGTAAAGAAAATGGTTTTAACCTATTCTCTCCTTATAAATAGAGGGAAATAGGCCCTCATTATTTACCAAGAAAAATCCACAAGTTTTCAAAGTTTTCAAAAGAGAAAAGAAAAGTGTTTAAGCTCTCCATTTCCAATTCTTTCTTGAGCTAGTTTTCAGTTGTGTTCCCTTGCAAAAATCATCTCTACAACTGAGTTTTTCTCACTACACTTCATAGAGCCAAAAATCCCTAACTCATTCTATAGTGAAGTTGTAAAAGAGTGAGAGTGTTGTAAAAGAGTTTGGTGATCTTGTTGTGATCACTCTTGTTCTTGTTCCTCTTCTTGTTCTTGTGGAGACACCTCTTCGGTAGAGGTTATTGTACTTGGTGGAGCTCGGTGCTCGGGTCTTCGGTAGACCATTGTAAGGCGTCCTCGGTGGATAGTGGAAACCCTTCACGAAGGTGAAGGCGGGGAGTAGAGCGGTGGCTCGAACCTCGAAACAAACATCTTGTGTTTGCGATTGCCTTGTGTCCATTCTTGCTTTAAATTTCTATTGCACTATATTGCTTTCTATTTCTTACTTGTGATCTTGTTTCTTCCTTTGTGCTTTTATTTCAAGCTTGTGATACTTGTGATATATTGTGTGCATCTCACTTTTCATCCATCATACTTTACTTTGTTCGATCAATTCTCATACAACAAGGTTGCATTGCGCACCTCTAACCCATTCAAGGGGAATTGGGAGGAAGGAGTTCAGAACCTCTCACGGGGTATTCGGCTCTTAGTCTTGTTTTGAGAGATCGTTGCATCATTCATCATACTTAGTTTTAAAAAGTTTGTTAGATTAGCAATAACACCTATTCACCTCCCCTCTAGGTGTTTTTCAGATTGATGATCAATTTTTAGAAACCCTAGGTCTAAGATTGCTTTTCTTGAAGATTAAACTGATAGTTAGATTTCTTAATCTAGGTTGCACACTTAAACAACTCTTCATGGCTTCATACTTAAGAACTAGGACAGCATAAATTTAAGATAACACTTTTCTTATGCTGTACTTAGAAGTTAGGATGAAACTTTGTTTAGTTTTTAGTAATGCAACTTAGTTAAATTCTAGTATCATCTTTTCTTACTTGAATCCTTCTTAATAAACCTAGAGTAAATCATATATATCTCAAGATGACATTTAACATCCAATACTTGCATTGTGGGTTGTGGTAGTAGATCAGTAAAACCATACCTCTTTAATCATATTTCAAATCTAATCTCTCCTTTGTTTTATTTGAAGCATACAGAGAGATCGGCCGAAAAGCTTGCATCGCATCCTTCCCTGAGGATCACGACCCACTTTGGCCCTTGCTACAGTGGATAGCATTGAGACTGAGAACTCTACAACTCAATCTTTTTCTTTATAAATTCTCAATTTCAATCAGGCTTCGAGCTCTTGAAGACGCAACCGATCATTGTCCTCTGATGTGATCTTAGTGATCAGAGTGACTCGTAATAACGGCATCTGAATTTCTAACGGTATGACTGCTTCACACCCGTATACCAGGAAAAAGGGCGTATTGCCTGTCGGGGTTTGAACCGTAGTTCGGTAGGCCCAAAGACATTCACTAAGCTTCTCATTCCAATCTCGCTTATTCGAGGAGACGAACTTCTTGAGTAACTTAATGATTGTCTTGTTGAATGCTTCTGCCAAGCCATTAGCGGCAGGATTATAGGCAGTTGAAGTCACATTCTGAATTCAGTATTTATCACAGAATCGATAGAATACCTGGCTTATAAATTGGGGACCGTTATCATGGATTATCCGCCTAGGGACACCAAATCGATGGATGACATGGTGTTTGATGAAATTAATCACGTTGGAAGTTTTGACTTCAACCAGTTGTATAGCTTCTGCCCACTTTGAAAAGTAATCGGTTATTGCTAGGATAAACCGGTGTCCTTTTGTCGAAGAAGGGCTAATTGGCCTTACGACATCGATTCCCCATGCTTCAAATGGCCATGAAGCAACAGTTGGGTGGAGCAACTCCGGAGGCTGGTGTATGAAGTCTGCATGGATTTGGCATGCTTTACACCTTCGCGCATACTGGATGGCGTCGGCTATCACGGTTGGCCAATAATATCCAAGCCTGTGCAATCTGTCCTTGAGTTTTGGACCTTGCTGATGAGCTCCGATATGTCGTCGTGTGCTTCTTTGAGCACTTCCAGTACCTCTGAATTAGAAAGGCAACGGAGGAGGATACCTTCGTATGAACGACGGTAAAGTGTCTTCAGAGTTGGATCATAGTAAAAACGGAGAGACCTTCGTCTGACAGATGCCGCTTCTTTAGGATTGTCTGGCAGCAGACCATGTAGAGCATAATCGATGAAAGGAAATCGCCAATCTCTCGGCTCAAGATCCGTCGAGATATTATGGACCTCTCTAGTTCTTAACATATGTTTAGAGCAGACAAGGTGTCGAGTCGCCACTATAAGGTGATACTCAGTGTCGACTGGCAAGGCTAGCGTTGTTGCTAATGCAGCAAGAGCATCTGCCTTAGTATTCTTAGATCGAGATACGTGCCCGATGTAAAAGCCATCAAATAGATTAGCCATTTCGATGACTGCATGATAATAAGGTACCAAATCCTCGTGACAGACCTCATATTCGCCTTTAACCTGATTGATAATCAGTTTTGAATCGCCGTAAGCTCCAAGGTAGTGTACCCTCATTTTGTGGGTGAGCTGAAGACCAATAAGTAGAGCATTGTATTCCGCCACATTGTTGGAGCACGATTCCGTCAGAGAAAATGCTCTAGGAAGGACATGATTTTGTGGAGAGATAAACACCACCCCGACGCCGGCAATGATCCTGTCTTTAGGGCCTATTCGTGATGCTCCATCGAAGAACACCTGCCAAACTTCGTCCTCTGAAGTTACATTGGATTCGAAGACTTCATCTGGAATATCTTCATGAAGTTTTGAGTTTTCCGGAATCGGATGAGCAACCAAGAACTCTGCAAGGGCTTGGCCTTTAACCGCTTTTGAGGGATAAAGAGCATGTCGTATTGATTGTCCATATTATAGGGTTGTTCTCCTAGGTTGAAGACATTGATTTCCTTATTCATGTCCCCGAAGGTCAGTCTCATGGATCTGTTCCTATAATTGATGGTTGCATTTGCGGTAGCAAAAAATGGATGCCCTAGGATAACGGGGATTTGAGACCTAGGATTTGATACTAGTTGGGTGTCAAGGACAATGAAATCTACTGGGTAGATGAATTCCCCAACCCGGATGAGAACATCAGTTACTTTTCCTTTTGGAACTTTGACAGATCGGTCAGCTAGCTGGATCGAGCTAGCTGGATCGTAACTTGAGTCGAGCTTAGTTTGCCCAACCCAAGTTGTTGGTATACAAGAGAAAGGGAGTAAGTTGATACTCGCTCCCAAATCAAGAAGTCCTCGATTAATTTTCGTCTAACCTATTGTGCAAGAAATGGTAGGACAACAAGAATTCTTGTACTTGACAGGGATCTGATTGGATAATAACTCACTAATATTAGTGCCTAGAAAAACTTTCTTTGGCACATTGGTCTTTCTCTTCTTGGTGCACATGTCCTTAAGAAATTTGGCATAGCTAAAGACATGTTGGATTGCGTCAAAAAGGCGCACATTAACCTTTATTTGATTAAAGATCTCACGTATTTTCTCCATTTGTGCATTATTGTTAGTCCTAAGCCTATTTGGATATAGGGTCGAGGCTTATGCACCTGCGCGGCTGACTTATCTACGGAATTGGGTGGAGAGAAGCTAAAAGGAGTGGGTGCTTGTGTTGGGTTCGATGATGTTGACAGTTGATTATCAACTTATCTTCCTGATCGCAATGTATTAATCACATTACACTGATTTAGATCTTGAGCATCATTGACTTGCTTAAAGTTTCTAGGGTTTGGCAATGGTTGACTAGGAAGAGTTCCTTTCAGTCTTTCACTAATTGGATCAGCTTGCGGACTTATTTGATTTTTCTCTATCATATGCATGGCTTGAATCAGTGCGTCTTGGGTTTTGCTGAAGCTATCCATCTTTCTTTCCATATTGGATAATTAATTTTGGAAGAAGGTAGTGGAACTTGATTAGGAAAATTTTGTTGACAGTGAGATGGTTGAAAATTGTTGAAGAAGTTGGGCCTAGATTGATCATTGGTGATTGGGCCCATGAGAAATTCGGATGATTTCCCCAACAGAGATTATAGGTTTGTGAATATGGATTGTTGGTAGGCCTTGTGAAGGTTGCATTCATGTATTCGGGCAATGTTTGATGAGCAAGAAAAACAGGACACTCATTGAACACATGGTTCATAGCTTAACAGTAAGTACAGCCCGCAGATGTGGATTGTATTAAGCTGACTTGGTTCACTGGAACTGGGTCCTTAGTTTCTAAGGCTTCTACTCTTCGAGTAATACCATCAAATTTAGCCTCATATGCTATAGACGTCTCTATTGAATGGAGACCTCTTTTTAAAGAGATAGGGCTTGCAGTCCTAGACTCTTTGGGGGTAGGTTCCCATTGGATGATTTTTTCCGCTAGGTCTTCATATATTTCTCACCCTTCATGTTCATCTGCTTTCAAAAATCTCCTTTGACTCATGGTTTCTAGGAGAGTCTTATTTTGATAATCTAGACCATCATAGAGAAATTAGCATAGCCGCCACTTCTCTACGCCATGATGAGGGCGTTGGATAAGGTCTTTGAACCGTTCGAAGTATTTCCAAAATGGTTTGTTGGGTTCTTACGTGCACTGCATTATATTTTTCCTAATAAGGCGGTCTTATGAATAGGATAGAACTTCTTCAAGAAGACCTTTATGAAAACATCCCAAGTTGCGATAGAGTTTTTCGCTAAACTATATAGCCATTTCTTGGCTGGGTCCTTAAGGGCAAAAGGGACAAAATGAAGCTTGACGACATCGTCACCTAATTGCGGTATCTTCATCATAACACATACCTCCTTAAATTCTCTCATGAAGAAGTATGCATCTTCAGACTCTACACCATGATATTTTGGGAGAGTGTTTACGAATTGTGGTTTAAGCTCAAATTCGTCACCGTCAGCTTCGAGAAGCTAAATGCAAGATGGAAGAGATGTCCTAATTGGATAGAACATATCCTGCAAGGATATTGTTAATGCCATTTCGGGATCGAGTTTAGGTGGTGAAATATTTCTAGTTAATCTAGACATAACTGGGTCTCTTGACCAAGATGACATACACAATTAATAGCAAACAAGATCACACCAAAAAGTCAACGTCAAAGTCAAAATCAACTAAGTTTATTCTAGGGTAAACTTAGACCTAGACGACTCCTAATGTTAGATTATCCGCGGGAGATATATTGCCAAATCGGACCATGGGTTAATCGACCAGGTAGGTGGTAAGATCAGTGGGAGGTATCCGTGCCGAAGCAATGGGCCTAATTATGCCTAACCACTGTTCTTCGAGATTTTACCTCTCAATCTCCTACCTAATCACCAATTTGACAAGAGTCAAATTCGAATAACTTTTCCCCTAGGTCAATCTCCTTGTGACTCTGAGAAGTCCTTACGGCCAATGTCTATTCAAATTTTAGATTAAGTTTTGGTTGTGAGTACAAATGAGATGTTGTTTGTGAGCCAAGGAAGGGTAATGACTTCCCCACCTTATCTTGTTAGGGGTTTTGCCCTTAAATCAATTTAGTGCAAGTGTGCAAGACAATAGAATAGTATCACTCAAAGCAATTAAATTACCACAAGTGTTTCTTAATCTAGATGCTATGCAGACTTGCCTCAATCTCCAGCACTCTTTGACAATAATTGAAAATTTAAAATAAAAATAGACAAATGCCTAGATTCAAGTCTATTCAGTTTTTAAATTTCAATCACAAGTTACTGTTATTATTAAAAACAGTGTTCAGATAAGTTGTAGTAAAATCTAACAAATGCAGAAGATACAAAACTCAAATTCAGTGACTACAGAAGAAAGTAGAAGCCCTAACTCACTGGGATTGCCGCGTTTTCGTGGCTTTTGCCACATTTGCGCAGCTTTCCTAAAGAGTCTGGTGCTTTGCCTTCTAGGGTAGTGTTTCTGAAGTACTCCAAATCCTCTGTAGATGTTCAATCTCTTATAACTATCCATATACACACAAATAGAGAAGAAATTAGTTAGAAAATAATGTATACCGTTCCCTCCCCGACAACGGTGCCAAAATTTGATTGCCAAAAAGAATATAAAGAATAAGAAAAGTATTCTCTGATGTAAGGTGGCTCTGAACTCTTTGCAATTTAACCGTGTAGTTAGGGCTATACGGGTCGAACCTCAGGGAGAGATGCGATGGAAGCTTTTCAGTATTTTTTCCCTTACATTTTCTTCTTATATTTGAAGAACTTAAAGAAAGAGATTAGGTTGAAAAGTTTGATTTTGATATTAATGTAGAAAAGGATCACAACCTGCTAATAATCTACCACCATAAATAAATAATATCAACTAGAGATTACCTTCATGCTGAACCTAAACATGATAATCTATCTTAGGGTTCAAGTAAAACACAAAAGACAAATAATAAGGTTCTAATTAAAATAGCACTAGTTAAAATTTAACATTAAAATATCAAGACAATTATCAAGTATAGATTAAGAAAAATAGTTAAAGAGCATTAGCAACTAGTTGACCTAATTACTATCATCATGTGACTTCAAGATAAATTTAGGATTTAAGCATGCATAGAATTTAATTGGGTTCTCTATTTACTACTATAGGTTCATGGTGGTGATATTAGCAAGTCATGAAAAGAGATTTAGTTACTCATGGTGTGATCTAAACTAAGCATATCATATAAAGAAGATTGCATGAAATAAAAAAGCAAATAAAGAAGAAAAGCAAGTAAATAACAAGAGAGATATGAAAAGAACAAAAGCACCTTGTATTGATCTGTCACCTCGAATTACAATAGTTTCTTCTTCTTACAAATTTTCCTCTTTCTTCTAAAACTTAAAAAATACAAACTAAATTCGAAAAGAAATAGAGAACTAAAGAAAACCTAAACTTGATCTTCTGAGCTCCTCACTCTCTCTGGCTCTACCTCTCTATTTATAGGGAAATAAAGGGTAGAGTCCCAGTCGGTCACACACACCAATCGCCACCAGAAAGTCGTGAAAACGCGGCTTTTGTTGCTTTTTCACGGCAAGAAGGGGACTCAGGGCACGCGTTTTGGGCTCTGACTTCATCTCGTCCGTCCATGTGGAGATATATCCTCAGAATCTTTGTTTGATCTCCGGAATTTAAAATAATTTTTTCCCTAGATAACTTAAAAAACAAGTCATCTATAAATCTGAATTTAAAGTTGAATTCTCCTTCTTTATCCTTGACTTAGAGTTCAAGCAACCTAAATTTGAGTAGAAGTTCTCTTTATCTTCAATTAGGATAAGGGTTTATCTCTTTCTATCCTTTCCCTTCTCTAGATTTCAATTAGGAAAAGGGTTTATCTCTTCTTATCCTTTTCCTTCTCTAGATTTCAATTGGGATAAGGGTTATCTCTTTCTTTCCTTTTCTCCTGTAGATTTCAAACTAATTTAAGTTTAAAATCTAAATTTAGATAGGATAAAATAGAAGTTTCCTTTATCTTCCTAATTTATCTTTAATTCCATAATTTTTTGGGCTTTTGGGCTTCTCTTGGTCTCTTTTCTTTTCTCTTTTTAATTATGGAGGCCTGCATATTACTAAACAATAAAATAATTAAATAGGAATATTTTATAAAAAAATAAATATGAGAACATGACTAAAAATATGCACTTTTGATGAACAATCAGCCATGCTGGGTCTTACTGTCGCTTTATCATAGACTTTTCTAAAATTTTCAAACCTCTGTGTGACCTTTTAGTAAAGGATGTTCCCTTTGAGTTCACCTCTTCTTGTCTGGCAGCCTTTGAAAGGTTTAAGACAGAGTTAACTTCTACAACCATCATCCGGCCACCTGACTAGAATCTTCCATTTGAGGTCATCTGTGACACTTCTGACTATGTGGTTGGTGTTTGTTTGGGCCAACGAGTTGCTAAACTTTTCCATGTCATTTGTTATGCCAGCAAGAGTTAACGATGCCCAACTGAACTACACCATTGAAAAAGAGTTGTTGGCAGTCATTTTCACCCTTGACAAGTTTCGTCAATACCTGATTGGTTCTAAAGTCCTAATTTTTACCGATCATATGGCCTTGAAGTTCCTTCTCACAAAAAAAGATGCTAAAGCCCGTTTAATCCGATGGATCTTACTCCTACAAGAATTCGACTTAGAAATTCACGACAAAAAGGGTGCTGAAAATGTTATTGCGGACCACTTGTCTAGATTAGTGGTTGAATCTTCGTCCGACTTTTTACCTGTCCTTGAGATATTTCTTAATGGGCAGTTAATGTCCATTTCCCATTCGATTGTTCCATGGTATGCTGACATTATGAATTACCTTGTCACGAAACGAATGCCTAATTCATGAACTAAGCAAGAACGATTGTATTTCATAACTAGAGTTAAATGGTTCTTCTAAAATGAACCATATTTGTTTAAATACTGCTCTGATATTACCATTCGATGTTGCATTCTTGAATCTGAGTTCATGAACGTCTTTTCGTTCTGCCATGACCAAGCCTGTGAGGTCATTTTAGTGGGAAGAAGACTGCTGCAAATATTTTACAATGTAGTTTTTATTGGCCCACTTGGTTTCATGACGCTGATATCTACTGTCAATCATGTGATCATTGTCAACGATTGGGAAAAATTGCACGACGTAATGAAATATCATTAAACCCGATCTTAGTTGTCGAAATCTTTGATGTTTAGGGCATCGATTTCATGGGTCCCTTCCTAATGTCTCATAGATACCAGTATATCCTTATGGAAGTTCACTACGTATCTAAATGGATAGAGGTCGATGCATGTATATCCAATGACCACAAAGTTATGGTGACCGGATTTCTCAAATCTGTTCGAGAGAGCTCGATCGAAAGAGCATGAAAGAGCTTAAGAGGGCAATCGGTCTTAGTTTCAAGTGCTCGCGTCAGCTTAGATGGTGCATTATACCCCGATGATGCTCCATGCGTCGAATTGATTGGTATTTAAATGCAATTTCTTGAAAGAGAATATATTTTTCTTGTTTTGGCTTTCCCCGTGCAATCATTAGCGATGGTTGAAAACACTTCTGCAATTGTGAAGCCTTAATGAGAAAATTTTGCATCAATCATAAGATAGCCACCCCTTATGACCCACAGACTAGTGGCCAAGTAGAGGTTTCCAACCAAGCAATCAAGACCATTCTAGAGAAAACTATGAACCCCATTAGGAAAGACTGGTCCCTGCGATTAACTGATGCCTTGTAGGCATACAGAAATGCGTTCAAGACTCCTATTAGAATATCTCCATATAGGTTAGTCTATGCAAAGCTTACCATCTTCCTTTCGAGCTAGAACACAAAGCATACTGGGCGATCAATGTTTGGGAGATTCTGTCTCCTCAATTTATAATACCGCAAGCGCACGGTCGTTCGATGTAGCACTTGAGGGTCGATCCACAGGGACAGGTGGTTCTTTTCGTTTCAGCACTTTAGACGATTTGAATAAAAATTTTATGGTTTTGTGAGTTATGTGAACTAATTATAATAAAAGAAAAGTCAAGCACTTAGGATCGAATTCCCTAAACTAGCATCAAGTGGTCAATCTTAGTCTCCATACCAGTTTGTAATACACACCAAATCCCTATGTCTAAGAGGCACATTAATTTTGAACACTAGATTTAAGTACAAGCTATTATCCAGTTACATAGTCCATCAAAGATAAATTAACTAAATTAAACAAATAACATAAAGGCAATAAAGCTCTAAGCATGAACCATTAACCCCCGATACATAGCCTGTCAAAGATCCAGTTAATTTAGAAATTAATTCCTAAAAGTCATAGATCAATTGGTGTGCATACAGTCATAAATAGGAGAATGACTCGGTCCACAAGAATTAAGTCTAGATTCATCTCCCCTAAGTGCTTCAGCAAATTAGCTACTCATGATAAAACTAACAATAAACTAAGCTAATTAAATCAGTTTAAAATTATCTAAATTTAATTAAACAATTAACTGAAAACTCTAATTAATTAACTAATGCAACTAATTAAAAAAAAAATTAAAACTTACCTGCAGAGGCTGCGGCTGATGGGAGGCGCCAGGGGGCAGGCTGTCCTTCCTCTTTCAAAATTGGAGGCGCCAAAAGGAGGGCTTCCTGTAAGCAGGGAGAGAGAGAGGCGCTCGCCTCTCTCTTTTGATTTTTTTTTTTTTAACACAGGCACCTGTAATTGGCCAGGGGAGAGAGGCGCAGCCTCTCTTCTCTGTGTTTTTTTTTTCTTTTTTTTTCTTTTTGATGGAGGGCGGCTGTAATGCAGAGGGAAAGAAAGAGGGTTTGATGAATCAAACAAAATAAAACAGGAACAAAAATAACAACGTGGACGAGAATTCTATGCAGAGAGAAGAAGAAAAAGTCTCAAAATTTTGATCTGAAAATGTACGTACAGATGAAAAGAAAAAAAAAACCCTCCCCTCAAAACCCTAGCCTTCTCTATTTATAGGCTTAGGGTTTTGATTATTTTACATAGAAGTCCAAAACATTTATTTAATTATACAGAAGAGCCATCAATGTCAATTTGCACTAAAGCCCCTGAACTTTACAAAATTGCGTTTTTATTCCAAGTGACTTCCAGCTTCTCCGAATTGACTGTAGATTTATCTGGTGTTTGTTTCGAGCATGGTAGAGCAGCATTAGTGTCAAGCATCCCATCTCGCATTTAATCTTCTGTTGCACATCTTACAGTCTCTAAAGCACGCTTTTGTGGTCCAGTTTCCTTTTGATAGCTCACTCTGCAAATTACCACTAAAAATACCCGAGCAGCATTATTTATAATATGGGCATGCAAATGTGACAAAATCGTGCTGATCAATCAAATACCTAAAATTTGATCTTGATAAGGTGGGAGAGTCTAGGAAATTTTAACTTGATGAGCATGAAGAAATAAGGAATGGTGCATATGACTTCTCATAACAGTATAAGGACCATATGAAAATGATGCATGATAAGGTCATAACTCGAAAGAATTTTTAGCCCGGACAGAAAGTCCTGCTTTACAATTAACGTTTACATCTCATTTCGAGAAAATTGAAATCTCGTTGGACCGGTCCCAACATTGTTCATAAGGTGCACCCACATGGTGTAGTAGAGGTCCACAATGCCACAGATGGTACCACTTTTCAAGTGAATGGCCATCGTTTAAAGTCATACCGTGAATATCTGAGCCTAGAAGTGGAGAAAATCTTTCTAAAAGATCATGTTTAATAGGAATGATCTCCATATCTATTAGGGATCCATTGCTGTTTTATAGTTTTTTGTGCTTTATTTTGTTTTTCTTTTCAACAAGGCAATAATGAATGATATCTGCTCGTCCTCATTAGGTACTATCTACCATTCACATTCTTAAGTTTGTATCATGCTATGCATTCATTCATACATTGAGGATAATGCATGAGATAGGTGTGGGGGAGGGTTCTAACATAGGTTCTCTTAACATAGATTTTCTTCTTTATTTATTTAAAAAAACTTTTCTTTTAAAAACTTTTTGAAAGAGAAATTATATTTTGACTTATTTTTGTAAGTAATTAAGTTAATTTTAAGGAATAGGAGAATCATAATTAGAATTTCTTATACTTGGTCAAAATAAATTGATTTATTTGACTTCTAGGGTTAGAAAGAAAAAATTTAAAAAAAAAATTTAGTCTTAATTTTTACCTGGATAAATTATGCATACTTTATACACTTAAACACTTAGGGTTCAAAGATAAAGATTCTTATGCCTTACAAAAAAAGAAAAGAGAAAAGATAATATATATATATATTAAAAATCTTCTGATTAATCTGGGTATTTTTGCCTCATAAAGCATCGTATTCACGCCTAAAAGTAGTCCATATAATTAATAAAAATCCTTAGTTTTGTGGCCTCGTCTGCTCGGGTCCTTAAGTCCTTGGGGTGTTTTCTCATCGGTGCCCTAAAACCGTGTGGTTTGGGAGTTACCGACCTATGGCTCGTTACATGGGTAAATTAGAAAGCCTAATAGAACCAAATGATATTACCACCAAAAATATATAAAATAAGGCATAAGAATTAGAGTTGAAGAATCCTTAGTCAAATATTCACGGTCATGAAGATTCATATGACTTAGGGTAAAATAATAGACTATATGAGAAATACAGTTTGACTCCTAATCTCGATTGATAACAACTTTTTAAATAGAGATTAAGTCTAGAGATGAATAGTTTGATGTTCTTATGATTTATAGATTGCTTAATTCTTGCAAAAATCCTTTAAATATTTTCTCTTCTTTTCAAAATGTGTTTTCGAAAATACTAACACTCTTTCATATGGATTTTGTAGGTATAATCCATTGAAAATTCTCACAAGAAAAAACTCGTCCTTTAGGGTTAACTTAGAGGTTTAATGGTTTATTGCACGTACTACGTGCAACCGTGATTCCTATGAAAGTAAGTTAGATAGGTTACTTCTGTTTTGCTCAAGGATGAGCAAAAGATAGGCGTGAGGGTGTAATTGGACACACAAACTTCATATTTAAATTATATTCCTACATCTATTCTGTAATAAATCCTGCAATTTACTATTTTAATATCTAATTTGAGCAGGATATGATGGGAGAAGATAAATCACAAACCTAGGCTAACTAAATCAGATTCTTAGGAGATTTAAATCACAACTGAAGATCAGAAGTATCAAAAGGAAACTCCCAGATCAAAGTAGTTAAAATAAATTTTTGAAAATCAAGTTGTTGGCTGAAGAATCAATAAAGATAACGTCAAAATCAGAGATCCAACCAAATAACTAATTGAAGGTAGAAGCAAATCCGGGATCCATGGTTCATCGCCCTAACGATCTGGCCCTACAGCCAGATCCTGGTCGCGAAAACGTGGCAAAAGACGCATTTTCATGGCAATTACAGAGGATCAGGGGGCGTTTGCTTCCCTATCTTCATAGACTCCTATCTTTCCTATTTTACCTATAAATACAACCATTTCTGATGTAAACGGGGACCAGGAAGGCTGAAAAGGGTATGAAAAAAGAGTTGTATATGTTGTAATATGAGCTGGAGAGATCCAAGAGATTGTAATGGTGATCTATTAATGAAATTCAGTGTTTTAGCATTAAGATCGTGCACATTTTCAGTCTAAGACCTTTTCTATTCTTTCTCTGTGTGATGCAATTCTACTCTTTTTATTTTATTTTTTACTATATGCTTTCATTAAAGATCTTAAGCATGTCATCGTCTTTTGTAGCTTATAGTACTGCTACTTCACTTACTTTTATCATCGTTCGAAGGAGGGAGATTTCAAGGAGACATCAGCAATAGTGAACCAAGCCTTGTGTTAATTCCGGGTTTCAACTGTCTCTTCATTCTCTCTCACTTTTTTCTCTCTAAATCTCTTTAATCATATAGTTTTTGTATCGGTTAGTAGTTCTCTTCTCTTAATTCATAATCTTAATGCTTATAGAATTTTAATTCTTAAAACAAAGACTCCAACTTTTCATTCAAAGATTTCCTAACTAGATTAAAGTTAGATTTAGAATTTTTTTAAAAATTGAGTTTCAACAAATCTCTGTAGATTCGACCCTCTTCTTGCCACTATGCTATTCTTCTAAAAGATTCTAGCAAGATTAGATTTTTCTATAATTTGTACGTAGTTTAAATAATGATGGAATTCTTTTTATGACTTTTGAACTGTGAACAGTTGCTCCAGGCGAGGTAACCAGTACTGAGGTTACTACTATCATGACCTCAGCTCCTCCAAATAATGATCGTAATATCTCATTTAGCAATTGATTTTAATATATTGTCTCTGACTTCAGTGATTTTGCATAGACTCCTGTATTGACTACTCTGAGTGTTCGGATATCTTATGAGGAGATGGTTGTTCCTCCGGTATTGGATCCCGCAGGGCTGAATAACTTATATCACAGTGTAATCCAGTACCAAACCTCATCGATTGTTGAATTATCGGTGACAATCAGAATGGAGTCTGCTCCCTCTATATTGCCAGTACTAGAACAGCTCGAGCCCACGCTCGAGCCCACAGTTAAATTAGCATTGGCTCCTCTTACTTCTCTAGCTCTTTCATCAAATGCTCTGGTGGAGATCATCATCCCAGACTCTTCAACGCTAGTCGTCAAGCCTGCTTCTCTGATAGCTGACACCAGCGCTACATCTTCGGCGGTTGCTTCTACCGTTCCTCCGACATCCACCACGGCCATGCTTGATTGGCAAAAAGCAAGCACAAAAATAAGTAATAAATGTGGGACAATGTTACTGCTTTTGCGATTCTTCCGTACTAGCAAAGTGGCTATACGGATCGTATCCACAAGGAGGGAGAGCGATGAAAGCTTGATGCGGCTTCTTTGTTCAAGAAAAGAGAAAGTTCTTTATTTAAATAAAGAATTTGAAAATGAAAACAAGTTGGTTTCAAGAATTGTTTAGAATGGTTTAGTGGTTTGTAAAAATGATTTTTCTTAATGATAAAAGCGCATGGCTAACTTTCTACTAAGTGCTCCCACTAATCCCTAACTTCTTGAGATGTAGCCTCAAGATGGATCATAGGCAAGCATAACTTTTATGCATAGGAACTATTCACGTTGGAAACCGAATGAAAGGTCCTTCCTTTAACTTAGCTTTACTCGGCAAAACTTGGACATTCCCTTATCAAGATCCAATTGAAGGCGAGAATAAGGGAAGACACAAGTGCACTAATGGTATCGGCAAAGTTAATAGGAATATCTCTACTTACAAAGACAAGCAAAATTTACAATCTATAGATCATCAAAAACCCGTTAAGCATGAAATATAAGAGAGCTAATACTTGTAGGTAAGTTAGAGTTAGACTCTCATCTTAAGATGTCATAGCTCTCATTTGTACAAAGCTTGTTTGATATTATTGACTCATTTGGTTATCAATCAAGTTGTTAGATATTAGTGGGTTAGTAGTTAGTTAGCCATGTAATGAAAGAGTTAGTTAGACATGGTAGTAAAAGAAACAACAAGAGAGAAGAGGTAAGGAGTTACACTAAAACAAAGAGACAGAAGCAAATGAAAACACCAAGTAAATGAAAAGAAGAAAGAGAAGTAATTACTTGTATAAACTTGTCACCTTCAAATACAACTTTTACACACACTCTCTCTCTCTTTCACTCAAATGGCTAAACTAAACTAGAAGAAGAAGAAAACACAACAACTACAACTCCAAAAACAAACTAACACAAAGATCTTAAACTCTCTGGATATCCCCTCTGTAGAATCTCAAGGGGGTACTTATAGGCACCAGAGGAAAGGGGGCCAGGGGAGGCTACGTTTCCGCGGCTGTACCAAGGCGGCGCGCGCAGCGCCACCTGCTGTGCGCTGCCCGGTTGTCCCCTTGTCGGCTGTACATTCCGGTTTCTGATTTTGGGCCTCTGGTTTTGACGAAATTGCTCTCCAAAGTCAATGGCTATATTATAGGCCTTTAATCACTCATTTAATGGTGATTTAGGGTTTTCTTCTTCATTGCACACCATGGACCTAGAAACATACAAGAGAGATATTATTAACAGAATTTAATATTAAATAAATGTGAAGATGTGATATGAAATATGCAGCTTTAGAGACTAATCACACCCCCACACTTATCTTTTTACTCGTTTCGAGCAAAACAAAAATAAGAGAACTATTACACCACTTTCCCAGGTGACGCGATTGCACTATGTGCAACAAGCTTTTAAACCTCTAGAATTCCCCTAGAGGAGGAGTGTTGTCTCCTGAAGATTTTCAGCGGATTGCACCCACAAAATCCAATAAATGAAGAAAAATGTTAATTGTCAGCAAACCACTTTCAAGAAAAAGAACTTTCAATCATCTAAGTAAAAATGACCGAATAATACAAGAATTAGGTTTAACCCTCATAAGTCCTCATATACTTTAGCCTTCATAAAAGAAGAAATTATAGTTTTTCTTTGAATTTAGAAAGGATCTTGGACTTTTAACTCATTATGTTATTTTACTTTTGATAGATATGCATAATGTTTAAGTGTGATGTGCTTGAGATTTCTCAACTCAACTTGAATGTCATTTAATTTTATTAATGTTTATCTATATTTTTATTCTTGGTTTCTCTAAGCTTTCTACTTTACTCATGTAACACATATCAAAACGATGACTCCCAAACCAAATGGTTTTAGGGCAACAGGTGGAAAAACACCCCTCAAGTCAAATATGCAAGTAAAGTAGACCACGAAATCAAGATTTACTAATATATATATATATATATATATATATATATATATATATATATATATATATATATATATATATATATATATATATATATATATATATATTGGTATGAGTAATCATGCTTCTTGAGGCACAATTATCCAGCTTATTGGTTTTTTTCCCCTCAAAGTTGTGACTCTAAATCCCAAGCATGTGTGTAGTTTATACATATCCTACTAAGGCTAAATAAAAGGTATGAGTTATTTTCCTTATCCCTCCCAACTCTTAGTCAAACCAATGTTTCTTGTTTATTTAGGCAAAAATAAAGATTCATTAATAAGGTTCTCTTAATTCTTACAACCTTTTGGTATTTTTAAAGAGTATAAAAATTCGTTTTTCGTTCAGGAGTTTTTTTTTAAGTAAAAAGAAAAGAAAGAATGTTAACACCCCCCACACCTATCTAATGCATTGTCCTCAATGCTAGTCATGTAAATGCAAATGCAATAAATAGGGGGAAGATAAGATATCACCATCGCCGTCGACTCGGGTCGGCCAAGTGCGAATAGGCTAAGGGAGAGGGAGAAGAAGAAATTTCCAAAAAGGTTATTTACAAGTATATAAGGGGTGAGCATATAAAACAATAAGTGTAAAGAACCCCTAAAAAAAAAAAAAAAAATTTTTTTGGGTGGTGTGTGGATGGCTATGGTTAGGTATATAACGGAGCGAAAAGACTCAGCACAATTTCACCTGGGACGCAGGCTCAGTGGTAAAAAAAAATGGCTTCAGTCTTTGCCCATTCACTTTGAATTCCGTGTTACTCTTAGGATCGACTATAACCACAGCACCGTGTGGGAAGACGGTGCGCACAATGAATGGTCCATACCAACGAGTTTTCAACTTCCCTGCGAAAATGTGAAGCCTCGAGTTGTACAGCAGAACCTTGTCTCCCGGGGCAAAGGTTTTCTGGTTGATAATCTGGTCATGAAAAATTTTAGTTCTGCGCTTTGTCATTTGTGCATTCTCCTAAGCCTCATTCCGTATCTCCTCCAACTCTGAGATCTGTAGTCTCCTTAGTTCACCGGGTTTGATCAGATCAAGATTGAGTTGCTTAATAACTCATAGGGCTCGGTGTTCTAACTCGACTGGCAGATGACAGGCTTTTTCAAAAATGATTCTGTAAGAAGACATCCCCAAGACTGTCTTAAAAGCAGTGCGGTAAGCCCACAATGCATCGTTTAACTTGACCGACCATTCCTTTCGGCTTTATCCAACAGTCTTTTCTAAAATGAGCTTGAGTTGTCGATTGGTCACTTCGACTTGCCCATTTGTTTGGGGATAATACGGAGTGGATAACTTATGGTTGATAAAATATTTCAGAAATGCGATCCATTATCACTAATTATCGCTTTGGGGGTGCCGAAATGGGAGAAGATATTTTCTTGAGAAATTTGACAACCACTTTGTTGTCATTGGTCTTTAGTTGACACAACTTCTATCCATTTAGAGACGTAATCCATAGCAACCAAGATGAACTGGTTGCCGAATGAATTTGGGAATGATCCCATGAAGTCGATACCCCAAACATCAAAAATTTCAACTTCAAGAATCGGGTTCAGGGGCATCATATCTCTTCTCAAAATTTTCCCAATTTTCTGACAATTTGCACATGACTTGCAAAAGTGGAATGAGTCTTTGAACAAAGTGGGCCAGTAAAATCCACTTTATAAAACTTTCTCTGCGGTCTTGCGGGGACCGAAATGTACGCCGTATGCAAGTTCATGGCAAAAACTAAGCACTCTCCTCTGTTCTTCCTCTGGTATGCATAATCGAATAATCTGGTCGGGACAATACTTAAAAAGATACGACTCTTCCAAAAGAAGTATCGTATTTGGGTAAAGAAACGACACTAGTCTTACTTTGTCCAGTCAGCGGGTAATTGTCAGTGGCCAGGTAATTGACTATATCCGCATACCATGGTTCCTTAAAAATGGCCAGGATGTGCTCATCTGAGAAATCCTTATTGATCGAAGTTTGTATTTTTGGTGCATTTGGAATTCTTGACAGATGATCAGCTACCACATTTTCTACACCTCGTTTATCCCGAATTTCCAGGTCAAATTCTTGAAGTAAAAGGATCCACCGAATCAATCGGGCTTTTACTTCCTTCTTGGTCATGAGGTATTTCAATGCCGAGTGATCCGTGAAAATTACCGTCTTTGTTCCTAACAAGTATGGCCGAAACTTTTCTAACGCAAAGACAACGGCCAAGAATTCCTTCTCGGTCGTTGTATAATTTTGTTGGGCGTCATTCAGAGTCCTACTCGAGTAGTAGATCATGTGCTACCTATTGTCGATGCGCTGTCCAAGAACAACGCCGATAGCAAAATCGGAGGCATCGCACATGATTTTAAACGGTTGTGCCCAATCAGGAGCAGAAATAATAGACGCAGATACAAGGTCTTGCTTAAACTTTTCCCACGACTTGAAACATCCATCGTTAAAATCAAAGGGCACGTTCTTAGCGAGCAGGTTGGTTAAGGGCCTAGCGATTTTGCTAAAGTCTTTAATAAACCGTCGGTAGAACTCAGCATGCCCTAGAAAGGATCTGATATCCTGGATGCGTTTGGGTAGTGGAAGCTTAGCAATCACTTCTATTTTTGCCTTGTCCACTTCAATTCCTCTCCTAGAAATCTCATGGCCTAAGACAATCCCCTATCTCACCATGAAATGACATTTCTCCCAGTTCAGAATTAGATTCTTTTCCTTACATCTTTGCAGAACTAACTCCAGATGATGAAGACATTGATCAAATGAATCTCCGTAGATGGAGAAGTCATCCATAATAATCTCAAGAAAACGTTCCACCATGTTGGAGAATAAACTGAGCATACACCATTGGAATGTTGCAGGAGCATTGCACAATCCAAAGGGCATGCGTCGGTAGGCGAAGATTCCAAATAGGCAGGTGAACGTAGTCTTCTCCTGGTCTTCCACAGCAATAGGGATCTGATTGTATCCCGAGTACCCATCTAGGAAACAATAGTACTCATGTCTAGCCAATCGTTTAAGCATTTGGTCGATGAAGGTTAGCGAAAAGTGGTTTTTACAAGTGGCCGCATTCAACTTTCTATAGTCAATTCAAACATGGACCTTGGTAAGCAGTCTTGTTTCCACCAACTCTTTCTGCTCATTCTCAACCACCTAAAACCAGCTTTCTTAGGGACCGCATGAACCGGACTAACCCATTGACTATCAGAAATGGGATAAATGATCCCATTGTCTAATAATTTTAAAATTTTCAATTTTACAGCCTCTTGCATGAGTGGGTTAAGCCTGCGCTGGGGTCCCTCCTAGGAACCGCTTCATCGGTTAAGTGAATTCTATGTTGAACTATTGCTGGACTTATCCCTTTGATATCTTTCATGGTCCATCCAATAGCTTCCCTATGTCTCTTCAGAATAGACATCAAGTTGTCCTCTTGTTGCTCAGTCAGATGGGATGTTATGATGACTGACAGAGTTTCTCTTCCGTCCAAGTAGGCGTACTTGAGGTGTTCAGGTAAGGCTTTTAACTCTAGGGAAGGTGTTTATTCATTGGAGGTGATATCTGAAATTTCGGTCCTGCAATGAGGTACACTTGGGCTTGATGCCCAGTCCACTGCCGAATCTATGATCTGGTCTAAATTGAAATCCTCAGACTCCAAATCAAACTCACTCTCTGTTTCCATCTCTATGATTGCTTCATGCTCACTGGTCAAATTTTCAATGGAATTGATCTCAAAAGTCTGATCTCAAAAGTCTGATCATTGATATCCCTGGGTTGTCTTCTAAGATTGAAAACATTGACTTCCTTCATCATGTCTCCAAAGGTCAATCGCATGGACCTGTTCTTACAGTTAATTATGGCATTGGCTGTAGTAAGGAATGGACGCCCTAAGATGACCGGAATTTGAGACCGCGGATTTGACACAGGTTGGGTCTCAAGCACAATGAAGTCAACGGGGTAGATGAAATCCCCGACCCGGATAAGGACATCTATGATTTCTCCCTTGGGGATTTTCACATATCGTCAGCTAACTGAATGGTGACTCGAGTTGGACTCAACTCGCCCAACCCAAGTTGTTGGTATACTGAGAGAGGTAGCAAGTTGATACTTGCTCCCAAGTCAAGTAGTGCTCTGCTAATTTCTGTTTGTCCTATGGTGTAGGAAATTGTGGGACATCCGGGATCTTTGTATTCACCGAAATGGGACCAGACAGAATTTCGCTTATATTGGTTGCCAAGAACACTTTCTTAGGCACATTCGTCTTTCTCTTCTTCGTACACATATCCTTAAGAAATTTGGCATAGGCTGGGACTTGTTGGATAGCGTCAAGAAGAGGCACATTCAGTTTGATCTGATTAAACATCTCAAGTACTTTCTCCATGTTCATGTTCTTAATATTGTTCCTAAGCCTATTAGGGAATGGTGCTACAGGCTTATGAACTTGTTCAGCAGCTGTGTCTTCGTCAGACATTTTGGGAGCAAATTGGGAGGAGCTAGCAGATTGGGAGGCGCTAGCAGGATCAATGTGAGTGGAATTTTTCTGTTGGTAGACCTGATTGTCCACCTTCTTCCCAGATCGAAGTGTGAGAATAGCATTGCACTGGTTGATCGACGTGAATTTCATACGCTTGATTGGAGTTCTTAGGGTTAACTAGCGGCTGACTAGGTAAAGCACTCTTTGGTCTTTCACCTAGAGAGCTAGCTAACTAACTCATCTGCATTTCAAATCTCGATATAGCCTGTGAATGGTTGCTCAGTGTTTGTCCCTGATTTTGCATGAAGGCAGTTTGGGACTTCATAAAAACCTCCATGCTCTCCTCCAATTTACTGAATTTCTTCTCAATTGGTGAACTTTGGTAAGAGGCAGATAGAGCTTGACTGGGAAAATCTGTTGGATGATTGGGATGGTGGAGATGATTGGGGAAATTTGGCCTGGAAGAATTGTTCTGGGCCCAAGAGAAATTTGGGTGATTTCTCCAACCGGGATTGTACGTTTGCGAGAAAGGATTATGCGGCGGCCGTGAGTAGGCCGCATTCATGTGTTCCGACAGCACTTGGTGAGTCTAAAAAACAGGACACTCTTCAAAGACATGGTTCGGTGCCTGACAGTATGAACAACCCAGATTGTGAATTAGTGGTGGGTTGATTTGGTTGACATTAGCTGGCTCTTTTGTTTCTAAAGCCTCTATTCTCCTCATCAGGGTAGCAATCTTAGCTTCTACAGTTATGAATGATTCTAAGAATAGGAGCCCTCCTTTTGAAGCATGGTCTGTGAATTCCTTAGTTTTTTCAAGGTTGGCTCCCATTGCAAGATTTTCTCAGCTAAATCCTCAAACAAATCCCAACCCTGATTTTTATCCTTTTGCAAGAACCCTCCCTGACACATGTTTTCTAACATGATTTTCGTTTGATAATCCAAACCATCATAGAGAATCTGGCACTGATGTCATTTCTCTACACCGTGTTGAGGGTACTGAGCTATGAGATCTTTGAATCGTTCAAAATATCTCCAGAATGGTTCGTTCGGTTCTTGCCTAAACTGCATGATATTCTTTCTGATGATGACAGTCTTGTGAATTAGGTAGAATTCTTCAAGAAGGCCTTGACGAATCATCCCACGGTAACGGAATCTACCACCAAACTGTACAACCATTTCTTAGTTAGGTCCTTTAGGGAAAAGGGGATGAAACGTAAGCTAACGACATCGTCTCCTAACTGGGGAATGCGCAACATGAGACATAATTCTTCAAATTTCCTAACAAAGAAGTGTGCATCTTCCGATTCTAAACCATGAAATTTTGAAAGGATGTTGATAAACTGGGGCTTTAACTCAAAGTTATTTTCATTCGCCTCAAGAGGTTTAATACAAGATGGTAGTGAGGTTCTGATCGGGTAAAACCTGTCCTATAGCGACGCCATCACCGGTTCTGGATGCAAGGTTAGAGAAGTGTTTCTGGTTAATCTGGAAGTTACAGGATCTCTCACCCACTCTTGCAGGCAGCACACCATAAACAACGTATAGACAACAAACAATAGAAAAGAATAAAAAACAAACAAAAGAAAGAAAACAACCACCAAGCCTTAGTCACAAAAAAGAAAGAAAAACAACCACCAAGTCTTAGTCTAAGATACCTGGACCTAACGCTCCAAGCAGAGCTCCGTGGGGCTAAAACTCTAAGCTAGCCAGTTTGGCTGAGTCAAATTGTTTGTTCAACTATCTGCGACCTATCTTTAAAAGTATCAACAAGTTAGACATTGTAAGGACCAGTTGAAGAGCTATCTGATATTTTATCTTTTGAAAGTGTCAACAATAATTCTAAATTTTTGGTTGAATAACACTTTCTCATGTTCTTGAACTCTCATTATATTTCGGTTTTCTTATGATAATTTTGTTCAGTGCTATTTGAAATTTTAATTAACCTATAAAATTAAACCTAGAAACTTCAAACAAATATTAAACACAACACATTAAACACAACAAGGACTAACTGGTGCGGTGGATGTCTCAGCCTAGCATGGCAATCTAATATCATTGATGATAAGTAAACCATCAAACATAACTAGTAATTCAGTTTGCTTGTCCAACAAAAATTATAAAACGAGATTCTAATAATAACAAAAGAATAACAAACACCTGAAATTGCAACCTCAATTCAAAACAAGTAGCTTAATTGCCTACGCCTGTCATTCCAATCGTTTGGGCTTTCTCCAATCATTTGAGAGACATTGGTCGCCCTAAACATAGAGATGAAAAAATATCAAACTTTCCCAGTGACTAAGAATCAGAAAGAATAGAGCTAGTATGCGTTTGCACAGATGGAGAAGGGATTGGAATGTTTAGCAGCTAGTGTAAAATACAATTATTTGGGTTGAATTCATGTTTTAAGCCATGCGAGAGTTGTTGATGGCCAAGATTAGGCTGCAAATAATTAAGAAATAACAAAGCAATGGGAAGAAATACCGAGGCATGTTAAACTTTTTGCATTTTATTATTATATAGTACTTATTGTTCAATGCTCATAGAGGATTTCAACCAATCATAACAATAAAACCAGACATCAGAAATGAAAGAGTTGCCAAGAACAAGAACCTATGGTTCATTCTACCCCGAGTAAAAATTACAATTGATAAAGAGTATACACAAAATGCAAAATAATTCAACTAAAATGAGAATTAAGGGACCTTTTAGCAATCTAGGTTGAAAGTCAAATAGGCGACCATAGAGGGGGTAGCAGGGTTTTAAAACTAATTGCAACAATTAAAAACCCAATCTGAGTGGACGCACAATTCAATATCTACAAACACGATATTGCAACAATAACAATAGCAATTGACAAATAAGTATAGGGGGAGAGAGAGAGAGAGAGAGATGTAACTGAAAAGCGATTTATAGTATTTTGGCCACAAACCGGCCTACTGCATCACTTGAGACCTTTTCTCTATGATTTTAACTAATCTTTTATTGGTAGCTTTCTTTGTAGGTAGAAGCTTAGACTTTTTTTACAACCGACTTCATTTCTAGGTAGAAATCTAGATCTTCACTAACTCACTTCCTAAGTGGTTGGATTTCTTTACCTGCAATCAAATACAACAAGAAGATTATTCTCTATACAAATGTGGGAACCATGGGAACCAATTATAGCACAAAAAATAATAATAAAAATAAATAGAAATTGAGGCTCTACTAGTAAGAAGAAAACACAAGTAAGCTTGGCACAATAAGATCTAGATGCTTAATAATATGAAAAATAAAAGTTTAAATCTAGAATCTTGAGAAAATTCTTGTGGAGAATGAGATCAAGTAGTAGACGTTGAAGAACGAGTCTCAATCACAACATCAAATGAACTCTTTGAATTACTCTTGAAGAAGAAAAAAATTTAAGATAGGAGAAAGAATAGGTAAGAGAAAGATCTCCTAAAATATTGGCATAAAGCTCAAAATAAAAAGTTGAGTCAATCGGGTCGACTGCTTGGTTTTGCCTGTCGATCCAAATGACCGCTCAACGCTATTAATTGCTTGCACGTGCTGTACATGGCAGATGACGCAACACTTTTGCGATCGATCCAGCTAAAGACAAAAGTCTATAGCGGTCAGAAGAGAAACAACCTTTATAGAAAAGTACCGTACATAAATAATAAAATAATATAAAAATCATAAATTTCTTGCACAAATTTGAAAAACATGAACCCTACGATCAACCCAGCAGTTTGTCCAATAAGAGACCCGCCAGTCGCTCCAGCTCATGGCCAAGAGTGGGGTGAAAAAAACTGTCAAGAAGCGATCGAAGCAACTTCTCTGGCGGTCGATCCAGCCTAATTGTAACACCCCGTTCTCGGGATACGTACCCGGATACGTGTCCCAATTTTTTGCTCATATTTTTCTATTTCTCCTAGTATTTATTTTCAGTTTGTGAATTATTTATATTATTATTTGGTATCGGATCCGGATTTTTAGACGTAAAATCAGCCCTAGTCTGGACTGGGGACCCGATACGTGTGTACTGTTTGATCTGACCTCTCTAATAGTCTGATTAGACCAATTTTAGTTTCAAATTCTCTTTTCAATATTTAGATTGTTCATGATTTTCTGAAATTTTTCTAAATTATTCTGCAAAATCTTCAAAATTGGTATCGATCGATGCGGTCGATCGATTCTCAGATTTTTAGTTTTCAACAGAGTTGAAATTTAGAAATATGTTTTCACATTACTTCTCAGAATCATATTTTCTATCATAGCATATTTTCAGAAATTTTTCTGAATTATTCAAAATTCGACCGGTTTTGGTGTCGACTGGTATCACCAGTTGATTATAAGATTTTTAATTTGCAAACTAGATTGAATTTCCAATTTTATTTTATATTATTCAGGATGATGCTGTCTATCTCTGAAAATTTTTGGAGATTTTTTAGAATTTATCAAAATTCGATCAAATCGGTGTCTACATGTATCACTAATTTATTTCAGAATTTTTAACTTGAAAATAAGATTGAATTTTTTGAATCCAATTTCACCATGTACCTTAGTATGATGTTTTATATTCTGAAAATTTTTGGAGATTTTTCTGGATTACTCAAAATTTACCCGATTATAATAATATGTATTTATTTGATTTTTTTCTCTTTCTTTCCTTTCTTTTCTTTCCTTTCTTTCTTTCCCTGGCTCCCACGTGGACCGACACCCCCGACTCCTCTCCCATCACCTGCCACATCCCACTCCCTACCCATCAACAGATCTCTTTTGTTGGCCCAAAGCCTATCACTCTAGTTTTGATGATGATTAACTCATGTAGTTATAGTACTAATGTCTTGTGTTTATATAGTTTCAGATTCTCTGTCAAGATCTTAGTAAGTGCTTAGCTTCAACAAAGGAGTTTTGGAGCTAACACATGTAGATTCAAGAGCTCGCGCGTCAAGATCGCATCTAGCACTTTGATGGAGTCAAACTCTTTGGATCGTGTTTGGATCGAGTCGGCTTGGAGGAGTTCTACAAGAAGACTTCAGTTTGTTTAGTTTTATTTGTTTTTAGATCTTATGTAAGATAGACTAGTGTCGATATGCTCAAGTTCACACACACAAGTTCAATACGTTTGGTTTTCAGTTTAACCGGTTTTGGACTTCAAGTTCACATATATTAGAATCAAAACAATTTACATAGTTTAATGTATATTAGATTTTATCTATATACATCTATGCTTCATATATTAAGAAAAACTTATTTTGATGATTCTATTTCATTTGTTTAGAGTTTATAATTAACAAAACTTATTTTATATTTAATATCAAAAACATAGATATATCTTTTATAAGTGTATTGGATTCTATTCATACACTCTATGCTTCAAAAGAGTTTAAATATCTTGTTTTTGCATTTGTACAAGTTTGGGAAAAATTAGATTTCCATTATAAAGTTTGGTTTTAAAAAAATACCGATTTTGTTTTAAAGCTTAATTTCTATATCACAAAAATAGTTCAAATAATTTGTAATATATGTTGATTTTGGTCACACATATTTTTTCTTTAAATATTTATAAGAACTGATTTTTGTGAAATTTATGAGATTTTATAAAAGTTAAAAAGACCAAGTTTCAAATCCTATATCCCTAGCCTGAGCTTGCTGGCGGTCGACCAGCCGATCGACCAAACCAGAGATCAGTCGACCGACGTGCACAAGGCCTGCTTATAAGGCGGTGACCGGGCGGTCGACCGACTATAACTACCCAACTCTCGGGTAGCGCTGGTCGACCGGGTGGTCAATCGACATGGTTGTGCCTTTATGCTCGGTCGACCGGGCAGTCGAGCGATAGGAGAGTTTTGCCTAAGGCGGTCGACCGGGTGGTCGACCGGAAGGTGAAAAATGACCTTTTCTTGACCCCAACGGCTATAATTCTAAGAGCCTATAAATAAGGGTTATCTCAAGCTGTTTTCATCAAGATTTAGCTTTTCTTCCAATCTTTTCAATGTTTTGTAGCAAGTTTAAAAAGAGTTTTTGAGCCTAAAAGTTTATCTTTTATTTGTTTTCAAAGTATTGAGCAAATCAAAGAAAAGAGAGTCTTTGAGAAATTGGTTTTGATCTTTCTTTACAAATCTATTTAGTGTTTTTCCCAAGTGTTTTTCTTTGTTATTCTCTTTTCCAAATACTTTTTTTTCTCACACTTGAGATATCATCTCTAATCCTATCTATAGGGTCTTGTTTTTGTGAGAAAAATTATTTGTGGTCTATTGTGATCACCAAGTGTTGTTTGTGATTATTGGATCACCAAGATTGTAATCTTTTCTTTACTTTGGCTTTGTGCCTATCCCTCTTGTGTAGAGGTGATTGTGTTTGAGCTTTGACTTTGTGCCTATCCCTCTTGTGTAGAGGTAATTGTGTTTTGGCTTTGTGCCTAATCCCTCTTGTGTAGAGGTGATTGTGTTTGAGAGAGGAGTAGTGTATTCCAAGTATAGAGTTGTAATTCCTCGGAGGAGGTCCCTTTGTGGAAGGTCCTATGTGTACATAGTGAAAATCCTTCTGTGTGAAGGCGGAGGACGTAGAGCAGTGGATCGAACCTCGAAACATATCTTGTTGTTTGCGTTTGATCCATTATCTCTCAACTCTATATCTCTTATATCTTGCATTACTTTATATTGCACATATTCATATGCTAGATATAGTTTGTGTGTGCCCACACTTGTGTTGAATTAAGAGAGCTTCATATAACACCTCAACTCTTAATTTAGAGGAATCTCGAGGAGTAGTTACAGAGCCCTTCACAGGGAATTCGGGCCACTCTTGGTTACACAGTGTGTTGCAATTGAGTTTTTTAATTCTGCATCATTTGTCATTAGATTAGCTAGTACACCTATTCACCCCCCTTTAAGTGTATTTCAATTGGTATTAGAGCCTACGCTTCTAATATTAGGTTTAACCACCTAGGAGTAAGATCTGTGAAGGCGGAGGACGTAGAGCAGTGGATCGAACCTCGAAACATATCTTGTTGTTTGCGTTTGATCCATTATCTCTCAACTCTATATCTCTTATATCTTGCATTACTTTATATTGCACATATTCATATGCTAGATATAGTTTGTGTGTGCCCATACTTGTGTTGAATTAAGAGAGCTTCATATAACACCTCAACTCTTAATTTAGAGGAATCTCGAGGAGTAGTTACAGAGCCCTTCACAGGGAATTCGGGCCACTCTTGGTTACACAGTGTGTTGCAATTGAGTTTTTTAATTCTGCATCATTTGTCATTAGATTAGCTAGTACACCTATTCACCCCCCTTTAAGTGTATTTCATTGGTATCAGAGCCTACGCTTCTAATATTAGGTTTAACCACCTAGGAGTAAGATCTTGGATTGCTAATTTAGATTTGCATTTGCACACATTTTCTTTATACACATATGGATTTCATGACCCCTCCCATGTATGATGTTTCCAATATCGATATGTGAAAGTTTAAGATGGGTGCATATCTTAAAGCCCTAGAATTACATGTTTGCCTTGCCACTACCAAGAAATCTTATGTTGATAATGACAAGTACATTGAGGCTAATACACAAGTCTTAGAGGCACTTAGGCACACACTTAACAACGATTATCTTTCTATTGTTTCTCATTGTGATCCCGCTTTTGCAGTATGGAACACATTGACCTCTCCCGAGCTACAGACGACAAACTATGTGGAGAAGGAACCCTTGGTGGATAAGTCCGATGAAACTTGTTATATGGTCTAAGGGATTGACTCCCTTGAGATACACTCGGATACTCATCTAGATGATACTGCTAGCTCTTCTAATAATGATCATGATAGTATGGATGCTCATACCTTAAATGAAGAGCTTTCCTAACTTTTGAAAAAGAAAAGTTTTAAATTAAAAGAAGAAAATAAAATTTATTTTCTAAACTTGATATGCTATTGTAAGAGAAGGTTAAGGTTTCAAGTGAAAGGGACTCCTTTAAAACCTAACTTGACCTTGTTTTAAAGAAAAATGAAATTTTGAATAATAAAAATGATTTTGATATTGTTTTGAAGAATAATGATGTCTAGTCTTCTAGATTTAATTTTGTGTTAAAGAAAATGATTCTTTAAAGAACAAAATTGTTTTAATTTCTAAAGAATTAGAATGCATTTCTCTAGAAAAGTTTCTTTGAAAAACGATTTAGATTCTCATATTTGTCATGCTACTATAACTTCATCATCTTGTGCTTCTATTGCATGCTTCACATCTTCTTCTAATGTTAATAATGATATTTGTATGTTGAAGAAAAGTGTAGATTGTTTGGGCTTCACTTTGAGTCAATGTGTCATGATGAACCACACACGATTTGAATCTATGTTTCGCAAGAAATATGCTCCTCAAAACACGGTATACACATGCTCATCATGCTCACACACATGATTCTATGTATGCACATGTGTACACTTATACAAATTCTAGACGTACGGGGCACCTTACAAAATTTTGTTATGATAGAATAAGTGTTTCCAATTTTGCAAATAAATTTGTTTGGATTAGAAAAGGTGCTAACCCTCATAATCCAAGAAGGTGTGGGTACCAAAATCCACCCTTATTGCATTTAATGTAGGTGTAGGCTCTCACTTGACGTGAAGGTATTGGTGCCTTGATGGTGGATGCTTTTGTACTTGATGGACACTACATTGGATGCATCACCTTCAAGGCTGTTTGGTAGGAGGACCACCATGGTTTGGAGACCTAGAGATTAGCCCTATTGGTTTTGGTAACTATCTCTAACTCCCCATTTTGTTTACAAACTTTTACATGAATGTTTTTAGCATGTATTAATTTTCATATTTTGCATGTTTATTATGTTAAATGCAATGTTAATTAGACTTGAGATATACATAAATAGTATTTGAGATACACCCATGTTTATTGGACTATTATTTTTGTGTTCTCACTATAATTTAGCTATTGTATATATCATATCCCAAAAACACGTATATTTACCCTAAAGATCATGTTTGTTTATGATTTTACACTTCATGTTTTTGATAACTTATTTAGATGTAGTTTTCGTTAAAACTTGTGCTTATACTTGTACAACTGTTGAGCCACATTTGATTATTATATGTTTGTACTTTATTGCTTAATTGTACCCATTAGATGTACTTGTATAATCTTATTTTGATGATTCTTACATCTTAAAATGTATTCCCTATTTTTTTTGTACATGTTTTCATAAAAATATGTGTATCTTCATGTATATGTCAATTTTGTCAAAACCTCAGATATACATGTCTATCGTACAGTCACTTGCTTTTCATGCAATATTCTATTATGGACTCATTTATATTTGGGATATGTATGTATACTCTAGTTTAGACAAAACATACATATGCCTTGAAATTTGTTTTGTTTTGATGTAAATTGAATTTTTATAGTGTTCACGTTTATAAAAGAATTTCATATGAGCTTCATTGCCTATCTCCATGATTATGCTTATTACATGATTTTTGCACTCTACATTATCTTGTTTACTCATGATATTGGATTCATAATAATCTCTTATGCTTTATAGACTTTGAATGTCAATTATTGTGTGATTTTCATGTTCTTATGGATATATTCATGTTTTATTTCTTACTTGAAGAATTTCGTACTAGTTTTCAAAATTATCTTTAAAACTAGTTTTTATTCTTCAATTGGTAGAGTTTTCAAACTATACTAAAGTTTTTTCAAATCATGATTTTTGAAAACCCCCTACCATTTAAGGGCGGTTGGTTGGGTGACCATACCTTGTATACTCTTATTGAATATCTTTTAAACTTGTGCATGAATAGGGTGGTAGTTATAAGCTATACACATAATCTTCATGGAATTTTTTCTGTATACTCATATTTGTTTTCTTATATATGTATGCTTCAAATTTTAATTGGTATTTTCATTTTCATACATACATATATATGATTTGATTGAGCTTGTCTTTACATTGCTAAAGCACAAATTATGTTTATGTTAAGCTTGATTTTATCCTAAATGTTAATTGATTTCTTTACAAGCTTTTACATTGATTTCAATTGGTATTTATTTGGTATCAAAATATACTTCATGTTTCACCTTCAATTGGTATCAAAATCTTGGTATCTTAAAAAAAATTTCTACAAGTAGTACCAACATTTATTTTTGTCAACTACTATTTGATTTCATTGGTATCATAATTCATTTTGTTGACCTTAAGAAATTTCAAAATTTATTTTAAAAGTGATTTCAAAATTTTTCAAAATTTGTTAATATGTATTGCTTATATGTAAGGGAACCTTAACATCTCCACTATATATAGATTCATGTTGAGTGTACTTTCCATATTGAGGAGCTTGACCACTCTTCGTTATGTAGTACACGTGTATAGGGGGAGCTTAACATCTTCGCTTATACATTGTATATTATACTTTATGGTGGTTAGGGTCTAGTCATCCCTTCTCTATGTAATGCATGTATGCAGGGGGAGCTAACTTATCGTCTCTCCTCTTCATGAATGTATATCACATATACATCTTTATTGTTTGTTTGTCTTCACCCCTTTGTTGATGAATTTAGTGAGTTTATATATGTATGCTTAATATTGGTATTTATGCATATATGTTTTGTTTAGTTTATGAGCGTTCATTGAATATCTTTATATTTATTTGCTATGCAAGAGTTAAGGGGGAGCTTCTATGAAGCTTATCTTTAATCCATGCATATATAACTCCCTGAGTTCTGTCATCATCAAAAAGGGGGAGATTGTTGGCCCAAAGGCTCATCAGTATAGTTTTGATGATGATTAACTCATGTAGTTATAGTACTAATGATCTTGTGTTTATATAGTTTCAGATTCTCTATCAGATCTTAGTAAGTATTTAGCTTCAACAAAAGAGTTTTGGAGCTAAAACATGTAGATTCACGAGCTCGTGCAACAAGATTGCATCTAGCACTCGGATGGAGTCAACCTCTTTGGATTGTGTTTGGATCGAGTCGGCTTAGAGAAGGAGTTTTACAAGAAGACTTTAATTTGTTTAGTTTTAGTTTGTGTTTAGATTTTGTGTAAGATAGATTAGTGTTGATATGCTCAAGTTCACACACACACAAGTTCAATATGTTTGATTTTCGGTTTAATCAGTTCTGAACTTCAAGTTCACATATATATGATTTTCATGAATAAAGAGAATCAAAACAGGTTTACATAGTTTAATGTATATTAGATTTTATCTATATACATCTATGCTTCATATATTAAGAAAAACTTATTTTGATGATTCTATTTCATGTGTTTAGAGTTTTATAATTAACAAAAATTATTTTGGATTTAATGTCAAAAATATAGATATATCTTTTATATGTGCATTGGATTCTATCCATACACTCTATGCTTCAAAAGAGTTTAAATATCTTGTTTTAGTATTTATACAAGTTTGAGAAAAATCGGATTTCCATTACAAAGTTTGGTTTTCGAAAAATACTGATTTTGTGTTAAATCTTAATTTCTATATCACAAAAATAGTTCAAATAGTTTGTAATATATGTTGATTTTTGGTCACACATATTTTTTCTTCAAATATTTATAAGAACTAATTTTTTGTGAAATTAATGAGATTTTATGGGATTTTATAAAAGTTAAAAAGACCAAGTTTTAAATCCTATATCCCTAGCCTGAGCCTGCTGGCGGTCGACCGAACCAGAGATTGGTCGACCGGTCGGTCGACCGATGTGCACAAGGATGTGCACAATACCTGCCTATAAGACTGGTCGACGGGCGGTCGACTGACTGTAACTATCCAACTCTCAGGTAGCGCTAGTCGAAAGGGCGGTCGACCGACCGACCGGTCGACCGGGCGGTCGAGTGTTGCCCGGGGCGGTCGGTGGCTCAACGGTCAGAAATATGACCGTTGGTCGGTCGTCCGGGCGGTCGACCAGAAGGTCAAAATGACCTTTCTTAGACCCGAACAGTTATAATTCTGAGAGCCTATAAATAGGGGTTCTCTCAAGCTGTTTTCATCAAGATTTTTAGAGACCTTTTCTTCCAATTTTTTCAGTATTTTGCAGCAAGTTTAAAAGGAGTTTTTGAGCCTAAAAGTTTTATCTTTTATTTGTTTCAAATTGTTAGAAAAATTAAAGAAAAGAGTCTTTGAGAAATTGGTTTTGATCTTTCTTTACAAATCTATTTAGTATTTTTTCCAAGTGTTTTTCTTTGTTATTTTCTTTTTCAAACACTTTGTTTTCTTACACTTGAGCTATCATTTCTAATCCTATCTATAGGATTGTTTTTGTAAGGAAAATTATTTGTGGTCTATTGTGATCACCAAGTGTTGTTTGTGTTCATTAGATCACTAAGATTGTAATCTTTTCTTTACTTTGGCTTTGTGTCTATTCCTCTTGTGCAGAGGTGATTGTGTTTGAGCTTTGGTTTCGTGCATATCCCTCTTATATAGAGGTGATTGTGGTTTGACTTTGTGCCTATCCCTGTTGTGTAGAGGTGATTGTGTTTGAGAGAGTAGTAGTGTATTCCAAGTGTAGAGTTATAATTCCTCAGTGGAGGTCCCTTCATGGAAGGTCCTTTGTGGACATAGTGGAAATCCTTCTGTGTGAAGGCGGGGACGTAGAGCAGTGGATCGAACCTCAAAACATATCTTATTGTTTGTGTTTGATCCACATCTCTCAACTCTATCCTCAGCACTGCTTTATATTGCACATATTCATATGCTAGATATAGTTTGTGTGTGCCCACACTTGTGTTGAACCAAGAGAGCTTTATATAGCACTTTAACTCTTAATTTAGAGGAATCTCGAGGAGTAGTTCCAGAGCCCTTCACGGGGAATTCGGGCTCACTCTTGGTTACACATAGTGTGTTGCAATTGAGTTTTTTTAATTCCGCATCATTTGTCATTGATTAACTAGTACACCTATTCACCCCATCTAGGTGTATTTCATCTTTTTCTCTTTTCTTTTATCCTTTCTTTTTTTTTTTCCCTCTCCCTTCACTCTTACTCTCTCTCCCTCTCTCCCTGGATCCAACCGTGTAGCGCCACCTCCGGCGCAGCTCCGGCCTCCGGTGGCCCCCACTAGTGCCAGCGACGCCCTGGCCCAGAACTCCTCTTCCCTTATCTCTCTCCTCCTTTTCTCTCTCACTAACTCCCTCCTTTCTCTCTCCTCTTCACTTGGCTGAGCTCCTTCTTCCACCTCCTCCTCTCGCCGGTCGCGCCACCAGCCTACCACCACTAGGGCCACCTCCAGCCGCCGCCCACTTGGCCGCCTTCCGCTTGGCCAGCTAACCCCACCAAGCAACCACCACCACGTCCTCCTGCCCCTCCTCCTTCAACCACCCCAGGCACCACCAGCACTCCACCAATCCCACACCACTCTCCACCTCTTCCATCACTTTCTCCACCACCATCAATTCCACATCTCCTTCCTCTCATCCACCCACAAAAACACCCTCCACCATCTCCTTCCATCACCTCTACCTAAATCATCACCACCATCACCAAACCCACTATCTCCACTCCACCTTCACCCCCCTCCTTTCTCCCTCCCCCTCTTGGCCGGCGCGGCCAGCTCCACCAAGGCCCACGACCCCTAGTCGTGAGCCCCACCTCTCTCCCTTTCTCTCTTCCGCTCCTCTCTCTCACACACACACACATATACTATTTCTCTATCCTTTCTCTTCTCTCTTACTCTCTCTAAAAATTAATATTTATATATTTTAATATGTATGGTGGCATGCACGTGTTTCTGGTGTTTCAGGTTTTTACGACATTTTTTGAAGATTTAGGCGAGTACATATTCCTTAGTTTTGCGAGTATCATTCTTCGATTTTGCGAATACACAACATGTTTTAAGCGAATGTATATTTTTGGGTGTTTGTATATTTGCGGGTTATTGGTTGTAGTTGTGTAGTTGGTGCTTGTATGGGTGTACCGGCGATATGTTGTATCTCGGGTATGTTTGTATCGGTGGTCTATGCATGTATATGTGTAATGCTTTAACTAGAGTAGACGATTCTTGTATATATGACTGTGAAGGTACTAAGGTAGCAGGTAAAGTCCTCAGGCGAAACCTACCCGATAGGGTAGCGGCGTC